>OX421493.1:29526569-29881569 GCA_949126835.1 Anisus vortex
TGGTTGGTTGATTTGATAATTATATTAATTAAGACAATTGCATTTTGTTATATTAATTATTTAGTATCAGTTATTAAATACTATATATATATGTCAGTGCACTAAATAATATTGTAAGAAAATCTTCGATAAAAAAGATTAAGTTTTTGTTAGACGGTGAGGGTCAACTTCTGCTCATGTAGGCCCCAAGTAAAAAGAACTGATTTAACATCTCCATTGTAAAGTTGTTTAATTAAAGTATATCAAATGTGCCTATAATTCCTATAATTTTTATTCATGGAAGAATAGCCTATATCTATATCTGTGTATTACGTTTTGAATAAAGATTGAATTAAGTATTAAGTAAAAACTAAAATTGTCACTTGATCATTTCTCAAGTCTACGTTTGATATGCTGAATAGAATAAATGTCGGCTGAATTTGATCTGAATAAAATGTTAAGTTGCATATACAAATTACCACGCTACCAATAATAACAAATAATTATAAGCACTAACAACCGGATTCCGGTTTTGAAACCTAAAACCGGTTTTGATTTTCATAACCGGATTTCGGTTTGTTGGTTGGAAGTTGTAAGGTAATCATTACTTCAAGTAGAAGACCCTTTTTTTTATTCTAATGGAAATATTTTTAATAAATAATGTTGGATTCGCACAAAACAGTTCCTGAAACTGAAATGCCTTGCTAACACTATTTAGTCTTAGATATTGTGTTTCTTATGTTTCCAAATACCAACTATGGCTTGCGATAAAAACAACATCAAACCAATTGTTAAGTTACAGTTACAATTAACATGAATCTTTTTACGTGTCGGCTCATGCTCTTTGATGTACGCAATGGAGAGATGCAAACAAGCCCTTTCCTTTGACCCTGAACAATTCGGCTACCGCGACTGTGCTTTATTATTAACGGCACTATTAAATACACATTCGTTTGATTTGTGCTACGCGAAACCTTTCATTACTTTATTTTACAAGTTTCCATGCATGCCTCTTCAAATGCTTCTTAATATTATGGTCAACGATAATCGGTAATTTGATTATCACTATGGACAAATTAAAAGCTATTATCAGTTTTAATTAATTAGCCCAGATTTTTTTTTAGTTCTAAAGAATTTTATGGTAAAGAGTACAAAATCATATTGTATTCACACAAATCAACCCATTGAATGCCCTGCAAACACTAATTAAGTTTGAAGCCTTTTTCAAAAAATATAAGCTTAGTCTACCTACAAAACTACGCACATTTGGCTTTTCCGACATGTGACATTGTGCGCGAGTGGGGCAAACCAAAATCCGGTTTTAAACCGGTTTTATAGAACCGAAAACCGGTTTAGGGAAAAACGGTTTTAACATCCTTAGTCCTAACTCTCATAGGCGTAGCCACGAAGGGGGTGTAACATGGTTCCCCCCCCCACACACACACATTAAAATTTTTCCTAATCCGAGGATTTTAACAATATTTCTTTTCTTTTTGATTACAATTGTTCTTTTCATAGAAATATTTAATCTTTTCTAATTTTACATTTCACTATTAGCCTTTGGTACAATGTTAATTATAAAATAGTTTACAGGGAATGGGGCACGGTAGCCGAGCGGTAGCGCGTTCGACTGGCGAGCCGAAGGTCCCGGAGGGTGTCCCTGAGTCTACCCAGCTCTGATGGGTACCTGACCGGAGTTGGGGTAAAGTAAAGGCAGCTGTGCATAGTGCTGGCCACACAATCACCTAATATGCCGTGGCCAAAGAAACTGGTGAACGCTGCTTCATCGGACCTATGAATCAAATGGTTTGACGGGTACTTTACTTAGGGGGAATATTGTGCTCTAGTTGTTAATTAGCCTATTCCTTCTTGCAATATTGCCTTCCCTGTCCCTTATCTCTCCTACCTTCAATGCCCAGATCAATGCCCACCCACCTTTTCCCAAACTACTGTCAAGAGCTGGGTAGACTGGTAGACTCAATAATGACACCCTCTGGACCATGGGGAAAAGTATAGGCTAGCCATCACCAGGATTTGAACTCTGGACTTTCGGTAGCCTATAGATCTATAGGCCCTACGTCTAGCAAGCTGCCACTAGACCAGGGTCAGGAACCTATGGCTCGCGAGCCAGATGTGACTGGCTCGCAGACAAATGTTCGATTATTTAAAAAAATAATTTTTTAGACTCCTTTGATCTACAAATTAATTGTATATCATATATCAATATTTCATTCTACAAATGAGCTAAAGTCTACTGTAGCTCAGCATCAGAAGTGGTAACAGAGATAAACTCCGCTGACCTAAAAGAGAAAAAAAGCAACCCTGCATTCATTGTAATTAAAGGGAAATAGCTCTTGCACATTTACTTAAATTTTTAGTTTTAAACATAAGGTCCCTCTCACAGAATTACTTTTCAAAATATGTGGTGTCCATGGCTCTCTCAGACAAAAAGGTTCCTGACCCCTGCACTAGACTACTGCACTCCATTTAATAGAGAAAATTGTGTGCCCAGCCGTCTTTATTTTTGCCCCAACTAATGTCAGGTACCAACAAGATAAGATTACATTTTTAAACCTAGAAAACCAATGAGAACTGGAAAGTTGTGCCATACTTGTAATGATTAGACCATATTAAAATTTGAATTTGTAGTTGTTTTTTTTTAAACGGCCTAGGTCTACTAGAGGATAATATAAACCTACAATAATTTTGTTTTTACCATTCTTAAATTTGTCTTTTTGTCATTGAAACCCTGAATATGGACATCTTTTTTGTTGTACTAACCTTTATCCTTCCGTTTATTAAATAATTATATTTTTTTTACACTTTTAAACTCAGTTTAATAACCTATATAAGTGATATTTAAATTACCATCAGGGATAATTAATTTTTAACTGATATTTGTAAAGTTTTAATAATTTTTTGTTCAATATAGATCACTTAAAAAAGCAGACCTATTTTCAACCAAATTTTCTTTAAAATAAAAACATTTTTGGGCAGTTGAATTCCACATATAAATCTGGTGGCCTATTACCATGATTAAAAAGAAAAAAAAAGAAAGATCAATTTTCACAATCATGATAAATGAAACAAATCTAAGAATTTATTTTTTATATTAACAATGTTCATTTTATTGTTAACATTATATAAGAGACATGACTTCAATGATAAAAAAATGTCTCTAAAAACACACATTAATTTTTCAATCAGTAATAATATTTACATCTTGTTTCTAATTTTTAACATTCATCCAGCAAACATTAAAAGCAATTTAGATTTGTGATTTAGGATAATCACACATACGTCATATAATATAATTTTTTTTTAATCTAAATTTATTACCATTAAATGGTGGATAAATTCAATATTCTAGTTTCCATACAAACCCTAGTGTACTTCTGTCACCAGTGTGCATGACTAATTAAAAACAAAACTTGGCTATAATTAAAATTTACAATTTTTTGCTTATGAAAGATTGAATAAAAATTTGTATTAAAAATCAGATGTGTATTAATATTTATACATGTAATCAACATCAAGTTCTTGACATAATGTAAACATATCCTGAATGCTAAGAATTTCTATAAAAAAAAATAACCACAAATATCCACACACATTGCGTTGGCCAAGAGTAAAATAAGAAAAGAAACAATAAATAAATATTAAAATAAAATGCATTAAAACAACTTGATGTAAATGATCATTTGTATAATTTCTAGTACCTCTCATTATGTCATGAGATGCCTTTTGTCAATGTATCTAAAGAATAGGTAGTATTGCACATCAATAAGCAGTTTGGGATAAATTATAAATGCTTAAAAAGCTCACTTGAAAAAAAAAACTTCATGAAAAAAATGCTGATGAAAATATTGGCGTTCAATTAACAGAAGATTATTCCTATTAATTTTCTTTGACTTTCATTTGATTAAAGAATTTTGTCAGTGATTATAAAAAGCAGCTTAAAAACTAGGAACTAATAAAATTAAGCTCTCACAAAAATTTTATGGAATATTATTTTGTAAACTGAAGAACAAAATAGATGTTATTCAATATATATTGTCTTAAAGTATAACAAAAAAAATATGGATCAAATTACAGGCCACTACAAATGTCTCTCACACATTGAAACAAAATTAAATGACATCATTCATTTGACAAAACCCTCCAACATTTTCAATATTTATTAATGCAATTCATTTGAGGTTAACATTACTATCAGCTGACTATTTTTAACATTCAACAAAATGAACCTGCACAAAAAAAAAGGAAAACCTGATATGATCAAATACCCGTACAGTAAAGGACTGAGGGACCAAAAATGCATTGAAAAAAAAAATATATATTATATATATGCAACTTTAGCTTATGTAATATTTGGGAAAAGGGAGGGATGCTTCATAATTTACATTAAAAAAAATAACATCTTGTCTAGAGTAAACAAAAATAATGCCATTTTTGGAATAAAAAAACTGTGTTGTACTTCATTTCTCTCTAAACTTAATTAATACACAAAAATCAATATTTTAAAAACAATCAATTCAATGCTTACAAAATAAATTGAATTAGAACATATTTTAAGTGTTTCATTTGGCCTTAAATAAAATCTTATAAAATCTAAATAAGCAACTTTAATTAAGGACACATTTAACTAAAGACATCACACTGCCAACATCCTGTACACAATAAAAATTTTACAATCCCAAATACCAGTAGGTGTTCTTGAAGGCTATTGTCACTGTTGTATTAGTGATGCCTGAATTAAAACACCTTTGTTTTAACAGTTACAAAGTTGGTTGCATAAATATACAGTGTGCCAGTTCTTCTCATAAAATGAAATATTTGTCATTTTATTTTACAATTTTGAAGTATTATACATACACAAGTTAGCAATCACATGGGTGAAAATACAAGAGAGTGGGAGGGTAAGATTATTCTTTACAGTTGCTACATGATTCTGACAACCCTTTTAGTACAATACAGTTGCTACATGATTCTGACAACCCTTTTAGTACAATACAGTTGCTACATGATTCTGACAACCCTTTTAGTACAATACAGTTGCTACATGATTGTGACAACCCTTTTAGTACAATACAGTTGCTACATGATTCTGACAACCCTTTTAGTACAATACAGTTGCTACATGATTCTGACAACCCTTTTAGTACAATACAGTTGCTACATGATTCTGACAACCCTTTTAGTACAATACAGTTGCTACATGATTCTGACAACCCTTTTAGTACAATACAGTTGCTACATGATTCTGACAACCCTTTTAGTACAATACAGTTGCTACATGATTCTGACAACCCTTTTAGTACAATACAGTTGCTACATGATCCAGACAACCCTTTTAGTACAATACAGTTGCTACATGATTCTGACAACCCTTTTAGTACAATACAGTTGCTACATGATTCTGACAACCCTTTTAGTACAATACAGTTGCTACATGATTCTGACAACCCTTTTAGTACTATACAGTTGCTACATGATTCTGACAACCCTTTTAGTACAATACAGTTGCTACATGATTCTGACAACCCTTTTAGTACATCACAGTTGCCACATGATTCTGACAACCCTTTTAGTACAATACAGTTGCTACATGATCCAGACAACCCTTTTAGTACAATACAGTTGCTACATGATTCTGACAACCCTTTTAGTACAATACAGTTGCTACATGATTCTGACAACCCTTTTAGTACAATACAGTTGCTACATGATTCTGACAACCCTTTTAGTACAATACAGTTGCTACATGATTCTGACAACCCTTTTAGTACAATACAGTTGCTACATGATTCTGACAACCCTTTTAGTACATCACAGTTGCCACATGATTCTGACAACCCTTTTAGTACAATACAGTTGCTACATGATTCTGACAACCCTTTTAGTACAATACAGTTGCTACATGATTCTGACAACCCTTTTAGTACAATACAGTTGCTACATGATTCTGACAACCCTTTTAGTACAATACAGTTGCTACATGATTCTGACAACCCTTTTAGTACAATACAGTTGCTACATGATTCTGACAACCCTTTTAGTACAATACAGTTGCTACATGATCCAGACAACCCTTTTAGTACAATACAGTTGCTACATGATTCTGACAACCCTTTTAGTACAATACAGTTGCTACATGATTCTGACAACCCTTTTAGTACAATACAGTTGCTACATGATTCTGACAACCCTTTTAGTACATCACAGTTGCCACATGATTCTGACAACCCTTTTAGTACAATACAGTTGCTACATGATTCTGACAACCCTTTTAGTACAATACAGTTGCTACATGATTCTGACAACCCTTTTAGTACAATACAGTTGCTACATGATTCTGACAACCCTTTTAGTACAATACAGTTGCTACATGATTCTGACAACCCTTTTAGTACATCACAGTTGCCACATGATTCTGACAACCCTTTTAGTACAATACAGTTGCCACATGATTCTGACAACCCTTTTAGTACAATACAGTTGCTACATGATTCTGACAACCCTTTTAGTACAATACAGTTGCTACATTATTTTGACAACCCTTTTAGTACAATACAGTTGCTACATGATTCTGACAACCCTTTTAGTACAATACAGTTGCTACATGATTCTGACAACCCTTTTAGTACAATACAGTTGCTACATGATTCTGACAACCCTTTTAGTACAATACAGTTGCTACATGATTCTGACAACCCTTTTAGTACAATACAGTTGCTACATGATTCTGACAACCCTTTTAGTACATCACAGTTGCTACATGATTCTGACAACCCTTTTAGTACATCACAGTTGCCACATGATTCTGACAACCCTTTTAGTACAATACAGTTGCTACATGATTCTGACAACCCTTTTAGTACAATACAGTTGCTACATGATTCTGACAACCCTTTTAGTACAATACAGTTGCTACATGATTCTGACAACCCTTTTAGTACAATACAGTTGCTACATGATTCTGACAACCCTTTTAGTACAATACAGTTGCTACATGATTCTGACAACCCTTTTAGTACAATACAGTTGCTACATGATCCAGACAACCCTTTTAGTACAATACAGTTGCTACATGATTCTGACAACCCTTTTAGTACAATACAGTTGCTACATGATTCTGACAACCCTTTTAGTACAATACAGTTGCTACATGATTCTGACAACCCTTTTAGTACAATACAGTTGCTACATGATTCTGACAACCCTTTTAGTACAATACAGTTGCTACATGATTCTGACAACCCTTTTAGTACAATACAGTTGCTACATGATTCTGACAACCCTTTTAGTACAATACAGTTGCTACATGATTCTGACAACCCTTTTAGTACAATACAGTTGCTACATGATTCTGACAACCCTTTTAGTACAATACAGTTGCTACATGATTCTGACAACCCTTTTAGTACAATACAGTTGCTACATGATTCTGACAACCCTTTTAGTACAATACAGTTGCTACATGATCCAGACAACCCTTTTAGTACAATACAGTTGCTACATGATTCTGACAACCCTTTTAGTACAATACAGTTGCTACATGATTCTGACAACCCTTTTAGTACAATACAGTTGCTACATGATTCTGACAACCCTTTTAGTACATCACAGTTGCCACATGATTCTGACAACCCTTTTAGTACAATACAGTTGCTACATGATTCTGACAACCCTTTTAGTACAATACAGTTGCTACATGATTCTGACAACCCTTTTAGTACAATACAGTTGCTACATGATTCTGACAACCCTTTTAGTACAATACAGTTGCTACATGATTCTGACAACCCTTTTAGTACATCACAGTTGCCACATGATTCTGACAACCCTTTTAGTACAATACAGTTGCCACATGATTCTGACAACCCTTTTAGTACAATACAGTTGCTACATGATTCTGACAACCCTTTTAGTACAATACAGTTGCTACATTATTTTGACAACCCTTTTAGTACAATACAGTTGCTACATGATTCTGACAACCCTTTTAGTACAATACAGTTGCTACATGATTCTGACAACCCTTTTAGTACAATACAGTTGCTACATGATTCTGACAACCCTTTTAGTACAATACAGTTGCTACATGATTCTGACAACCCTTTTAGTACAATACAGTTGCTACATGATTCTGACAACCCTTTTAGTACATCACAGTTGCTACATGATTCTGACAACCCTTTTAGTACATCACAGTTGCCACATGATTCTGACAACCCTTTTAGTACAATACAGTTGCCACATGATTCTGACAACCCTTTTAGTACAATACAGTTGCTACATGATTCTGACAACCCTTTTAGTACAATACAGTTGCTACATGATTCTGACAACCCTTTTAGTACATCACAGTTGTCACATGATTCTGACAACCCTTTTAGTACAATACAGTTGCTACATGATCCAGACAACCTTTTTAGTACATCACAGTTGCCACATGATTCTGACAACCCTTTTAGTACAATACAGTTGCTACATGATTTTGACAACCCTTTTAGTACAATACAGTTGCTACATGATTCTGACAACCCTTTTAGTACAATACAGTTGCTACATGATCCAGACAACCCTTTTAGTACATCACAGTTGCCACATGATTCTGACAACCCTTTTAGTACAATACAGTTGCTACATGATTCTGACAACCCTTTTAGTACAATACAGTTGCTACATGATTCTGACAACCCGTTTAGTACAATACAGTTGCTACATGATCCAGACAACCCTTTTAGTACAATATAATACAGTTGCTACATGATCCAGACAACCCTTTTAGTACAATACAGTTGCTACATGATCCAGACAACCCTTTTAGTACAATACTTTGCTACATGATTTTGACAACCCTTTTAGTACAATACAGTTGCTACATGATCCAGACAACCCTTTTAGTACATCACAGTTGCCACAACACAATCATGAAAACCGTTTTAGGCCCCACTACAATCAAGACAACGTTTTTGAACAAACACACCAGGACAATATTATTATACACAAATCATGACACCGTCAATTGCTAAACACCAATAACTTATGAGCCATTTATGACAACACTGTCATCCACACCATACACACACAGAGTTGAGATGCAGTTAAAATAGATACATACGCACACACACACAAAACTGATAATAACAAGATAATGAATGAATGAAATGTCATCTTTGTTTTCTTTGGGATAAGTCAAGTTTTATCACATTGCACTGTGTGGAGCCTCAAAGTGAAAGAAAGATCACTAATGAGGACATCTCCATTAGGATAAAGAGGTAGAGAGATCAGTCTACAGATTGATGTGGGAACTCAAAATTTATGGCTACAAGTTCAACTCAACACTTTTACTTTTATGTCATACACTTCTTTTTACCATCACTTTTGAATTCAATTTATAATTATGCATACACAAGAGTACAAATCCTTATACATCTATTTTGATTTTTTTTACATTTCTTTTCTTTCACAAGATCACATTAACAAATGTATTGCTGAGAGATCATATCTTTAGCTAGATGTCATTAAATTGGTAAATGAAGATATTTTTCAAATTTGGATTCATGTTGTTTACAAATATTTAAAAGTTCCCACAAACAAATCTATGTAACTGTTAAAAACAAAACATAAAAAAAAATACCCACCCACCCCTTTTTAATACAGTGTTTAAAAAATATACAATGTAAAAACTCAAATATATATATATATATATTTATATACATGTCTACATATAACATACATACCTTTACAAAATCAAACAAAATTTCTACATTTCAAGCAATAACAAAGTATAAAACTGACTTTTTCTAAAAACCAATGAATTGTACATCAAAGCTTTCAAATAATAATTTTAATTTTTTTTTTTCAAAAATATCCATAAGACATGCATAAAAAAATGAGTTCTGTTCAACAAACTCAATAATCAAAATTGGATAGATTAGAAGAAAAACTCAACATGTTAAAAACACTTTGTGGTTTATGTTAAACTCTGTGTGTGTGTGTGTGTAGTCAATTGATACCTGACCAAGAATAGCCTAAACTTTTATTGATATTCACATATCTTTAAAGAATTTTTTTTAAGTTTAAAAAAAAAGACTTTTTACAAACGGCTTTGTAACTAATATACATTTGATAAGTATGGATTCACTATAGCAATCAGCTATATAAGCAAGAGGATATTGACTTGGAAAATAAATGGACACAATTTAAGGGAAACATTGTCAATACTTTTATAAACTAAAAACATGAAAGAAAAGTTCCCAAACATCCACCGGTTATTGTCAGATTCCAAAAGCTGCAATAAAACATGCAAATACCTAAATGTGTATTAAATTATATTTCTAAAATAACTTATTACATTTGAAAATATATATATATATATATATTTTTGGCACATAACTTATGCTTAAAATTTGCATATTTCTTTCTTAGCTTACATTGTTTATACACTTACACCCCAATAGACATGATAATGTAAAAAAGAAAATGAACAATTCTGGATTTGAAAGGTCACTTGCTGAAATATGTATCTGGATATATTTATATAATATGAAGTATAGATTGTGGAAAAACAACATTCAGAAAAATATTGCAGAAAATAAATGATCTAAGCAACAAAGTTAATTTACATGATAATTGATGTTAACAACTTGATATTTAATGTTAACTTCCTGATTTTTTATGTCAGCTACTGATTATTGATGTTAAATGTTTGATATTTATAATATAATGTTAATAATTATTCAGTTAGTAAATATAAATATATATTATGCCCTATAATTTTCTTTTTTAAACTTTTATTTACCTACAATGTTACAATTACATTGTTAAAAAAAAGTAACTTTAAAAGCCCTAGAAAAAGTTAGATTATTATGGTACCGGTATAATATGATTTATATTTAGTTCCAAAAATGAAGAAAACATAAACTCATTAGATTTCCACTAACCTGAGATTCAAATCTGTTGTTAAAACAGTTCTAGTTATTGAAACAAACATGATAGAAAATCTTGCAATGATACAAAATGAAATTAAACCATTTTAAAATGAATATGAATCCACTACTTGTGTTGTGTGTGTGTGTTATGTCATTATCAGACATTACTATCAGTCTCTGTGTTGTCATCATCCCTATTGCTTCTGCTGGGCCGGTTCTGTCTTTCACTTGATGATTTTCCCGACTGCTTTGTCCATTCTGACCCTCTGCTACTCCTGCGGTGCTTATTCTGCGGAGGCGCCAGCTGCAGTTGATTGCCGCAAGAGCCTGGGTTATTACAGTGATGGCGCTCACAAACTGGGGGAGAGTCATTAATTGAGCCATGCTTAATATGCCAGCTGGGTTCTGAGTCTGAACTGCCACTGCTTACATTATCTGCACAATCCCTTGGCTTCCGTCTCTTACTTTTATATGTGTGCTCTTGGTTCACACAGCCTGCAAGAAACCATGAGGCAGAAAGAGCATTAGTTTAGGCACAAAGAGCATTAGTTTAGGTACAAAGAGCATTAGTTTGGGTACAGAGTTCCCAGTAGGGTAACTGCACTATTTCTAAAAATAGTATATTATTTAATATTATTAACACATTAAAAAAACTATGTTACCTGGAATCGGTGTGTGAACTTCAACTTTGACCGTAGCAGTGGCCTTGACCCGCGTTATGTGGGATGGGGGTGGGGGTGGAGGTGTATCAGGTGGAGATAAATTCTGTGGATAAAATGGAATTCAGATGAGTTAATCCACTTCAAACATTTGACATTTTCCTGATTTAGAATGTTATGAATGTGATAAAAAGAACTAAGCCACAAACACTAAGCAATCATTGTAAGAAAGCATACACAAGAACTATTTCCTCATACTTACATATCTATTGCTATGTACAGGAGCGTTTGTAGTCACATAACTATTCTGTCCACTACCATGTCCAGTGTTCTGCCTGTATGGCGTCTGGTGACTATGATGAGATGCATCATGGCAAGTACCAGGCAAGGTCGTTGTCTCCACAACAACTTCCGGCTGAACAATTATTTCATGCGAGGAGTATTGGGTTGGCTCCTCTGAGATGGTAGACAATGAAATGTCTGAGTGCGCCCTCGGGTACACCCTGCGGGAACCACGACGTGAATGGACTGAATACCTGTGACTTGCTTTGGGAGACGGTTCAGGAGTTGGCGAGGCTAGACAGTCAGCATTATCTTTAGGAATGACCTGATTAGAAATTGATAATAATTAAAACATAATTCAGCTATGACATTAAAAGTCTATAAAAAAGTGTACAATAATAGTCTTAAAATGTGTACAATAAGTGTTAAAATGTGTACATTTCTGTACACATTTTAACACTTATTGTACACATTTTAAGACTATATAGAATAATAGCTACCTCTCCTTGAGGTCCAAAAATGCTCAATAATACAGGCAGGAGCATTAACCCGTTGAACAGACCAATGAATACAAGAGCACTCAGTGCATTAAAAAAATATCTGAAACAAAATAAATAAAGAGTTGTCAAATAATAGCCTATATCTATATCCTAAATAAATGTATCAATTATGTTTGAGACATTTTACATAGAAGTATACATAGTTCAATAGTAAGCTATTACTGAATTTTTGTCATCTTAAAAATATATTTATATGGATACACTGTGGTCAAACAGCAGAACATTCAGATTGCTATACTGAAGTCCTGGGATTAAAATTTTGGAAGGTGTCCCAGAATCTACATAGCTCTAATTGGACACCTGATATTACTTAGTTGGAGACATTAAAGACAACCAAACATTGCATCAACATGTATTGAACAAACACAGTCTATAAAGGATACTTTACTGAATTAAATTTTATGGTATTTAGTGTGTGTGTCAGGTAACAAATTCTCAAGTATTTAAGAAACTTGTAGTTAGTGCATCAGACTGTCAACAAAACAGCCTTCTATCTAGAAAGAACGTCTGTAATTTACTGTAAACTTATGTGCAATGTAATTTACTGTAAACTTATGTGCAATGTAATTTACTGTAAACTTATGTGCAATGTAATTTACTGTAAACTTATGTGCAATGTAATTTACTGTAAACTTATGTGCAATGTAATTTACTGTAAACTTATGTGCAATGTAATTTACTGTAAACTTATGTGCAATGTAATTCACTGTAAACTTATGTGCAATGTAATTTACTGTAAACTTATGTGCAATGTAATTTACTGTAAACTTATGTGCAATGTAATTTACTGTAAACTTATGTGCAATGTAATTTACTGTAAACTTATGTGCAATGTAATTCACTGTAAACTTATGTGCAATGTAATTTACTGTAAACTTATGTGCAATGTAATTTACTGTAAACTTATGTGCAATGTAATTCACTGTAAACTTATGTGCAATTTAATTCACTGTAAACTTATGTGCAATGTAATTTACTGTAAACTTATGTGCAATGTAATTCACTGTAAACTTATGTGCAATGTAATTTACTGTAAACTTATGTGCAATGTAATTTACTGTAAACTTATGTGCAATGTAATTTACTGTAAACTTATGTGCAATGTAATTTACTGTAAACTTATGTGCAATGAAATTATACTGAGTAATGATCAATTTTTGGATAATATAAAAAACACAAGATAAAAAGATTTACTCACTTGACTATAAAGTCAAATTCTGTTCCAACCAGCATGAGAATGCCCAAGAAGGTAGAAATGGCTCCATGAACAACAGGAGTAAAGGTGTGTTCTAGAGCCATGGCCATTCTACGATTCCTGCTGCCTATAGCTGTAATAAAACCCTGTAGGAAAACAAAAGTTACCTTTTCATTTACAATAAATGTTTTTTTTTCCTTATGAATTTAGCATTTATCTAAAAGTAAATAAAGCTTTACATACCAGTGCACATATACATGCAAATATATATATCATAAATATAAATTTCAAAAGGAGTATGTATGTATGTGGGTATGCTTGTACATAGTGCCAAGAAAATAATTATATTAATTGGTTGGTTGATTTGATAATTATATTAAGACAATTGCATTTTGTTATATTAATTATTTAGTATCTGTTATTAAATATTATATATATGTCAGTGCACTAAATAATATTGTAAAAATATCTTCTATAAAAAAGATTAAGTTTTTGTTAGAAAGGTGAAGGTCGTCTTCTGCTAATTTTTGTAAGGGATGAATGGCTTATGTAGCCCTAAGTAATGGCCGATTTAATATCTCCATTGTGAAGTTGTTTAATTAAACATATGTGCCTACAATTCCTATATATTTTTTTTCATGGAAGAATATATCTATATCTGTGTCTTACGTTTTGAATAAAATTTTAAGTAAGTAGAAACTACACTTGTCACTTGATCATTTCTCAAGTCTACGTTTTATATGCTGAATAGAATGAATGTCGGCTGAGTTGAATCTGAATAAAATGTTAAGTTGCTTATACAAATTATCACGCTACCAATAATAACAAATAATTATAAGCACTAACATTTGAGCTAAATAATTTGTAGTGGTCTATGTTTATATTGCAGGGATCAACTTTATTAAGTCTATTGTGGGTAGTTACAGCGTATTTGAATATAAATTTTAACCGGTTCCAAGAACAGGGCACATAAGCTAGTATATATATATATTTATATATATATATATATATATATAAATATAAGTGAATATTATTTCAGTTAAATATTTACATTTTACTTAATATTTGACATATTATTTTACACAAAATTGTTTTTATTTAGTAGATATGCATTGTAAATAATACTTTAAAGTACCTAAGTTAAACAGCTAAATACAGTCAAGATACTCACCACTGACAAGTGCAGAGTAAATTCAACTCCAATGCCAACTGAAACTATCAAAATAACTGCTGGAACTGCACTCAATTTAATGCCAGCAACTCCCATAAAACCAAACAGTTCAACAATCATCATTCCCAACACAATGACCTGAAGAAAAATATTCACATAAATTTGTTAAATTATAAAGTCAATTTTACAAATAACTTATAATTCTCCTTTTTCTTCTAACCAGTCTGCAGAGCTGTTTGCTAACTTCAATGCCAGACAGATAAATATTATTTTTTAGCTGTTTTGTGGGCAATTAAGTAGGCTGTGGCCCCAATGTTTCCTGCGGGTGTGGGCACTGTCTGCAATTTAATGGGTGTGTTGGGTTTATACTGTTTTGATGTAAGTTGAGTGCTATTTGTCCTGTTCTTAACAGGACTTTTAGGCATTGTTCTCTGCACAGGGAAGAACTTTGTGTGGACTTGGCTGTTGGGCATGTTCATTTTAATGTACGTTTTTCTTCTAGTTTTTATTACTTATATCAAATTATATTATAAACAACAATTAAAAGCTTTGATTAGGGCATCAGTTCACTTACCACAATGGCAGCAATCCAAGGGTTCATCAAGACAATTGTCAGAACAAGAAATGTAACAACCAGCACACAAATAAGAGACAACATGAGGTAGAAACGCAGGTTAATATACTGTTCATAAAAAGTGAACGGAACTCCACTGGGAAAATTGGGAAGACCTTTTTTGGAGAATTCATCACAAATTTTCCGGATTTCCTGAAAATAGTTTTAAAAAAAACAAATGCTTAATATTTTACAAGTCTACTGTACTATTAATGCTACCAGTAAAAAGAACATTTAATAAAAACTAGATTTATTACCAAACTTTTATGATCAATAAAACTTTCAAAATGTTGGTAATTGTAATTAATTTTAGTTTAGTAATACTTACAGTGATCACTTCAATGACTTCCTCTGTAGAAGATAAGTTTGTCAAGAAGAAAGGCAACTGTGTGTAGTCCAGGAGTTGAGATTTTAAAACTGTAGAAGCAAACCACACAAACTTATTTTCACATACTGATGGTCAAAAAGTAAAGTAAAAGTTTATTTATTCATATATTCCAACAATATTAAAATTAAAGATTTTATGTGTTGTAGCTTAAACACAAAACTTACAATTATTCTTATTTTTCCTTTTACTTTCAGTACTTTAAATAAAGTTTCTTTTTAGAAGCATTGGTACTAAAATCTAATTCAATTATTTAATACAGATAAATATGACATTTACAAAAGATTTATATTAAATATTGTAACAATTTTTTTATGTGAAAAAAAATGACAATAGATACCTTCCAAATTGTTATCTGTTGGGTCATGTTGCCAACTTTTAGGTAGTGGATGGAAATTAGCCATAGAATAAGTGTATGACATGACATCATTTGTAGTCCACGCACTCAAGTAATTATAGAAAGCTGCAGGGTTTATGATGCCATACTCATCCACTAGACGATTTTTGGTTGCCTAAATGTTAATTATAGAGGAGACATTTGAACATCACTGTATGGCTTGTACTTGATCATTGTCATTATTTATGAAGCGAAGTTAATTAGTTATTCTTTGCAGCAACTGTAATATTTTTAGTGTTAGTTGAAAATATAAGCACCAAAAAGGTAAATATATGCCAATAAATCATATTGTTGCGACATAAAATCGTTCTACATTTAGAAAATATTGCTGAGTTCAATGGACAATATAAAGGAAGAAAGAAAATAAAGAGAAAAAAAAGGAAATGTGCAACATTGAAGGAAGCTGGGGCCATGGCTAGAAAGGAAGCAGTGGATCTAACAACCAGATCAAGCCTTTACATTAAAGAGAAGTCAAAAGCTGCAGAAGTCAAGGAAGAAATGGGAAGAACAAGCTGACACAAACTAGGTCTGTTAAGATGGATGTGGCTGTAAAGTTAGTTTGGAATTGAAGTCCAAGTGTAGGGATATTTTCTTTTTTTTTTTGTTACAGTGAAATTAATGTTTTGTTTTTGTTTGATTAATCTTGAATAATTTTATAGCAAGAAAGCTTCTATGACTATATGAATCAGATAAAAAAAGACAACAAATTTTTACAAACTCAGTAATACAGAAGAAACTAACAGATTGTACATATCTCTTTGTTTATCTATGTCCAACTGTACAGATCTCTTTGTTTATCTATGTCCAACTGTACATATCTCTTTGTTTATCTATGTCCAACTGTACATATCTCTTTGTTTATCTATGTCCAACTGTACATATCTCTTTGTTTATCTATGTCCAACTGTACATATCTCTTTGTTTATCTATGTCCAACTGTACATATCTCTTTGTTTATCTATGTCCAACTGTACATATCTCTTTGTTTATCTATGTCCAACTTATCATTAGCCCATGCCATCACAAGGCAAGTTGTTATATGAATACAATTGTACTGGCACTGTTTTTGTTTGTGGCTTTATTTCAAACCCAGGTTTGGGAGGGTTTTTGGTTCTGCGCCTAGCACCTGCAAGTGGTACTCCAGGATCAGGGTTTATTGAGTCAGGGCTGAGGTGGGGCTGGCCTATGGTCAATCTCCACCATTCACACAGCTCTCCAAATGGTTATGACACTAAATAAATTGTGTCTTTTTTTTTATATTCTGGGAATGCTCTGTGGAATCATTACATCATGGATCCAGGCCCCTTCGTGACTTTACACCCCCTGTCTCTATGCTACCAGCACCAGAGCCCCCCAGCTGCAGGTGTGCTAAGACCTCTATCCAGGATAGTGCAATCTAGACCAAGTTTTACATGCCTGGATTATACCCTAGGCACAACCCACTATTATTTGCCTTTACAGCAAGCAAGTTGGACTAGGCAGTGGGCTTATTCTTTCACCTGGCCATTTCCAGGACCCTGATGCCCACACAGGCGCAGGGAAGAATTGGAAGAAAAATGTACAGAGCAATGAACAAAGTCCAACAACATAAAGTTCAGGTCTCCCTTCATTTTGTACATGTAGGCCTCCCTTCATTGTGTACATGTAGGCCTCCCTGCATTGTGTACATGTAGGCCTCCCTGCATTGTGTACATGTAGGCCTCCCTGCATTGTGTACATGTAGGCCTCCCTGCATTGTGTACATGTAGGCCTCCCTGCATTGTGTACATGTAGGCCTCCCTGCATTGTGTACATGTAGGCCTCCCTGCATTGTGTACATGTAGGCCTCCCTGCATTGTGTACATGTAAGCCTCCTTGCATTGTGTACATGTAGGCCTCCCTGCATTGTGTACATGTAAGCCTCCTTGCATTGTGTACATGTAGGCCTCCCTGCATTGTGTACATGTAGGCCTCCTTGCATTTTGTACATGTAGGCCTCCCTGCATTGTGTACATGTAGGCCTCCCTGCAATGTGTACATGTAGGCCTCCCTGCAATGTGTACATGTAGGCCTCCTTGCATTGTGTACATGTAGGCCTCCTTGCATTGTGTACATGTAGGCCTCCCTACATTGTGTAGCCTACATGTAGACTTCCCTGTATTTGTACACAATAGCCTGCTCTAATAAACCTGTCATGAGCTTTTTCACTCACTGGCACAACAGAACACCTTTGGGCGTGTGTTTGCATTGGTGGGGGGGGGGGGGGTGATGTCATGATGTTCACCTGTAAGGTGAGTCATAACCCCCCCCCCCCCCTCTCTCTCTATCTCCCACCCTTTTCTCTCTCCTGGGTGGTCTCTACCTTACATAAACTGTGTCAGTGAAACTTCTACACAAGCAATAACTTAAGCTGGATTCAGCTGGGACTACATAAAAAAAAAACAATTAACATTGTTTTGGCATCACCACAAGAAATCTTAATGGCAACTCCCTTGTTCTTTTTTTTCACTGGCAAGTCAAATTATAGACACTAAGAAATACAGTTATTCAATTATTTAAGAACAGCAAAACAGCTATCTATAAAAGCTAAGCTAATGACAATAAAAAAATATACTTACCAAATTTGTATTCGTGGGGTTGTTTACATCCCCTGTTTGAATTAACAATTTGTATGCCAGAATAGCTTCTTCAGATGCATTTTTAAGCCAACTTTCATTTGAGATAAGCTTCTTATCTTTATCTTTGTCAAAGGCAACTTGAAGGTCTGGAAGTACAAGTCATTACATTTTTAACATGTATTTATGAATATTTACGCATACAATATAATAAACATTTATCTAATATAAAGATGGGACTATAAAAAAAAAAGATAATTAAGTCAGCAACTGAAGTTTGGCACTGACCTAACAGCCATTGTCGAAATAGTTCCAACCAAAAGGGTTTAAGTGTGTTGTCTTTTTTGCTGATTTTTTTCACCTTCATGAAAGCATTGTGGTATTCATATAACAAAGGCTGGTTGTTGGCATAGTCAAAATCACCCTTTTATAGAAAGAGAGAGAGAGAAAGACCTTAAATAAACCAATGAAAAAGTTGTGCGTGTTACAAATGATTAAACTTTGTAGTGGGATGATTATTAAAACATATTTTACAATGATAGGCGTGCAAAGAGACAATTGTATTATGTTGGCTACTTAAGCCAAATTATTGTTCTATGGATATCAAACTGCTCTGAAGACTTATTACTTGACTCTATTACAAAAGTCACTGTATAAATTACAAAAAAAGATTGACGAATTTACCTGAGTGATCATATTAATACTGTAAAATCCAAAATATTTTGACTGGACCTCCAGAAACTGAAATTCTGCTGTGTCCCTGGGTACAATGTCAGTTAAATCCAGACCATCTTTCACCTGAGCTGTGCCCCAGGCACCCAATATCAGAAATATCAAGAAAGCAACCAATACTGTCACCTAAAGAAAATGTTTAACATCAGAGTTATAGAATATGATTTCACAATGAACCTGAAGAAATGGTTTAACATCAGAGTTATAGAACATGATTTCACAATAAACCTGAAGAAATTGTTTAACATCAGTGTTATAGACAATTAAACTTAGAATTTATTTGACCATATTTTGTTTTGGAAAAAAACAATTTTTGAGATTGAATGATTTATTAGTGAAGATTGTATTTTAAAAAAAAAAGACTTCAGAACATGCTAAATTGCTTTTTTATCATTAAATGTTATTTTATCATTAAATGTTATTTTATCATTAAATGTTATTCTATCATTAAATGTTATTCTATCATTAAATGTTATTTTATCATTAAATGTTATTTTATCATTAAATGTTATTTTATCATTAAATGTTATTTTATCATTAAATGTTATTTTATCATTAAATGTTATTTTATCATTAAATGTTATTTTATCATTAAATGTTATTTCTGTACCTTGACAAATGTGCGTTGAAGAAATGGAGCATAGACTTTAGAAGCCAGACAGGTAAGTGTCCAGGTAAGGCACTCTTTTTGTGCTTTGACACACCTGTCTTTGCAAGACATGGCATTGTCAGGTGTTAGGCACTGGCGGGATGATGTTGTTGATGGACAAGCTGAAATAAAATAAAGAGGTGTTTAAACTGAATCAACACTAGACTGAGAATAAGATTTGTTATATTATTATTGCATTTTTAAAAGTTATATTATTACTGCTGCTAGTTATCCACCAAACAATTTTATTTCTTACATGATCCTAATGGAGATTCTAGCCGTCTGGTAAATATTCCATCAGTGGGTGCCAATGTGGTGACAGTTCCTGAAGGCTCTGATCTGGTGACAGTGTCATAGCATGGAGGCTGTGGTGTGCCCCCACAGGCAGTGTAAGGAGGTGGTGGGCTGGGCTCTCTCTGGAGGTTCGTCAGTTCTCTGTGCTGACCTGTTTCTGGGTCATCAGGTTGAGGCCGTAGTTCTATCACATCATTAGATCCAGCAGAACTACAAGCAAAATTTCACATTTACATTTTATTGATTATAAATAACATATAAAATAGGAATTAAATAAAAATCCTTAGCTTAACTAATGTATATCATTATTCTAGCTTAGTTATAAATGGTAAGTGAATCTTAGCTTAACTAATGTATATCATTATTCTAGCTTAGTTATAAATGGTAAGTGAATCTTAGCTTAACTAATGTATATCATTATTCTAGCTTAGTTATAAATGGTAAGTGAATCTTAGCTTAACTAATGTATATCATTATTCTAGCTTAGTTATAAATGGTAAGTGAATCTTAGCTTAACTAATGTATATCATTATTCTAGCTTAGTTATAAATGGTAAGTGAATTACCTTTGAAAACAACAAAAGACATCTATTCTTTTATCCTCTCTTCTGACCAAGTCCAAGCTGACAATGGCTGGATAAACCAATAGAACTGATCCCAAGTTAAAAAGAACTAAGATACCAGCCTTAAATGATAAAACAAAGACAAATAATAGAATTAAAAAAAAAAACAACTAAATATTTTAAAAGTGAATAGATAATTCTATTATCTTAGCTAGTAAGCTAAGCAAGTTTAGAAAGATGTCCATTCTGATGTCCATTCTAAGCTCAAAGTGTTCTGACCTGATAGATGCCAATTAAAAAACTACAGTAACCACGGAGAATATATAACTAGCAAAGCCTACATTGAATAACTAGTCTGTCTGTATTCCAGTAGCAGTAATGGACATAAAAAGTTAAGACATTATTAATTGGAATTAGAAATAGGCCACTGTGGATATTCACATATGTGGCCATTGTTATTTAAATAGGCTAGCACTTACCTGTAATGTGAAAGCTCTTAATGCAGGGATAGGAATGATGGCAGCTGTGAAAAAGGCTAACATATTACTGAATGAAGTTAAGAACACTGTGACACCTGATCTCTTCAGCACCTCCCCTGTCAACTCCTGTAACATAATAGCAATATCAACATTGACTAATATAATAAATTAGATAAGTACACAATAAGCAATTAAGCATGTAATAGGCATATTGAAAAAAATGACAGTGGAAAAATACATTTAAGCAGATTTAATCAATCATCAAAAACACCTGCCTAGATTTAATAAATATACAAATATACATCAGGCTAGATTTAATTATTAAACAAATACACTATACATATAGTTAGCTCTAAAAAATATCTACATTCATAAAAGCAGATGAAGTAAATAAACACATTCTAAGGGTTAATGCTATATAATTGATAGATTAGATAGATATATGCCAGTGCAATTAAGTGACAAAAAGGAATAACAAAAATAAACAAACTAAGACAGGATAAAAGAATACAATCTTTTCAAGCAAACTAATAGAAACTAGACCTTTTCATTGGACTGAGAAATGTAATCCCTTTTTATATTCATGGCCATTTTCATGTCAGTCTAACTCAACACTATATTCAGACATTTCTTTTGTAAATTGTATTTTCTTTTTCACATTTTGTGTCAAATTTAATAGTCATGTAATTATGACCCAATAAAAACACACTTTTGTATAGCATCTGCTCCAATTTACATTCACATCTAGATCAGTATCAATGTGTATTATATGTCTGCTTACTGGAGATGTCTGTTTACTGGAGCCACAAAGGAATACATTTAAAAAAAAAAGGATAACCACTGGGAATAAAAAAAACTTTTAAAAATTCACATTAAAAAACTGCTTACCACCCCCACCCTCTGGTCTAAATAGTTGATCTAACAACACACACACACACAAACCATCCAGTAACGGTTAAAGGCATTAAACTGTGACACCTCCCCCCCCCCTGGCCCCTTTCCCCATTCCACCTTCATAGCCCATCCTTACCTGCAGATATTCTCTCAGATCTATCCCCCACCTTCCCCTTCCCTCTATGTCACCCCTCCCTCACCACAAAAAAAAACAGTTTGAAGGATGGACCACCCAACAAGAAACTATCTTGATGGAGTCAAGCAAGAGAAGAAGAAAAAATCATTTGGGCAAACAAAAAGGGCAGGCCAAGGAAAGTTTTGTGTGTGTGTGTGTTGCTGGTGTTCCCTGATGTGCTAAATAGTTTGCTGGATGGACAGCTACTACTAGAATTGAGTCTGGATGGAACTAGCCAGGGAGTCTTGATAATGATCAATTGAAGGAATCATACAGTAGGTTGAAAGAGTTTCATTTCAGAAAGTCAAAATAAAATTCAGTTTATCCTACTAAAAAAAGTATTTGTAGAAACAGAACAAGATAAGTAGCAAACACAATAACAGCCCTACACACTGTCCCTTAACATAGACCCTACAAATTGTCTCTTAACATAGACCCGACACATTGTCCCTTCACATAGACTCTACACATTGTCCCTTAACATAAATAACATAGACCTTACACTTATTACATTTTAAGAAAAATATTGTTTGTCTCCACATAAAAAAAAGTAAACATCTGTATCCTACTTGAAATTAACATTTTCTATATTTTTCTTTATACAAATACACATTTCCACTAATTTTTAAAATTATTCAATTAAATACAAATTATTGATGCAGCTATCCACTTAAACAATTTAATTGATATATTTTTTCACCTAGACTAATCTATTTGTACATTTATCTAACTAAACTTGTGTACTTTTCCACCAATTTCAATCTTTCATGTTTAACATTTTTATAACTAATAATACTGATAGTAATAATAATGATCTAGCACAAAGGTCCAGATTTTGAATTCTGGTGAAGTCTAGGATTTTTCCCCAGGTCTGGAAGATACCTGACAATAGTTGGGGCAAAGGTAAGGGGCTGAGCATTGTGCTGGTCATACAATCCTATACATGACTACAGAAACTGGTGAATGGACCCAGGACCAGTGAAGCAGCATTCACCAGTTTCTGTAGTCATGTATAGGAACTTGGAAAAACTATTCAAAATAAATATATTAGTTAATACAAGAGAGTAATATAAACCCACTTTCACATTGAAGAGATAACAACAATAACAACAATGATGACAACAATAACAAAAATATCAACAGCAACAACAACAGCAGTAATAATAACTATAGTTGTATAGCCCTGCCAACAGTCATAATGTGAGCAACAAACAAGCAAGAACATGTATATAAATCTCTAGGCTAAAAAGGATGTAAAGCTAATTAATAATATGAAAACTTGACAAACATAGGACAAAGTGTTAACTGACTTAATATAAAAGTAAAACAGTAAGGGTCTGAAAAAAAATGTTCAAGCTCTTTTTAAAAGTGATAATAGAACTTGTTTGCCTGAGCTGGACGAGGAGAACATTCCATACTTTAGGGCCAGATATTGAGAAGGCTTTCAGGCCAATGGTCGTCAGGGAGAAATAGGGCACCTCCAGAAGTGAGGAGTCAGCAGAACAGAGAGTTCTTTGCTGAACATATGGCTTGATTAGTTCCCTGAGATAGGATAGCATCTCGTTGTAATGTACGTACTGATAGCAGTGTAACGTTACTTTGTATTCAATGGACCGTATTGCTGCTGAGAGTTAACACCCTTGTCCATTTTACAATTACGGTATATAAGATTGACTTGTATAAGGGGCAAGGGTGTTATATATAATGACAACAGTAACAACAACACTAACAACAACACTAACAACAGCAACAATAATGACAACAGTAACAACAACACTAACAACAGCAACAATAATGACAACAGAAACAACAACAGTAACAACAACACTAACAACAACACTAACAAAAGCAACAATAATGACAACAGTAACAACAACACTAACAACAGCAACAATAATGACAACACTAACAACAACAATAATAATGACAACAACACTAACAACAGCAACAATAATGACAACAGTAACAACAACACTAACAACAACAATAATAATGACAACAACACTAACAACAGCAACAATAATGACAACAGTAACAACAACACTAACAACAACAATGACAACACTAACAACAACAATAACAACAATAATAACGACAACATAACAAAAACACTAACAACAACACTAACAACAACAACAACAATAATGACAACAACAGTAACAACAGCAACAATAATGACAACATAACAACAACACTAACAACAACAGTAACAACAGCAACAATAATGACAACATAACAACAACAATAACAACAGCAACAATAACAACAACACGAACAACAGCAACAATAACAACAACACGAACAACAGTAACAATAATGACAACATAACAACAACAGTAACAATAATGACAACATAACAACAACACTAACAACAACAATGACAACAACAATGACAACACTAACAACAATAATGACAACAACAATAACAGATCCAAATAAACAGAACATTAAAAAAAATAAAAATATATACTTACATGTCTTGGCACATGGTCAACAATTTCAAAATATGTGTGAGCTATAAGGAACATGTCATCAACTCCAAGTCCCAGAGTCAGGAATGGAATAATCTGCAAGTATGAAAACAAGCATAATGAAGAGATCATAGAGTCATAAAACAACAACAAAAAATGAAGCCAAGACACACACAATTTTTAGTGACACAATTTGTGGTGAAAAATTTCACTGTGTAGCCTTTACCAATTTACCCATAAAAAAAGAAACAAAATCTGTTTTTTTACCTGAGTGGTTGAGGCATTGAAGTTGATTTTCAGTACAGAGCATATGCCCAACCCAGCAGCCACTGAGAGAGAAACTAGAATGACTCCAGCCATGCCAATGCCACTCTGTGAGTTGACAGCGTCATTCCAGCGTAGTAGTGAAACACAGGCATAAATAAACTTGAAGGAGGAAAAGAAACACAAACATAAAAAAACTAAAACTATTGAAAGACCAGAATATAGTTTAGAGCATATGTTCTCAACCTTTTTTCGGCTCACCGCCCCCTTTTACAATTTTTTCTCGCTCACCGCCCCCCTACCCTCCCCCAGCCCACGTAGTAAATATTTTAGTAAAAAAATTATGTTTGGTGTCATATATTTAATTTCTATTTGGTGAGCTTAAAAGTAAAAGTCAATTGTTAAGAAGAGTTTATTTGAATGGTTTTAATTTTTTAAAATAATAATACACATATCTACAAAAGTATACACAAGAGGTTTTAAAACTCAGTATTTGTGTGACGCTTGTGCCTAGTGTGGTGACAGCAGGTTGGCAATGTTAGGTTCAATTTTGATTAGCAAAAACCTTGGCTCTCCACGCTCCACTACTTGCAACTTGCTTCTTTTTTTTTTACAACAAAGTGGTAACAGCACTAAAACCTTACTCTACTAAATAGGAAAATGGAAATGCAATAAAAATGGCTTTGCCAAAGCCCACTGTCCTGGAGAAACTGATGGTATTTCTTTTTGCAGCAAAAGTTCTTACAAATTTCAATTTTATTTATTCATTGTTTGTTAATTCAATCAATTCCTCTTGCAATTTTAATGGTAGGCCTGATTGTAATTCTTCACTATTAGAAAAGGGATCTAATACCCAATCATGAATTTTCATATTAATGTCTTGAAATCAACCGTGGAAGTCGCCATAAAGTGCTTCAAAATAATCACAATAAATGTGAATGTCTTCTTCAGTTTGTTCTACAGATGCAAGATTGGGAAACTGATAAAACTATCCACGTCCAAAGTTTCGTCATTTCATTGAACTTATTAAATAAATCCGTTAAATATGCGATATCTTTTTTCTTTTTTTAAAGATTTTCTCTCAGAGAATTGTTTTTGCTTTCTAGAAACTCCAATACTGATTCAAAGACCTCATAAAATCTATTTAAACAGAAACTTTTTATAACCAGCGTACTTCTGTATGCATTTGTACACGATTATAGTCTTCGTCATTTTCAATACACAGTTGTTTAAAATACTCTATCATTGAATAGATTATTCTGATTTTGATTACTGCAGTTATTACATATTGAAGAGACTGATGCAGACGATCGTTGAGAATTTTGGCAACTAAATGTTGCCTGTGAATTACACAATGGCAGCCAATACATTTGGCACAGCCTTCTTTAAATAGGAAATAAATCCACTATAGCGCCAGCGCCCTACAGTAGTCGGTGCACCATCAATAGCAACAGATATAATATTTTTCAGTGGAATTTCTTTTTCTTTAAAAAAAGTCTTCTAGTACAAGAAAGTCAGATTCGTCTATTAACTTTTTAGCGAATAACATTTCTTGGCAAATTTTCTATTCTCTAATAATTTGAACATAAGCTAACAATAAAGACTGATTGTCTTGTAGTGTGGACTCGTCCAGTTGTAATGAAAATTGAGATGTTTTGAGATAATCACACAATGTACTCTTTACGTCACATGCCATTTCATCAATTATTCTCTGTTCTGTACTATTACCAAATGGTATTTTCTTGATAATATCAGACGCTGGCTTGTGCAGTACTATATGTAAGACTTCACTAACAATAGGTGGAATGAGCTCTTCACCAATAGTGTTTGGTTTTTCACATATAGCGATCAACAAACCACGTAACTCATCGATGCCTTCTTTGAATCCAGGTGAAAACATACAAGCCAACGTGGGCTGTTTCAAGAAATTATGTTTCAGTGATAAAAAATATGAAAAGCTCTTGTCTTTTTTATCGGCATAAATCTATTTCAAGTGATCATCTAGCCTGGAAGGTTTCATTGGAAAAAACATTTTGGCATATGAGGCACATTGGTAATGTGTTATTTGTAGATGATTGAATAAAGCCATATTTCAAATATTCAACATTATATTGTCTACATTTCTTCTTTGGTGCATTTATTTATTGGTGGAGACCTATCCTTGAGAGACAAACTGTCGCATCTCTGGCACTTGAAAGCAGGACCGTTGGAGTTGGGCAAGGCATCCTTTGTTTGTTTTTTCTTTGCTGCTCTTTTAGCCTCCGCGAATTTTCCCTCTGGCAGCATTATACTGGTGTGTAGGGTACTTCAACTACTTCTGTTCTGAGCTATCTACGTCACAATTACACTGTGGCAATAGGTCATTAGCTGATCAGTCGATTATAGTTAATCGACTATAGTTAATCGACTGATCTGCTATTGACTCACCAAGCTAAATATTACTGTTATAATTAAGGGCATTTATTTTTTTTTATTTAAAGAGTAAATCTGTTAACATTATTTCAAGTAGGTACCTGGTTTGTACCGCCCATTTGCCCTCCACAACCCCCCTATCGCCCCCGGGATCTTCAGCGCCCCCCAAGACCTCTTCACCGCCCCCTGGGGGGCGATATCGCCCCCGTTGAGAACCTATGGTCTAAAGCTATCTACTATGTAATGTGTATAAATTGTGTAGCACAATACAATACTGACCATGAGGACATAGCCCAACACTACTCGTGTGACACTAATATTGGACAAGTCGTTCATCATATCCATCAATGATGTTGTTGAGAAGCCATAAAGATTGTCTTTATTTGTTTCATTACCAAAATTGTTCATAATCTGTTCAAAAATAGTTTTTTTCAACATCAATAAAACGTTTACAACTAATTGTACTGTAATACAAGACATGTTTTAACCAAGATAAGATCTAGAAGCTTACTAGAAGGAAACATCAATTCATTCATTGTTCCTGTACCGATGTTCATTTATTACCAATGTATGTTTTAATATATTTTGATATTTTAATGTACTATATATAAGATCATCTATTATAAAGTACCAAAAAAAAACTAATTATATCATTTGGCAGTATGTTGTAGATAGCTGACTACAAGCCTACTATTTCTTTAAAAAACTATCTCTGAGATATATGTGATCACCTTAGAAAACTTTCGTTGAAATGCTTCCAGCACTGCCCTGGCTTTTTGTTGTGTCCAGTCTATGCCAGACACTTTTTGGTCATCCTCATAAAAGTGGTAAAGGTCTTTCTCTGCCATCAGTTGCAAAATACTCTGGAAAGCTTCAACTCTGCAAAAGAATGTAAACACATTTATGTTTTAATTGCAACAAGAAAACTTAGTATATAAACTAAAATCATAAGATTTAAAACAAGAAAACTTATTAACTAAACTAAAATCATAAGATTTTAAACAAGAAAACTTAGTAACTAAACTAAAATCATAAGATTTAAAACAAGAACACTTAGTATTGAAACTATAATCAAATTAAACTACACTACTTTAATTTTAGCTTTCTGATTAGCATGTAGTAGAGCCATGAAAATATGCCACTAATCCTGTATAATGCACAATAATGTTTTCTTTACCTAACTATATGTCCAGTTTTATTTCTCTTGACTCCTCCAAAAATCAGGTCATGTTCCCATTGCATATATTTTGTTGCAAACCCTGAACAGCCTTTTGTAAACTCAGCAGTAAGGTCAGGAAGCTAAAGAGAAATAAAAATAAATCCCTTATTGTCTTATGACTAATTGTTCACTAAGTCCAGCTTGACAGTTTATTGATCTAGTACATATATCTATAGATATCTATGGATAAGTACTTATATACATAGAGCTGAATTTTAGAATAGTTGTACTTACACTAGAGTTATAGTTTGAAGCAGTTTTAGGGCAATAAGGATCCTTTGGATTGAGGCAAGGTTTTTCTTGATAAGCAGTTGTAACACCTGCCTGAAAGATGTCGAGTTTTGTTAATGCTATAAAATTTCTAACCTAAAGTATTTCTACAACCTAAAAGTTGTCTTTTGTTTTAAAAAAAATAATTTCACCAACTAAATTGTAAAAAAAATGAATTTGCCAGGATGGACAAAATGGTTCACAATGACCTCATGTTCTCCCACACCTGGCCTATAAACATGATGAAGTGAGAATGGGAGATTTTCTTACTCTTTGAAATGTATCTCTCATGGCATTCAGTGGAATATTCACAGATGAAGCCTCAAGTTTTTGCAAGATGCTCTCTGGATCTAGGTTTTCCCATGTAAGTGAACTTGGTATTCCAAAAATATTTCTGAAGAAATATATAGACATACATATAAATTCTAATAGATTCAATGAGAGTTACCAGCCATTGCTTATTGCTCTCATGGAAATGATGTTCTTGCCAACTTAAAATTGGGTAAAACAAGTCTAGTGTTTGTCTTTGTGGTAGTTATTTTGATTAATGTTTCAATGGAACTTTGTTGAGTCTTTAATGAACTTGACATGAATGGCCTTAAAGTTGACAACCATGATTTTTGCCTTCAAAGAGGGGGCGGCGTTGGCGGGAGGGGGTATGATGATGATGACCTTATCACGTCTAGACGCCTGGCAATTAACTTTAACGACAGTCTGATAATAACGGCCCGTGCTGGGCGGGGAGGGGGGGGGAAGAAGAAAGCCTGTCCGAGATTTCGTTGTCTAGACCAGAGGGTAATAAAAGAAACGGACCTAGATCATAGACCGTTTGCAGTAACGGCTAACACTGACCCAGACAAATTAGGGATTGGGAAAAGGAGGGGAGCAGGAGTTGGCGCTTTTTAATTTTTTTATTAGCTTACTGGAAAGAAGAAGCTTTGATTTCTATCTCTCAAATTTAGGCGTCTGGATTTATTACACATTGAATATAGTATAATGTAAACAGTAATACAGCTATGTATACAGACAGAGTCTGATTTATTACACTTTGAATATAGTATAATGTAAACAGTAATAGGCCTACAGCCAGTGCTTTTTTTTGTGACGGTACGCACCGGTACGGCGTACCGGCACCTTTTTCAATGTGGGTGAAAAATTATTACTTTTCTTGTATTTTAACGTTTATTATTAATTTATTATATTATTAATTTGTTAAAACTGAATTATTTTAAAATTGCGCGCAATAAGAATTAAAATACGAAACTGCTTTAAAAGTTAGGCAGTCCATCACTGAGTACCGGCACCTATTTTTTTTTTTACAAAAAAGCACTGAATACAGCTATGCATACAGCCAGAGTCTGGATTTATTACACATGAATATAGTAACCTATAATGTAAACAGTAATACAACTGTGTATACAAGAATCGCAGAAGTGTGTAGTAGGCCTATATATATATAGATATATATATACGTACAAGCTAGGCCTACATTGCCCGGCTTTGGCCGGGTGAAAAAAAAAAACCAGGACTGTATAAGGTGCACATAAAAAAATTATAAACTACACTTAAAAGAAAGCTATAAATCGTATATTTAAATATAATTTTTTTTTACTGAAGACTTTTAGGAAAGTAATTTAAAATAAAAATTGTAATCGGGTAAAAATAAAGGGAAGTAATTTTATTTAAAAAAAAATCTAAATTGCCCGTAAATTTACAATGTCTTTTGTTTTTAAAGGTTTGAAGAAAAATGTATAGTCTAACTGGAAAATCGAACCCGGGTCGCCCGCTTAGCAGTCCGTTACGTTGACCACTGAGTTAGCGAAGACACATGTCCGATGTGAAAAATTATTAGACAGTATATAGGCCTAGGCCTAAATAGGTCAGTGACACAAACTCACGTGATTTCAAATTGACCAATGGGGATCCGTATGGGGACAAACACTCTTATTTTATATATATATATATATATATATATATATATATATATATATATATATATATATATATATACTATTTTAGCGATACTATAGTAAGTGTGTGTTGTTGTTTTTTTACACACATAAAGCATGATAAATAGCACAGACTTGGTCAGGCCTACCCGAAAAGCACACACGCTAACATATATACGCTTACCATCCAATTTATTTCTAAAGCAACATAAAAGTCACTCACTCGACCACAGGCCCCCCATCTACAACTTAAAAATTACACACACATTCGCACACATAGCGAAACAGTTTACCGAAGTCTTGTGTGGTCCACAGGATAAACACAGAGGTGAGAGAGGGGAGGCACGGGAGGGAATGGGGTCAGGTATCTTTGGGGAAAGAGGCGGGGTGCATCAAGAGGAGCCACTCATATAATAATATGTTCCCCTCGCCCACACCCCACTTTAAAATAAAATAAAATTGGATACAAGATTGGTTTTGACAAATTAAACAATCCCTTTATATATATTATATATATATAGTATTTTCCAGTGATCACACGTTGCTTTTTCAAAACACATACACACTAGTGTAAGTTTAAGACGATTTGGAAACAACTGAATGAGAACAAATTAGTCACGTTGATAAAAATAATAATCTAGTAGGCCCTATTCAATGATGAGTTTAATAGGCAATCTGTTATGCAATTTTAGTTTTATCTATTTGAGTTCGACATATCGATCGCGTCAACATTATGATATTCTGTACGTTCACATTTTTCTTTAGTCAGATTGTACACATTTGTATTAAAATTGTATAGTTATAAAATACACAAATTGTATAGTAAATTGTAAAATTGTATAGTTATAAAATACACAAATTGTATAGTAAATTGTAAAATTGTATAGTTATAAAATACACAAATTGTATAGTAAATTGTAAAATTGTATAGTTATAAAATACACAAATTGTATAGTAAATTATAAAATTGTATAGTTATAAAATACACAAATTGTATAGTAAATTGTAAAATTGTATAGTTATAAAATACACAAATTTTATAGTAAATTGTAAAATTGTATAGTTATAAAATACACAAATTGTATAGTAAATTATAAAATTGTATAGTTATAAAATACACAAATTGTATAGTAAATTGTAAAATTGTATAGTTATAAAATACACAAATTGTATAGTAAATTGTAAAATTGTATAGTTATAAAATACACAAATTGTATAGTAAATTGTAAAATTGTATAGTTATAAAATACACAAATTGTATAGTAAATTGTAAAATTGTATAGTTATAAAATACACAAATTGTATAGTAAATTGTAAAATTGTATAGTTATAAAATACACAAATTAACAAGGAAATAAACAGCAAGATCGTGAGTGATCAATTTACGGTAATATATACAATCATGGTTTGTTGAACAAAGACTTGCAGCTCTACTCTATACTACAGCAGTTGAAACAAAACACTAGCAGGACCACAAAGCCCACCACAAACGTAAAAGCTTTATCCCTTGAAATCGGGTCCACCCTAAATCGTGCACTTTAAAAAAAAAAAAAAATTATTTGCTATGGGACCACCTCGGGACGCCCCCCCCCCCCCCCACCCCTTCTCTCTGGTCACATAGGGCATAACAAATGGGTGGAGTTTTGTTAAGGAGAGAGGGGGGAGGGGGGGAGAAGAAAGAGCGAACTTCCGAAATTCAGGGGAAAGGGTGAAAGGGGTAAAACGGCCTCAGCAAACCCTCGTGCACTGAATCCTGTGGACCCACAGATGAGCATCTGTACTCGATATCCTATAGAGTACTTGAGCCCCCCCCCGCCCCCCTTTCCCCAATCCTACCCACAAGACCGGAGAAAAAAGGGGGAGGGGGGAAAGTTCAGTACAAATCATAGAACAATCCTCTGTACAAGGCGGAATATTCTTGGCTGTATAGACATGTGGCTCTTTGACCTGTGGTTGTATAGACCTGTCGATGTATAGACATGTGGCTCTTTGACCTGTGGTTGTATAGACATGTGGCTGTATAGACATGTGGCTGTATAGACATTTGGCTCTATAGAACTGTGGTTGTATAGACATGTGGCTGTATAGGCATGTGGCTCTATAGACGTGTGGCTGTATAGACATGTGGCTCTTTGACCTGTGGTTATATATACCTGGAGCTGTATAGACGTGTTCCCTATAGATCGGTGGTTGTATAGACATGTGGTTGTATAGACATGTGGTTGTATAGACCTGTGGCTCTTTGACCTGTGGTTGTATAGACATGTGGCTGTATAGACATGTGGCTCTTTGACCTGTGGCTCTTTGACCTGTGGTTGTATGGACCTGTGGCTGTATAGACATGTGGCTCTTTGACCTGTGGTTGTATAGACCTGTGGCTGTATAGACATGTGGCTCTATAGACATGTGGTTGTATAGACCTGTGGCTGTATAGACGTGTGGCTCTTTGACCTGTGGTTGTTTAGGCCTCTGGCTGTATAGACATGTGGCTCTACAGGAATGTGGCTGTATAGACATATGGCTCTATAGACCTGTGGCTGTATAGACGTATGGCTCTTTGGCCTGTGGTTGTGTAGAAATGTGGCTGTATAGACATGTAGCTCTTTGACCTGTGGTTATATAGACATGTGGCTGTATAGTCATGTGGCTCTTTGACTTGTGGTTGTATAGACCTGTCGCTGTATAGAAATGTGGCTCTTAGACCTGTGGTTGTTTAGACCTGTGGCTCTTTGACCTGTGGTTGTATAGACATGTGGCTGTATAGACCTGTGGCTCGTTGACCTGTGGTTGTATAGACCTGTCGCTGTATAGACATGTAGCTCTTTGACCTGTGGTTATATAGACATGTGGCTGTATAGTCATGTGGCTCTTTGACTTGTGGTTGTATAGACCTGTCGCTGTATAGAAATGTGGCTCTTAGACCTGTGGTTGTTTAGACCTGTGGCTCTTTGACCTGTGGTTGTATAGACATGTGGCTGTATAGACCTGTGGCTCGTTGACCTGTGGTTGTATAGACCTGTCGCTGTATAGACATGTGGCTCTTTGACCTGTGGTTGTATAGACCTGTGGCTCTTTAACCTGTGGTGCTATAGACCTGCGGCTGTATAGACATGTGGCTCTTTGATATGTGGTTGTATAAACCTGTGGCTGTATAGACATGTGGTTGTATAGACCTATGGCTATATAGACATGTGGCTCTTTGACCTGTGGTTACCTATGGCTATATATAAATGTGGCTCTTTGACCTGTGGTTGTTTAGACCTGTGGTTGTTTAGACCTGTGGCTCTTTGACCTGTGGTTGTATAGACCTGTGGCTGTATAGACATGTGGCTCTATAGACATGTGGTTGTATAGAACTGTGCCTGTATAGACGTGTGGCTTTTTGACCTGTGGTTGTTTAGGCCTGTGGCTGTATAGACATGTGGCTCTATAGAACTGTGGCTGTATATACATTTGGTTGTATAGACCTGTGGCTGTATAGACGTGTGGCTCTTTGACCTGTGGTTGTTTAGGCATGTGGCTGTATAGACATGTGGCTCTATAGATCGGTGGTTGTATAGACATGTGGCTGTATAGACATGTGGCTCTTTGACATGTGGTTGTATAGACCTGTGGCTGTATAGACATGTGGTTGTTTAGGCCTGTGGCTGTATAGACATGTGGTTGTTTAGGCCTAAGGCTGTATAGACGTGTTCCCTATAGATCGGTGGTTGTATAGACATGTGGTTGTATAGACCTATGGCTATATAGACATGTGGCTCTTTGACCTGTGGTTGTATAGACCTGTGGCTGTATAGACATGTGGCACTTTGACCTGTGGTTGTATAAACCTGTGGCTGTATAGACATGTGGCTCTTTGACCTGTGGTTGTATAGACCTGTGGCTGTATAGACATGTGGCTCTATAGACATGTGGTTGTATAGACCTGTGGCTGTATAGAAGTGTGGCTCTTTGACCTGTGGTTGTTTAGGCCTGAGGCTGTATAGACATGTGGCTCTAAAGAACTGTGGCTGTATAGACATGTGGCTCTTTGACCTATGGTTGTTTAGGCCTGTGGCTGTATAGACATGTGGCTCTATAGAAATGTGGCCGTATAGACATGTGGCTCTATAGACCCGTGGCTGTATAGACGTGTGGCTCTTTGACCTATGGTTGTTTAAGACTGTGGCTTTATAGACATGTGGCTCTATAGAACTGTGGCTGTATAGACATGTGGCTCTTTGACCTTTGGTTGTTTAGGCCTGTGGCTGTATAGACATGTGGCTCTATAGATCGGTGGTTGTATAGACATGTGGCTGTAAAGACCTATGACTGTATAGACATGTGGCTGTATGGACATGTCACATGTGGCTGTATAGACTTGAGGCTCTATAGATCTGTGGTTGTATAGACATGTGGTTGTTTAGATCTATGGTTGTATAAACATGTGGCTGTATAGATATATGGCTGTATAATCATGTGGCTGTATAGATCTATGGCTGTATAAACTTGTGGCTGTTTGGACATGTGGATGTATATATATATAGCTGTATATACCTGTGGTTTTAGAGAACCGTGGCTATATAGACCTCGGAGACTTATCTTCAAGCCACTAGGATCAGCTTTAAGTTCAGGTGTAATATAAAGGCTTACATATTATCTCTATTAGAGTTTTAATGTTCGTACACCTATTCATCAGCTTTCATTCTAATTGACAATAAACTTTTTTGTAAGAGTCGGTTGGACGGCATCTTTTTTTTTTTACTTCCTTTATTTTAAGTTGCAATTTCTGTCTGGATGGTTGTAATCATCGTGCAAGAATTGGCTTCGATTTTTCGACCACTTCCCGTGGTCCAATCGAGCTGAAATTTGGACAGCAGACTTGTGGCGACTAACAATACATTCTATCAAAATTTCAGTTAAAACAACTTAATAATACTACACTTATGACAATATTCATTTCTTACAAGGAAAGTATAAGAAAAATTTTGGTTCACTTTAAAAATGCCTGTGCAACTTTTTATAGTTTTTCGGCGCAAAGCTAGAAAAAAAAATTATGCGCTAAGATTATTTTTAGAACAATTCATACGGAGTAAGGAGATATTTTTGAGATTTGCGACACATATATTTTTCTGTACGTTTCTTTTGCTGTAGTTAATCAATTATTTAATTACATGATGGTAAACTTAGTTTGCAAATAAAGGGAGTATAATAAAAACTTCGTTTTTATGGTTTTCTTGTTAAACTGATCGCCTTGTAGCTGTTTTTAAGCCAGGTTAAACCGAATTCCCGATTATTTTTTAGGCCTATACAGTAGTGAGGCCTCCAACGCGGAAAAATAATAGCCAAAATCATTGTAGTAAGTTTTGCAGCCTTTTCAGAACCAGTTACATATAGGCCTAGTTACAATCAGTGGCGTATTTAGACATGTTCCACATGTTCTATTGGAAAAAGGACCCCCACAGAAAAGAGGCCCCAACACATCAACATTTTTTCTTTTATATTCCCATTATTTCGTTGAAAATGTAAAATAAAATTCAACCAAGCTAAGAGCAAGATAAAAAAGATTTTTGATTTTACAGTAAAGGAAAATGAATTAACTGCATTTTCTATCGTATGCATATGTGGAAGGCATGGGCGAGGCCACAAAGGGCCCCCACATAAAACATAAATTTGAGAACAGGGCCCCCACAATCCTAAATACGGCCCTGGTTACAATCGTCCATCTATAGACGTGTGCTATACGCTGTGGGTGATGACATACACTGGTCTTGGCGGTCCTACTATTCCCATGTTCATGTGTTGCTTAAGACTTTTTAAAAATTCAATGTATTAATGAACAGAGCTCTTTGTTATAAAAACAATGATTTGGTAAAATCAAGCTCGTTTGAATTTCAGACAATGTGACTTTACTGAATTCAGTAACATTTCAGTTGTTTTTAATTAGGTTACTATAAAATATTTTAGCAATACCCCGCCCCCCCCCCCCCTTTTCAAAGTTCTTAATTACAATGTGAAAATATTTCAAGCATGTAGGCAGAGAATTTTTTTTAGAATAAAATGTCAAATAGACTCCTGAAACGTCCGGGTTTTATGTCCTAACATGTTCGGGGGATCAAGAGTTGACCACCCAAAAAGTAACTCGCGCTGACTTCTCCCCTTCTCTCTTCCCCCAGCACTGTGCAAAATAACCTTTGGGCGACCTCGGGACAATGTTTACCCTCCCCCCCCCATCTCCCCCACACACCCTATATCCCGCTCTTTTTTTTTTTGCAGCTCTTTTCCCAAACAAAAGGCCGACCACTCCCATAATTTGATGGGACACACAATAATCTCCCCTGCTCTTCATTAGCTCAGCATAGCGCCATACTTCCATTACTGGTACTGACATAAAACAGTGACATTAACCAGTGTCTCTTGTAGACTTGTAAAGAGATTTATTTCTGAAATACACCGTTGATCTTTCTAAACATTTCATAAGGAAATGTAGATTTAGAGTTTACACAACGTCCTAAATAGTATGTATTACTAAGACACTATTCATTAAAAAAAAAACTCTAAGGCCTAAGGTAAATGTAACAGACTTATGTCTTGTGTTACGGACACTGCTTCTATAGAGTAAAGATTGTTGCGTCCTGCGCTTATCCATAGTTCGAGTCTAGTCTTGCACTTCATAAATCCCTAAGTGAATGGAATAAATAATAAAATGGTAGCAACCTGAAGACTTTTTTTTTACAAATAATGAAAAGACAAAAATGTGTAGGTCCTACTTGCGTGTTTTTTTTTTATGTTTACTTTTTTTTAAAGCTATCAATTCTTTTTTTAAGTCTTCCATTTGGAAAAAAAATCTTTTTAAAACGCAGTAATATGCAAGTTTCTATGCGTGGCTATTCTTTAGTTCTTCAAGAAACTATTCATTTGTTAAAGACATACTTTGTACTTTTCACGTCATCATTAAATCCAGTTTATTGGTATTTCTGGTATATTGTCGGCTAGAATTCTGAAGAGCCTTTCTCTGTATTTGCGGAGCCAATACTGTTTATTTTTTCATTTAAAACGTGAAACATAAATAACTAAATAGCTGACTGTCTATAACGGCCATTTATCAGTTAAATAGCTAGTAACAAAAAAGAGTCCACGCGATGCCTGCCTGGGGAAGGGGGGGGGAATCTTAGCCAGTGCGAAGGTGAAGGGCGAATTGTGAAACCTGGGTGGTCTGTTGTGGACATAGGAGGAGGGGAGGGGCGGCGGCTGGATGAACCAACCGGAGATGAACAGATGGCTATTGGAGTGTCCATCCAAGAAGGTAATTGAGCAGGTAAAGAGAAGGAGAAAAAATGGTAGCCACTAAAGGTGAAGACATCTGACCAATCCAATGACCAAACTAAATGGAAATCTCTACAAAGACCTTGGTTGGCATTTTTATAGTTCAAGCTTTATTTGATCTTTGGTTCATTATCTTGTTCATTAAATATACCCAGTACATGTTATTGTCTATATTTATACAGTTCCATTACTAAACAGCTAGACTAGTAGACTAGACAGTGTTAAATTAATGAACCGTGATTTGTAGTAAGCCTGCACACGAAGAAAATCAGAGAGAGAGTGTGTGTGTGTGAGAAAGAAAATCATCTTATGAGAGTGTGTGTGTGAGAGAAAAAAATCATCTTATGAGAGTGTGTGTGTGAGAGAAAGAAAGTCATCGTATGAGAGTGTGTGTGTGTGAGAGTGTGTGTGTGTGAGAAAGAAAATCATCTTATGAGAATGTGTGTGTGAGAGAAAGAAAGTCATCGTATGAGAGTGCGTGTGTGTGTGGGAGAAAGGAAATCATCTTATGAGAGTGTGTGTGTGTGAGAGAGAGAGAAAGAAAATCATCTTATGAGAGAGTGTGTGTGTGTGAGAAAGAAAATAATCTTATGAGAATGTGTGTGTGAGAGAAAGAAAGTCATCGTATGAAAGTGTGTGTGTGTGGGAGAAAGGAAATCATCTTATGAGAGAGTGTGTGTGTGAGAGAAAGAAAATCATCTTATGAGAGTGTGTGTATGTGTGAGAGAAAGAAAATCATCTTATGAGAGTGTGTGTGTGTGAGAGAAAGAAAATCATCTTATGAGAGAGTGTGTGTGTGAGAGAAAGAAAATCATTTTATGAGAGTGTGTGTGTGTGAGAGAGAGAAAAAAATCATCTTATGAGAGTGTGTGTGTGTGAGAGAAAGAAAATCATCTTATGAGAGTGTGTGTGTGTGTGAGAGAAAGAAAATCATCTTAAGAGAGTGTGTGTGTGAGAGAAAGAAAATCACCTTATGAGTGTGTGTGTGTGTGTGAGAGAGAGAAAAAAATCATCTTATGAAAGTGTGTGTGTGTGAGAGAAAGAAATCATCTTATGAGAGAGTGTGTGTGTGAGAGAAAGAAAATCATCTTATGAGAGAGTGTGTGTGTGAGAGAAAGAAATCATCTTATGAGAGAGTGTGTGTGTGAGAGAAAGAAAATCATCTTATGAGAGAGTGTGTGTGTAAGAGAAAGAAAATCATCTTATGAGAGAGTGTGTGTGTAAGAGAAAGAAAATCATCTTATGAGAGAGTGTGTGTGTAAGAGAAAGAAAATCATCTTATGAGAGAGTGTGTGTTTGTATGTGAGAGAAAGAAAATCATCTTATGAGAGTGTGTGTGTGAGAGAGAAAAAAAATCATCTTATGAGAGTGTGTGTGTGAGAGAGAAAGAAAATCGTCTTATGAGAGTGTGTGTGTGTGTGTGTGTGTGAGAGAAAGAAAATCATCTTATGAGAGAGTGTGTGTTTGTGTGTGAGAGAAAGAAAATCATCTTATAAGAGAGTGTGTGTTTGTGTGAGAGAAAGAAAATCATCTTATGAGAGTATGTGTGTGTGTGATAGAGAAAGAAAATCATCTTATGAGAGAGTGTGTGTGTGAGAGAAAGAAAATCATTTTATGAGAGAGTGAGTGTTTGTGTGTGAGAGAAAGAAAGTCATCTTATGAGTGTGTGTGAGAGAGAGAGAGAAAGAAAATCATCTTATGAGAGAGTGTGTGTGTGAGAGAAAGAAAATCATCTTATGAGAGTGTGTGTGAGAGAGAGAGAAAGAAAGTCATCTTATGAGTGTGTGTGTGTGAGAGAGAGAAAGAAAATAATCTTATGAGAGTGTGTGTGTGTGAGAGAAAGAAAATCATCTTATGAGAGAGTGTGTGTGTGTGAGAAAGAAAATCATCTTATGAGAGTGTGTGTGAGAGAGATAAAGAAAATCTACTTATGAGAGTGTGTGTGTGAGAGAAAGAAAATCATCTTATGAGAGTGTGTGTGTGTGAGAGAGAAATAGAACGGGAGAAATATAATGTGTGTAAATAGAATAATGGGTAGAGAGTAGAGAGAGAGAGAGAAGGAAATATTGATATTTCCCTAACACTGTATTATTTTTTATCCCTTTCTTGAAGAGAAAAAAAACTTGTGAAATGAAAACACTTGCCTCTGTACTATAAAAATATTGTTGAAAAGGGAGACACCCCTTCCCTTCTACCCCCCTCCCACAACTCCCCCTCTCCTCCATTTTAATGGGGTTTTTTATTCAGTGGGTGAATAAATCTGGCCTAACACAAGGGTGACAAGGTTGCCAGCTTGCCATGTACCACGAAGGGGTGGCGATGGGATAGCTTGCCAGCTAAGACGACCACACAAGGCGGCCTTATTCAGACAGATGAATGCAGTAATGTATGCAAGATCATGGAAAGGCTTTGTACGAAGATCGTCATGTAGGAGACGTCGGGGCGGTTTTTAGTTACCGTCAACTTTTCTCCCTCTCTCCCACTGTATACGATTGTGCTGGAATTTCTCTTTATATTCTTTCTTTTTTATATAACAATTCCATTTTTGTTCTATCTTTCAATACATATTTAGCAAAGATTTATTACTTTATAAAGCTTTTAACAATTGTCCGAATCACACCAGCATTTTAATCATAAAAATCTGGTAACTTTGTCACTAAAAGAAAAACTTATTTCGTTTTTTTTTTTAAATCTGGATACTCAATTCAGCGGGGGTCGGCAACCTTTAGGTAACGGTTTGCCAAAGTAGGATTTCTAATTTACTCAGCGTGCCAACATCCTAAAAGTCATCCTGCTCTAGCACTCAATCAATTGTGGAATTGCCTTTTTGAAGGTTTTTAGCGTGCCACTATTAATCGCTCTGCGGGCCAAATTCGGCATGAGTTTCGGGGGTTGCCGACCCCTGCCCTAGTGTATGTTGCTGTGTTCATGATTATGAATTTATTAGACTCTAGTAAATTCATAATCATGGACACAGGAGCATTATCACTTGTATGCAATTACGTGTCGTCTTTGTGTGTGTGTTTTGTTCTTTTATTTGTATAAAAAAGGTGTTCAATAATTTACATATTTAGGCTTTTCCATGTATTTAATGTTTAATTAGGGAATGTGGACATTCATATGAGATATTATATGGTAGAATATGATGTGTTAAAATCAATTTAGTGCAAACTTTAGTTGATGTTTAAAGAAATATATATGTCGGTGCAGAAATTTTATGGTAAAGGGTAGTAAAAAATTCTAATCAATGTTACGTTTTTTCGTGAAACGATTTGTTGCAAATTCAAGTCAACGTTAAGTTCTTTTTTTTAACGGGAAAACAACAATAACAAGAAATAGGATCACTAGCTACTGGCGGTTTCAGTATGTGTTGGATAACACAGTTCCATTTTATGTCTTTTTTACAACAACGCCTGGTATTATAATTATAAATTAGAATACATGAATGCCTATAAGGATCATAAAGCATGGTGCTCAATGCCCCAGTCCTTACTAATACGATAGGAAAGATATAATTTTTACATTCAGTATAATAATGGTTGTTTTTTTTGTGTGTGTGCTAGTTTCGGATAAGTATTATTTTCCGATTACCTATGCCAGGTTTGTGCATATTTATCTGACCATCGACAGTCAGGTGTATGGTCTGTTTCCGGTGACCAGGGGAACGGGTCATGCCACAGAATAGATTTGTGAATATATTATTATGTGTCTGTTGTGTGGGTCGTACAGACTTAGTCAAGTATCTTCAAATTTAAGTTGTTTTTTTGTTTTACTTTTGTGATTTGACAGGATTAGAAATCTAATTTAAAGATCTCTTTTAACGAATTATTTCACATTCACCATTTGTTCCACAATCAGTGTGAATGGTTTCTGTATAAAACAGGGCAGAGCTAAGCATGCAGTAAACGCACTCGACAGTTCGGTCATACCACTTAGGAAACCCTCACACATGAGCAGAGTTGTAGATAAAAGGGAGGGGTGGGGGAATGTACCCCCAAATAGTTTTTGGAATGTTCAAATCAATGAGTAAACCGCCGTTTTCTCTAAGTATAACCTCCAACCCGATTTTCTCCAAGCCTAGTTGTATGAATGAACGAGGTCACGGGGGCACACAGGAAGACACATATTGTTATTCTATGACGTAAATAAATACCTGGTACACACACACGCACTCACGGGAAAACACACACAAAGCCGCCCCCCCCCCCCAGCTTTTGACTTTAAAAGAAAAAGTGGGGGAGGGGATGGGGTAGAAGAGAAGGAGAAAGAAAAAACTTTTTGCCTTGTGTCGAATGGCAGAGAGGAACAGTGGGGAGTTTAGTGTGGAGAGTTTAGTGTGGAGGTTGTAGGTGTGAGTGAAGACGAGAACAGGGAAATAGACTCGGGCTGATCTATGTTGATGTGTAATCCAAGGCCATGAAGCAGCCATGGTGAAATCTAGAATACTTTACACATACATATTTATATATATATATATATAGTGAGAGAGAGAGTGGAGGAGGTGAACAATATAAATTATTTGTGTTGTAACACGTGTGTGTATTTACAAGTTGTCTTGAAATGCTATTTCATATGTTGTTTTCGTGAACCTTTTCCCCTCCAAAAACAGTTTTTATCAAAACTACACCACATGAGATATGTACAGAGTGAGTTTAATAAGCTCAATGTAAATAATATAACAAACTAATAACATCGTTTTGTTTAATGTATTTCAAAATATTGAGACCACCTACAGAAAAAAGGTAGGGGGTTGGTGGAAAGAGGCAAGCGAATGTAAATATAAAAAAACGAAACAAAATTTTAATTAGGTCAGTCGGAAATGGGTCGGATAAAAATAGACCTGAACTAATTTAATTATAGAAAAGAATGCTAATAGAACTTACCCAGTGTGTACAGGTGGATCTGGTCCTAACAATATGGATCCTTCCCAGAAACAGTCGATTGGAGTTATTATGACACATGGTAAAATGCTTTCTAATATCTGTAAAAGAAGAAAAAACACACTCATAAACATGGATAACTTGCGTAATGTAATGTTGAGGTATGATAAAAAAACGGAGCAAAAGTTGCATCTTCTACGTTAGAAATGAAATCAAATAGTTCAAAATGAGGCTTAATTTGTATACTTACATGGTCAACAAAATCATTTTCTGTTATTGGAAATTCTGGGGTATAACAAATATCTTTAAAAGACCACGTTCTGAAAAGGATAGAAAAACGGGTTATACTTTCTAAAGTGCAACAAATCACAATGAGCAGTAAATGAAATACTGCCACATTGGCTGATTTAACTCTTCTTTCCATTAGGATTAATTTAATTTGGATTTCCAAAGGGATTAGATGGTGATGGTAGAAAGTTAGAAATCATCGATGTTTTCTTTTTAAACTTACAATCCATCTATATCCACTTTGATTTTCGTAGCCGCTAGTACTGCCTGGTAGTGAAACATTACAGATTCCATATTGAGCAGACTGACCCCCTTTTTGGGACTCTGAATAATTAGCTCGTAACTGGTGCCGCTGCCTACTCCGATGGTGTCCTTGACGTACTTCAGTTCTTTCTCTAGCCGTCCACCTTCTGAAGAAAACGAAAAACAGGGTGACATTGAAATTTTGTGTGTGTGTCTCTTCAACTTCAACACACAACCTGGCACGTTAAATTTTGTCAAGTCTACCTGTTTGCACATGTGTGTGTGTGTGTGCGTGATTGAAATACGGTCTCTCATTTAAAATGCGGGTATGTCCGTTATTTTTTTTTTCTTATTTGTTTTTATGTTGCTGCCTTTTGTTTGTAAGTTTAGGCCTTTCTACTTTTTTCGTGAGCTTTTTCTTCTTTTTTTTGTTGATGATTGTTCCAAATACAAGGTTTTAATTAAACTAAGTGCATTCCAGATGCAAGCAATTTCTTCACTTTTCAAACGTCAGAGCGGAAGTAGGCATAATTGAGTTAAAGTTTGTGTCAACTAGATGCTAATTAATTATTGCTTAGCATTCACATGTTATTTTGTTGAATATATACATTTAATAAACTCTCTTAGAGTTTCAGTAGAATTTAAAGTAGATTTAAGTTTCAGCTAGCAGGGACAAATGATAGGCTACTGTAGGTCTGTCGGTTTACAGTGCTAGGCTTAGCCTACCAACTTCGTTATACAGTGCTATGGTAGCTAAATTCAGTTGATATGTGCTGCTAAACGAAGCCTTTTTTACATTGCTAGGCAGGGCTGTGGAGTCGGGAGTCGAATGTACAAAAAAACTGAGGAGTCGGAACATTTATCTACCGACTCAACAGCCCTGGGTAGCTAATTCAGTTGATAGGTGCTACTAAATTAAGACTTATTAAAGTGCTAGGGTAGCTAATTCAGTTGATAGGTGCTACTAAATTAAGACTTATTAAAGTGCTAGGGTAGCTAATTCAGTTGATAGGTGCTACTAAATTAAGACTTATTAAAGTGCTAGGGTAGCTAATTCAGTTGATAGGTGCTACTAAATTAAGACTTATTAAAGTGCTAGGGTAGCTAATTCAGTTGATAGGTGCTACTAAATTAAGACTTATTAAAGTGCTAGGGTAGGAAATTCAGTTGATAGGTGCTACTAAATTAAGACTTATTAAAGTGCTAGGGTAGCTAATTCAGTTGATAGGTGCTACTAAATTAAGACTTATTAAAGTGCTAGGGTAGCTAATTCAGTTGATAGGTGCTACTAAATTAAGACTTATTAAAGTGCTAGGGTAGCTAATTCAGTTGATAGGTGCTACTAAATTAAGACTTATTAAAGTGCTAGGGTAGCTAATTCAGTTGATAGGTGCTACTAAATTAAGACTTATTAAAGTGCTAGGGTAGGAAATTCAGTTGATAGGTGCTACTAAATTAAGACTTATTAAAGTGCTAGGGTAGCTAATTCAGTTGATAGGTGCTACTAAATTAAGACTTATTAAAGTGCTAGGGTAGCTAATTCAGTTGATAGGTGCTACTAAATTAAGACTTATTAAAGTGCTAGGGTAGCTAATTCAGTTGATAGGTGCTACTAAATTAAGACTTATTAAAGTGCTAGGGTAGGAAATTCAGTTGATAGGTGCTACTAAATTAAGACTTATTAAAGTGCTAGGGTAGCTAATTCAGTTGATAGGTGCTACTAAATTAAGACTTATTAAAGTGCTAGGGTAGCTAATTCAGTTGATAGGTGCTACTAACTTAAGACTTATTAAAGTGCTAGGGTAGCTAATTCAGTTGATAGGTGCTACTAAATTAAGACTTATTAAAGTGCTAGGGTAGCTAATTCAGTTGATAGGTGCTACTAAATTAAGACTTATTAAAGTGCTAGGGTAGCTAATTCAGTTGATAGGTGCTGCTAAATTAAGACTTATTAAAGTGCTAGGGTAGCTAATTCAGTTGATATGTGCTACTAAATTAAGACTTATTAAAGTGCTAGGGTAGCTAATTCAGTTGATAGGTGCTACTAAATTAAGACTTATTAAAGTGCTAGGGTAGCTAATTCAGTTGATAGGTGCAACTAAATTAAGACTTATTAAAGTACTAGGGTAGCTAATTCAGTTGATAGGTGCTACTAAATTAAGACTTATTAAAGTGCTAGGGTAGCTAATTCAGTTGATAGGTGCTACTAAATTAAGACTTATTAAAGTGCTAGGGTAGCTAATTCAGTTGATAGGTGCTACTAAATTAAGACTTATTAAAGTGCTAGGGTAGCTAATTCAGTTGATAGGTGCTACTAAATTAAGACTTATTAAAGTGCTAGGGTAGCTAATTCAGTTGATAGGTGCTACTAAATTAAGACTTATTAAAGTGCTAGGGTAGCTAATTCAGTTGATAGGTGCTACTAAATTAAGACTTATTAAAGTGCTAGGGTAGCTAATTCCGTTAATAGGTGCTACTAAATGAAGCCTTTTAAAGTACTAGGATAGCTAATTTATCTGACAGGTGCTAATAACATCTATATATTTATTTTAATATTAATTAATGTATGACTACTTTTTAAAAACGGTTGTAGCTTTGGCTGTACTTGAAATGTTTTTGAACATTCTTCGTCAATTTGAATTAGCATTGACTATGTACGTCATGTTTTATTTTTAAACTTAATTCTTGATATTAGTAATTAGGATTCCTACATTTCGCCTCATACACATTTTGTCGAAAATAAAAAATTACAGACTTTAAATGAAACATCTCCTATAATGTTTACGTTTCCACTTTACTATTAAATGGAAGTATCTACCCCCAATAAGCATTCGTTATTATGTATGCTATTCTAAAATGTATGCTAAATTTTATTGCACTTGTAGTAGGCTTACTGCGCATGTCAACTTTTAGAGTACCGGTACCGTGAGTGAGCATCTATGTTTATTATAAACACACACACTGCAAGTTTGACCCTGTTTGTAAGTGTAAGTCATATTATGTGTTAGCTCTATAGTCACTCATATGTTTTATAGATGCATTCATAAACACAAAATCCAAACACTATAATAATACTATATAATAAGCCAACCTAAGAAAAAAACAAAACAAAGAAAATAGGCTAGAAAAGATTTTTCGGATCACTTTTTTGTACACATGCAATACACCCATGTTATGCATCTCAGATGTTGTTCTGTTTGTAAATTAATAAACAGCAATTACTACAGGAATAAACAGCCATTGTATTATTTACATGTTGATTTTCCTACTGCGGGCGCCCCCGCCTGCCTCCCCCCCCCCCCCCTTCCCTTTCTCCTCCTATCACAAAGACTAGTGTAAAGGTAACTTTTCACCCAAAAGAAATCTCGTTCAGCCTGGTGGGGAAGAAGCGGTATGCCACCGCACAAGCTGGTGGTAGGGGGAGGAAGTGGCTGCCAATACCACACAGGACGTGCATTCCAGCGTCTCGGGGAATAACACAGGAGGGGAGGGGGAGCAACAGTTACGGTTTAAAAGTTTGGCTATAGTGAACCTGTTTAGAAACTGTGGTGCCACTGAATATTGTTACCCTAAAGTCTAGTCAGTACAGAGATGTTTGTGTTTAGTAAATGTATTTTGGATGAGACAGAAATGTTAATTTTAAATGGTATTAACTGCTAAACTTTCTTTCAGTCCAAACTTAGAATAAACTACATATAATATATAACTTACTTAAAAGTATAACAATGTTTTGTATACAATATCTGGTAACCTTTGTTGTAAAAGATGCAGTCCACTAACAACATACCTAGATATGGGGAAATATCACTAGTAGTGGAAATTTCATGTTTAACTGCTCAACAAAACAATATTTCACACAGCTTTAGCCTTCACCACACATTACCAATACATTACAATAACAATTTCAGTTTGGGGAAATAGGATTTAATAAATGAGAAGTATTGAAATGGAAGTGAAGAAAAAAGTTTAAGTAGGCCTACACCATTTTGATTTATTTTTAGTATTTTTATGTTATGATAAACTGAAATCCTGACAAGGCCCATTTGTACTATTAAAACTGGCAAGTTAGAATGCGAAACAAAAAAAAAAACCTCCTGATAGTAATACAAGTTTTGGTTATGTCTTTAAAGATAGATTTTGGTGTTGACAGCAAATGTTTGACTGACATGTCATTAATAATGAATTTGAAAGATAAATGTACAACTAAACTAATAATATTGTACAGCACATTTTTTATAGAAAAACATTAGTATAAAAATATTTTCCATATTTTTCCTCTTTCATTTTTGAATATTATGGCAAGTGACTTGAACGAGAAAACCAACAACTTCAGAGAAACCCAAAAACTGATCATATATAACTTATCAAAATATAATAGATTTGACAAGGCTTTAATAATCTTTCTTTTACCAAGCACATCTCTAAAATATTGCATAAAAGACACTAGTCAAGTATATCAAGTGCAAAAATGTGCAAACATACACCTTAGCTAACATAATAAAGCCAATATACAGGGTGGGCCAATAAAATATTACCACTTTTTAATCATACACAAGTTGTCAAAATGAGGACTTATTCAAAATTTTTATTTACAGATTTGTAACAAGGAATGAATCCGAAAGATGGTCTGAGCTGCAACAAAACAACCCAAAGATTGATGCTTACTACAAACTCTCCCGCCAATTTCAACACATTATCTTCAGACTAAGGACTGGTCACAACAGGCTAAAGCAACACATGTTCCACAAACTACGAATCAGAGCAAGCAAAATGTGCCCTGGCGAAACAGCTCCTGAAAATGCGGAGCATGTCTTTCAGACCTGCCCTCTGTATCATTCTACCCGGTCAGCCATTTGGCCCCTGGGGGCTACCTTCAACGACAAACTGTTCGGTGGACAAGAGCAACTGACAGCCACTGCGCAGTTCATTACAACTATCGGACTTGTTGTTTGAATCCTCCCTATCATAACATTTGAGAATGAAGAAAAAGTAACAAAAACATAAAATTAACATTTGATAACAAATGTTTCCCAAGTTGCCTCTTGTTTTCTACATAGTTTAATAATTGATGACATATTTAATTCACGCTCTTCTTTTGTGGATTATAGCTGCAACACGCAAATTGAAGTTTGTGATGACATTGTCACACATCTCAAGTGGGATTCTCAGAATTTCCAGACGGATGTTGGTCTGTGGGTTGTTGTAGTACACTCTATCCTTCAGGTACCCCCATAGGAAGAAGTCTGCGGGAGAAAGATCAGGAGAGTGGGCAGGCCATGGGTTTTCTATGTGCCGTGAGATGAGTCTAGCTCCAGGAAAGTACTCTTTGAGAAAAATCCAGAGAGCAATGTGGATGAGCACCATCCTATTGGTAGATGACGTTATTCATGTTGACTCCCTGCTTTCTCTTAAGAGCTGGAATGAATTTCCTCCTTTGTAATTTTGAAAATTGTAAGAATATAAAAAGTGGTAACATTTTATTGGCCCACCCTGTATGTAAGCTAAAAAAAGCTGAGCTGTATATAAATAGCCTATGCTTTTTGTAAAGTCTTTAGCACATCCACATGCGGAAAAGATATAATGATAATTCAATTAACTCTTTACATCTTCAGATGTGCTCACAATATTCAATATAATATCTATAGCCTACATTTAATTGCTCACATTGGAATCATGCTTGTAGGGTACTAAAGTGCTACTTAGATCCCTGTATGGCATATTCACTGTAACTCATGAAGTATGGATCACCTACTGCACAAACAAGTTTTCAACTTGCTCAACTGACTATTAGTTAAGACTTTAACAACTGAGTCTTTGTTGCTGTTTGTTTACATCAAATGATTTAACTTAATGTATTATTAAAAAAAAAAACTAGATGTCATATAACAAACTGCAAAATTTCAGAGTGAATTTTATCAGTATAAAAGCATTCATTTTTTTAGCTCTTGGGATTTAAAATAATTTATATTTAATAATTTAATAAATTATTCAACATATAAAATATCATCTTTTTATCTGTGCAGTAGGCCTATTGTAGTAATGAGCTGTTTTTACTGCAGCTAAACGACAAGAGATTCATGATGGGAAAAATGATTGAAATTTGAATGTCAATACATTATTGTCAGGGTGGGTGAATGTCAATACATTATTGTCAGGGTGGGTGAATGTCAATACATTATAGTCAGGGTGGGTGAATGTCAATACATTATAGTCAGGGTAGGTGAATGTCAATACATTATAGTCAGGGTGGGTGAATGTCAATACATTAGTCAGGGTGGGTGAATGTCAATACATTATAGTCAGGGTGGGTGAATGTCAATACATTATAGTCAAGGTGGGTGAATGTCAATACATTATAGTCAGGGTGGGTGAATGTCAATACATTATAGTCAGGGTGGGTGAATGTCAATACATTATAGTCAGGGTGGGTGAATGTCAATACATTATAGTCAGGGTGGGTGAATGTCAATACATTATAGTCAGGGTGGGTGAATGTCAATACATTATAGTCAGGGTGGGTGAATGTCAATACATTATAGTCAGGGTGGGTGAATGTCAATACATTATAGTCAGGGTGGGTGAATGTCAATACATTATAGTCAGGGTGGGTGAATGTCAATACATTATAGTCAGGGTGGGTGAATGTCAATACATTATAGTCAGGGTGGGTGAATGTCAATACATTATAGTCAGGGTGGGTGAATGCAGATTTGTGGGCTAATGGGTTAGATTTAAAGCTTAGTCTGCATAGTGTTTCTTCATTAGGCCTATATATTATATCTTTGACTGATCCATGGTTGTGAAAACATATCATTGTTTGAAATATGATACTTGTATTTGAAAACAAATTGTATAGAGGACTATTGGCTATAATTATAATAAAAGACTAATTAATGGAATATAGCCATATATAATATAGTCTGATGATTAAATCAGTATGTGTAAGTTGGGGTATGATATTATTATTATTAGCTTATTAAATCTATATACTATATATAGCCTACTAGATCTATATATTTTGAAAAACAAGGATATTGTCAAAGAGTAAATTTAAAGTGTGTAAAGCACAAAAGAAAAAGTCAACTAGGCCTACATTTTAAATATTTAACAAAAGTTAAAGTAGGCCTAAATGAAGAAAAAACGCACAAATAGGAATTGGGGAGGGGGACAAAATGTTGCAAATAAGGATAATAAAAGGAAAGCCTAATAAAATTACAACCACATTAGTATATTTAATGTAGGCCTCTCTTATTTTATGAATAATAATATTCTGAGAAATATATTGTCTGTTATAGGTTTCGCAATTCATTACAACCTGGCCTAGAGTCTTTTTTAAGACTAACCATAACATTATTATCTCTTTTTTTCCATACGAATAAAGATTCGAATGTTGATGTTATACAGACGCGGGATCCTTCTAACACATTTCAACTCATCCCTTCCCTCCCCCCATTCCCCCGTTGCTTCAACGTTTCAATAATAGTACAGGACCACACACGGCTCTTTTTTCTAGGTCACAATATGGCGGCTGTAAGGGAAACCTTAGAGAACGGCTAAAAGCGGTTGGCATATTTGAAATGAAATTCGATAAAAAATCTGGCCTATTTCAACGCTACACCAGTTCATTATTCTTAATTAATGAGCGCTCCAACCGATTTTAAAAGTTATAAAATGTTTATTCACTATATTTTAAATATAAATAGACACCCCTTACGAATGAAAATAGAGATTTACAGTAGTATAAACTCTTAAACGTTGTATAAATATTAAACATTAATTTGCATATATATAATACTATATAGAGCCTACACGTTTTTTGTAAAACGAATAACCAATAGTCTAATCTAATACTAATAGCCTTTCAAAGTTTCGTGTTAATAATTTTTTTTTTATTATAATAATATATTTATTATTTTATATTATAATTATGTAGGCCCTATTTAGTTTACAGAAATTTCGCATTTTAAATATTAATTGCAATATTATAGCTACTGTATTTATAAATATAGAATATATTTATTAAATATAGCCTATTTTTTAATATCAAATAAATGTAGCCTAATTGTGTTAGTTTTGATTTATGTAAGTAGGCCTACCTAATTACTAATTCTAATCATCATACAAGTGATACATTTTCCACAATGTAAACTCACAAATTTTAATGCTCATGAATACTCATGATTGTCAAACTATTTAGCCTAGGCCCTTAGATCTAGTTAGTCATTAGGTATTTTTACAAAGACATTTTGCAATGACATGAAATAAAACTGTCATTTGTCACTGACAAGTAATAAATAGGCCCCAAATTTAAAGCTAAACTTTACCATATGGAAGAGGCTAGATACCCCAAAAATTTGGGGTATCTAGCTGGCGGCCTAAATGCCCCAAAAATTTGGGGTATTTAGCTGGCGGTCTAAAGAGCCCAAATTTTTGGGGTATCTAGCTGGCGGTCTAGATGCCCCAAAAAAATGGGGTCTCTAGCTAGTGGCCTAGATAGACCAATAATTTGTTCTATCTAGCTGGTTGCCTAAAGGGACCAAATATTTTTTTTGTTGGCCAGTAATATACACTATGCCATACCATTTAAAACATGCCTGTGTGGCAATATATTTTTTCTCCTATCAACGTGTACTGTATATAACAATGAAGGCTGCAGCTATTCGGACCCGGCTTCAGTCAGAATTCCTTAAAACTCATAGAAAACATCAAAAAAAGAGGGAAACAAACACAAAAAATGTTTGTTTTACCATATATATTTTAAGAAGTAGCACAGAAAACACCAAATCTATCCCTATCCTTTATAACCTAACCGATACTAACTATTACCAAAAATACTACAAATCCATCACTAACCTATATAAACTAACCGATACTAATATTTATCACTAAGTCTACCGGGTCCGAATAGCCACTTCGAACAATGAATGTCAACTTCAATAAGTAAACAAGGAATGATATTCTTTATATAGCACATGGCATATTAAGCTTAGTCATTTATCCTGAGCAATGCATTTATTATAATTATCCAGTATTTAAATTTTGTTTTGAATGGTTAGGTACATGCTCATATGTACTGTCACTATCCTTAAGGCAAGGTGCAAAAAGTGTCCCCTTAAACAAGAGGCAAACCAAATATTAAGTGCTATCATTTGTTCTGCATTTGCTTTTTTCCACAGTCACAAGGCCACCGTCATAAGATTAAGTTAGATAAAATTCCATAATTTAGATCATTAGGCCCATCATATCTTGTCAAAACTAGACATGAATAATGAAAGGATGATCTAGCTAAATCGGAAGCGAAAGCTTTTGAAATCAAAATAATGTCATGCGCAGTAGGCTAAAAAACTTTTGGGGTCTCTAGGCGTACGCCTAGATACCCCAAATTTTTGGGGCAGGAAGACACTTCGTTACCATATTTAGGGCCTACATTAGAAACAAGTAAAGAGTAATGTAGCCTATAACTATAACATTCAACATACCTTCAACCCATAATTCTTCCAAATTGGTCTCTAGGTGTCCAGTTTTTAATCCAACACAACACAATGATAGTAACAATAATCCCAAGAATGTCACTTTTCCACAGTGCAACTGTACTAAACACCCAATACTGAACAAATAGTTCTGAAGATGAAGTCTTAACCATAAGGCACAAGTATTCCCAGTTGCACGACCCTGAAATTGAAATATTTAAAATTTATTAAATTATATTAATACTCTTGTATATTTGTAGGCTTATATATCGGCTATATCTAAGAGGCATACTATAAATACTTAAACACAAAGCTATAATTGAGCACAAGATAGGGCCTACTAAATATTAGGTAGGTCTACCACTACTATTAGTATTAGGGCCTACTATTACTAGTTGGTAATCTGGTTTTAGAAAGCTACTAGATCTGTCAAATTTTCAGAAAATAACAAACACTATTCATTAAAGAACTCTACAAATATTATAGAAATTATCATGGCTATATTGCTATGGTTTTACACATTTTTTGTAGTAGGGTTAATAGTGATAATAGTTAATAGGCCCCATCAAGGCCCCTCCTATAATGCCTGTATCACACTATTTATTAATAGCACTATGGCACTATGGGTATGGGTACCCCCCCCCCAATTCAAGGTTATATTCTGTAGCCTGTATTGTATAGGTAGAGTAGGCAAATAGTCTATATCTATTGGCCTACTCTATTTTTCAGTCTATGCTACCCAGAGCAGAGTATGCCTAGGCCTACTATGTAGGCCCCTATTGCTTATAGGCCTAACTAGAGTTTAACCGTGTAGGCTATCCAATGCCCAAACCACCCTAATTTAATTGAATAGCCCTAAGTGGACTAGCCTATAGGGGCTATAGGCTATTTAATTTTATAATATATTTATGTGTAGGCTACTTTGTTTTACATAGGTCATCTTAGTCTTAGAGCTTAACAATACTCGGTACAGGGTAGGCCTTCAATGCTTACTGCTACAGTAACCCTTTGGGTTAGTAACAGTTTAGTTAGTAAGACTGAAGTCGACCCTGTGATGTGTGCCCATGTTATACGATAGGAATAATCAGCGTTCTTTTACAGTAGCCTACTAAATCTTCTTTCGTAATGACATTATATTAAGCTATCATATAGGCCTATAATTATAATAGGGTAGTGCCTAGACTATAGTCAAAATTCATTTTTTAAAAAGTAGGCTATGCCTATGTGGAGAAAACTTTCACTACACAACAAGCGTAGGCCTACTAAGCAATATATATAGCATTAACTAGCCTGGTAAGTTGTAAACATGTACAAATCGAGAAGCGCCAGCCATATAAGTTTAATATAACCGTTCGTTGTACAAGTCACAAGTAGGCCTATACTCCTATACTACTTAGCCTATAGACTTATAGTTGTAGGCAATGATAATGTGAGGAAAAAGTGGGAACTGAAAGATAATGAATTTGAATGTATGGACAGTAGTAGTAGGCCTATGGTATGGTATTGATGCGAATGCACAGAAAATTATACTATAGGCCCACTGTAAGCCTTGATGGCTATTTAATGTTTTAGGCCTACATTTCAAAACGCCAGCTCCAGTTACAACGCATGCTGCTGCTGTGTTACACCGGTGTGTTGTGTGTGTAGAGGTGCGCTACACGCCGTACTCACCCTTTTAACTTGTCTGTAAGCAAGTTCAGCATTTATCCAACTAGTTCTGGTAAGTAGCTCGGGGTCGGCCTTAGGGTGGTCAGTCCTATTAGACCGGTTGGACATACTTCCAGCCTCAGGGCCCCCCGATGTTCATCAGGGTTAAAAGTTTTTCACACTATCACATTGGCGAACACATGAACAAACAACCGCCACACGAAGTTTAAAAAAAGGAAATTAATAACAAAATAAAATTAAGCCGGGTTAGTCAGGCTTATGAAATTTAAACCGAGCCCGTGACGAGAGTAAGTAATCCATCATGCACATTTAAACAATACTTTTTTTGTTAACTTAGAAATCCAACAAAAGAGAAATGTGAATTCGTGTGTATATATAATATCATTGAGACATTCTGATGTAGTTCACTTCCTCTCTCTTAGCTTACAGCGCTGAATACAGGTACAAAAACTTTGGCCTTCTCTGATTTGCATGCAGGCTCCGCCCCTTGTCCTACTGCGAGGTGATTGATGTTGAGCAGATCGTGGCGCCGATTGGTCAATTATCTAAAGGATTGCCCGTGTAACACCGGCCCAACATTAGTTGCCTAGCAACGGCTCACCCAAGTAGAGAGACCACCCAAGATGAACAAGCTTTAAAGGGCTTTAGAAGAGAGCGGAAAAGCACTATCTTACCTTAAAACTTTGACTACAGATAGCGCCTTAATAATAGATGAAGATGACTTGTCTAAAAGTTCTGCCAAACGAACACCCAGATGTTAGACATCGAGAAATGCACCCCCCACCCCTCCGGCTAAAGGAAAATTTAGTTTACAACTGTAAAGGTAAACACAAGTCCTCATATTTTTTTTTCTGGTTCAGAGTAGGCCTACATTCTTCTTATTAGCCTTATATATCCCATTCGGGTGTTTAGTTCTATCTTGAATCTCGCATGGGAGCTTCATTTTGAGGCTAGCTACCTAGGTTACATTTTATTGGGAGGTCCAGTTAAACATGAGCGCTGTAATTGTATATTACTGTAGGCTATGAGTGTATGTGTATTCCACGTGTGGGGATTATTGTCATTTAGGCACATTTTCTATAAGTAGAAACCAATAGACTAGGCCTATAAAGAAAATGTTTTATTTTTTAACAACACTGAAAAAAAAGGGTGGGGGAATTAGTAGTCTATATAGCCTATGTCTTGTTATTACTTATAACGATAGCAGGCTGGCCGCCTATATTGTAGGTCTAATTACTTTCGTATTTGGTAGGCCTACATTCATTTAGTGTTTTTTTAGACAGCATCTGAAAATTTCTCTTTCCCTCTCTCTCTGTATAACATTATTAGGTCTAATATGTAATGTTTAGGTCTAATATGTAATGTTTAGGTCTAATATGTACCTAATGTTTAGGTCTAATATGTAATGTTTAGGTCTAATATGTAATGTTTAGGTCTAATATTTAATGTTTAGGTCTAATATTTAATGTTTAGGTCTAATATGTAATGTTTAGGTCTAATATGTAATGTTTAGGTCTAATATGTAGGCCCTAATGTTTAATTGTGTTTAGAAAACAAAGTCAACATAACAGACTAGGACCTTCAATTATTAATCCAAAAAAATATTTTTTTCAAACACAAATCGTGCTGCTAAAAGAAAAAGAAGAGATTGGTGTTATGAATGCAAACATGAACATTTTTTGTATTCATTTGTAAAACTCTTTAAGTTAAGAAGGTTGTGTGTTCTGGGGAGGGGGGGGGGGCGGTTTTGTTATAAATATTCATAGTTTAAGAAGTGCGCATACCAATGCCGAGAGTCAAATTTTGTTACTAAGGCAATAGTAGGCCTAATAGTAGATGTTATTATATGGCAATACGAAATGTTACTATGGCAATAGGCATAAACACTAAAACACAAGGACAAAAAACACTTTCCTTTTCCCTCAGGCGAGAACAAATGCATATCAGTATTCTTTCTTCCCAAGTGGCATCCTGTGTATGGAATGGGTTAGCTGAACAAACCAGAAAAACCAATAACTCAACATCATTCGCAAGACTAGACTCAGACCAAAGATGAGCGCAGGATGCAATAATCTTCTTGATAGATGGGGCGTCTTGATCCTGTAGGCTAACACACACACACATATATATATATATATATATATATATATATATATATATATATATATATATATATATAATATATATATATATACGATAAGTTAAAATAAGTAATAGTAGGCCTAGATGTTATTCTATCAGTCAAGACATCATCCATCCAGTACATAGCACGACATTCATCACATCATCTATCTTACACATACAGCGCGCAACACTCTCTTATTTCCTCCCCCTTCCCCCAATATCAAACATTACATCACCTTCATCACACATCATCCATCATGCCACCATCTCACACAGAAATACCACCCCATTCAAATACAACACTACGCCCCCTTTCCTTGCATACTGTTCAGTCTAATAAAATATACAACTCCCTATCCTCAACCCCACCCTCCCTCCCTGTCTCGCTTTCTCCCTCTATATCTATCTCTATCTGCAACTTACCATCCATCTTAAACACGAACATACCACCCACCTCCAAGTTCACAAATACGCCCCCCTCCTTAGCACCCCCCCCCCCCCCCCCGCCACCACGAATCGCTAATTGATGCCGCTCTTATTTACTCCCCCCCCCCCCCACCCGCCTCTTCTTAAACACCGTCCCGATTTCTTCTTTCTATTTTCGTCCTTTCTTTTCTTCTGTCTTTCTTTATTTCCAAAGTCTGCTGTTCTCCTACAAGTTTAGGGGAGGCTACCCACAAAAAAAAAAAGAAAGAAGACTAAAAAGAAAGCTCAAGCATAGTTTACTCTGCGTCAGGCCACCCATGTCGTTCTCAAAATGTGTGTTCTTTTCCGATCTGCTATTTCCAGGGTTTTTTTTTTATGTTTTTTTTTTTGTGTTTTGTTTTTGTTGTTCTTTTTATTTCTTGTTTTGTTTTTTCTATTCTTGTCTTTCCTTTTTCTTTTCTCAATGTGCCGAAGACTTCCATTTGGCGAGTAGGACTAGTCTATCTTAAAAAAAAAATTTTGTTTCGGTTAATCCTTAATTTCCATTCCGAGACTGTCGGCAATATAGAAGCGGATGCTAGATTTAATTACAGGGTGGGTGAAGGTGTCTAGTGGTGTCTTCTTCTTCTTCACAATACTGTGGAGACCCCGTTAGAACAGAGGAAAGAGTCCACAATTTAAATACACATAAAATAAAAATAATCACAAACAACAATTATAAACAAATGACAGAGTGTCACTTTGGGTTTTTAGACCAGTACTTAAGGGGCAGTGATGGAGGCCTGGTCCAGGGTGTTCCACAGCCTAATGGCTGACGGAAAAAAAAATATTTGTAGACGTCGGTGCGTGCATGGCCTCGGGTAGAGCGGGACACCTGTTGGATTCGGCCTGACTGAGTGGACATTTCCACGTGGCGGTTCACGATCTTGTAAATAGTGGTGACCTTGTTTATCGCTCTGCGGTGTTGTAGGGGCTCCAGTTGGAGTTGGGTCACCAACGCTGAGGCGCTAGTTTTAAATTTTAAGGCCGTAGTCCTGTAAGATACAACGTGCCGCTTGACGTTGGGTCATCTTCAGCTTAGATATCAGGTGTTGTTGATGAGGATCCCATACAGTCGATGCGTACTCCAGGATGGGACGAGCTAAACTTTTATAACAATGGGTCTGGATACTGGTGGAGCATGCCTTGAGGTTCCTATGGACGAAGGCGCAAGCTCTATTTGCTTTGGCAGCAATAGATTGGACATGTGTGCCCCAGTGGAGTTTTTCTGTGATGTTCACTCTAAGGTACTTGGCATCTGAAACCCTCTCAAGAGTGTGACCATGCAAGGTATAGCTGGAGGGGATCCTAGTCCTCTTCCTTGAAATAGAGAGGAGGTTGCACTTATTAACGTTGAACGCCATTTGCCATTTCGATTCCCAGGTCTCCAACTTATTGAGGTCGCCCTGTAGATATAAAGCGTCATTGGGGCTCTCGATGTGAGAATACAGGATAGTATCATCTGCAAATAGTCGAAACCTGGCGTGGCTCCCGTCTCCCAGGTCATTGATGTAGATCAATAACAGATTGGGCCCCAGCACCGAACCCTGTGGAACTCCAGACATGACCGGACCAAAGCAGGAGCTCTCACCCTTCACGACGACCCGTTGAGTGCGTCTGAAAAGGAAATTTTCAATCCATCTTTTAGACTGACCTCTTATTCCGTAGTAATCCAGCTTGAGGAGAAGACGTTGGTGAGGGACCTTATCAAAGGATTTGGAGAAATCCAATAGGATGGTGTCGATTTGGCCAGCCTTGTCAACCATCGCTGCCAGATCGTCAACTGTGAGGATGAGCTGGGACTCGCAAGACCTATTTTTTCTGAATCCGTGTTGGGCATCAGTAATAATCTTGTTCCTATCCAGGTGGCTCGAGATCCCTGATCTGACGATGTGTTCAAGAAGCATGCAACACACACAAGTCAGTGGTTGGCCTGTAGTTGGTTGGCTGGCTTCTATCCCCTTTCTTGAAGACTGGCTGTACATTGGCGTGTTTCCAGACGGTAGGAATTTCGCCAGTGGCCAGTGATTTATTGAAGAGAAGGGTCAGTGAGGGTGCCAATTCTGAGGCCAATTCCTTGAGTAGACGGCATGGGATATTGTCAGGGCCTGCTGCTTTTTTGGGATTGAGATTAGACAGTAACTTCTGTACACCATTATTGGTGATTATTATGTCAGGCATGTCTGGATGGGGGCTGACGTCCATCCTGGGCAAGTCGCTCAGGTGTTCTCTGGTGAAAGCGGCGCAGAAAAGATTATTTAGAATGTCAGCTTTCGCCCTACTGTCGCTGAATGTCAGTCCAGTACTTTTTAGGGGTGCAATGCCCATTGGATCGCTTCGCTTGTTTTTTATTAGCCGCCATAGGTTGTTGTTTGAATCTTCTTCAACTATCTTGATGATATAGTTCTGGTAGCTCTGTCGGTTAGATCGTCTGGCTTCTTTCTTGATGTTTTTGAAGCGCTCCCAGTCTGCAGCTTTGTTGGTAGTTTTTGCTATCCGCCAAGCCCGATACTTGCGTCTCGAGATCCTCAGAAGCTTATTGTTTATCCACGGCACATGGTTCTTTGGGGATGTTTTTTTTACTTGGGACATGTTTGCTCATCATAGAGGTTAAGTGGTACTGGATACGCCGCCAAAGTTCCACCACAGGTAGTTCTGGATGTCATGTTATTTCCTCACTGAATGCCTCTGTGGATTTCTTGATGGCAACGAAGTCCGATTTTTTCCAAATGCTGACGGTCCTGGACACAGGCTTAACTCTTGTTGCCTTCACCGTACTATCAATAAGGACAATATCGTGGTCGCCCAGTGCTGGAATGGTGGAACATCTGGTCAGTAGGCCTGGTCTGTTGGTGAGGAATAGGTCGAGGATGTTGTCGCCTCTGGTGGGACTATCGTTAACTTGATGTAAGCCTAGATAGTTGATTTTTATCAATGAAGGCCTGGCTTACTACGCGTGGATACTGGTGACCGACTACCTTTAGGTCGTTCCAAACGATGTCTGGGAGGTTGAAGTCACCTCCGATCCATATTATACCATCAGTCTTTATTACATCAAGCGTCTTGAGGATCTCTATCATATGTTCCAAGCTGGTTTCAGATGGGATGCGGTAAATAGATCCAATAATAAGCGGTTTTGTCTTTTTTGCTGTCTTGATAGAGACAAGGACAACTTCTGTGTCAGAGCCAGTATGGAGCTCATGTGAGATGAGTGATCCTATCTTTGCGTTTAGTACCCTACCATGACCACCATTTCTGTCCTTTCTGTAGACGTTATAAGTAGAAGGGAAAAGCTCAGAGCTGTGGATATCTGGATTCAGCCAGGTCTCTGTCCCCATAATAATGTCTGGTTTGGTTGTCGATATGAGGCTCAGGAATTCCCCTTTCTTAGGTCGCAGACTCTGGAAGTTGATGACGAGGGTACGGAGAGTTGATGTACATTTTAATGGTTGAAGTAAGAGTGAAGATTCGTAGTCTATGGAGGAGAAGGAGTTGGGGTCCGGGGGGGGGGGGGTCAGTGGGTTGTGTGGGGGTTGAGGCATGTTCATTGGAACGGAGGCCACAGACAGATATTGGGGACTGGGGTTCAGTAAACGAGCTGGATGTTAAGGCGGAGTGAAGACATTTCTTCTGTCCTCTTGAACCTCGCTGGAATGAAACACACACAGACACACTCGCATACACATTGTCATACAAACTCACACACTAATTTTAAACGCAACAGCTCGGGGAGTTAGTTGTGTGAGTAGCCTATGTGTGTGTGTGTGTGTGAAAGATTGGATTGTTTTAATAGGTTAGAATTATCCGTGCGTCTGAAAACGTCTAGATTTAAAACTGTCGAAAAAGTACAATTGGTTGAGTTTTATATAAAATGTATTGAACTAAAGAATTGTATTCGCGATGCAGTTAGGGCCTGCAGGAACAACACTCACTGTTGAGGGAGACTGATGTAAAGTTGTGTAAAAAAATTAGGGTTGCCAGACGTCCGGCAAAAGGAGGACATGCCCTGTGTCTTCGTCCGGCAAGCAAAGCTAAAAACCCATAAAATGTCCGGCTTTTGTACGGCAAAGGTTTTTAAAATCCTTATTAACTTATTGCACTTTTCGTTTTCTTATTTATTTACTGTCAATAAATGACTGGGTCGGGTAAAACAAAACACTTGAGTTGCCCAAATGCAAGTATCTTTTCAGACCAAATCATTCTTATCTTATCTTATACATTACAGACGCTCCTTCTATAAAGAAGATTATTGCGTCCTACGCTCATCCGTGGTCCGAGTCTAGTCTTGCATTTGTATTGATGTTTTAAATGATGTTAAGTTACTGGTTTTCCTGGCATGTCCAGGCAACCCATTCCATGCCCGAATGCCACTCGGGAAGAAAGAGTACTTATATGGATTTGTTCTCGCATAAGGGACAAGGAAAGTGTTTTTGTCTTTATGTTTATCTGAGCTTTGCAACAGGTTGTTATTGGGTTGTATTTCTAAATTAGAGTTTAATGCCTTATGTATTATTACTACTTTACTCTTTGCCCTTCTGTCCTCTAGTGTTTCTAGGTTTAGTGATTTGACTTATGGTGTTACTCTTGTCAATTGGGAATATTTACTAGTTATAAACCTTGCAGATCTTTTTTGAATTTGTTCTAATTTTTTAATGTTTTCTTTAGTTGATGGGTCCCATACAGATCCTGCATATTCTAGTATAGGCCTAACTAATGTGAGATAGCATTTTAGTTTTATATTCTTATAACATTTGTAAAAGATCCTTTTTATGAATCCAAAGGTTTTGTTTGATTTTTTTATTACTTCATCAATATGAGGATTCCAATATAACTTATCATTTATTATTACTCCCAGATACTTAGCATTGTTAGTTTGAGTTAGTTCTTTACCATGAATGTAGTAGTTTGTTATTATTTGTGTCTTTTTCTTGGATACTCTTATTAGTTGGCATTTTTCTGGGTGAAAAGACATACTCCAGTTTGATTCCTATTTTTGTAGTTCATCTAGGTCTTTATGTAAAAGTTCACTATCTTTTCCTGTCTTTATTATTCTATAAATTATGCAATCATCGGCAAATAATCTTACTTTTGTTCCTGTGTTAATGCAATTTGGTAGATCATTACAAAGTAAAACTTGAAAAATCTCACATGTGAACAGTTTTATGTATTTGTGTTTAGCCTACTAACAAGGATCTTCAGCAAAAAGTTGGCTAGTCAGAGAAATATTTTGTATAATTAAGAAAGATGATAAGGTATTAACTGTATGATTGACGGTTTAATTTTCAAATAATATTATATAGAGTATTGTTGCATTTTGAAAACAAAAGTCAATTGAATTTTAATATTTTTTTATTTTTTACAAGATCTTTTTTTTGGTTAATGTACTAACTGATTGTTTTGGGCAACAATTGAAATAAAATTGTGCTAATTGCTGGTTATATCCACTTTCAATTGAACAAATTACATTAATTATAATGAAATTCTCAATGTGTCCTCCTTTTGGTACACATGTGTACTCCTTTGTCCTCCTTTTTGTCTCTCTGTGTTCTCCTTTTCGTACCCATGTGTATGGCAGCCCTATTTAAGATAGAAAAGTTCAGATTGAGGCTGTGAGTGCGAATGTTCAACAGCCTAAAACAGTTGTTATAGCCTAGATGCAATACCTTCTATCTAAACTTTGTTCAACAGCCTAAAACAGTTGTTATAGCCTAGATGCAATACCTTCTATCTAAACTTTGTTCAACAGCCTAAAACAGTTGTTATAGCCTAGATGCAATACCTTCTATCTAAACTTTGTTCAACAGCCTAAAACAGTTGTTATAGCCTAGATGCAATACCTTCTGTTATAGCCTAGATGCAATACCTTCTATCTAAACTTTGTTCAACAGCCTAAAACAGTTGTTATAGCCTAGATGCAATACCTTCTATCTAAACTTTGTTCAACAGCCTAAAACAGTTGTTATAGCCTAGATGCAATACCTTCTATCTAAACTTTGTTCAACAGCCTAAAACAGTTGTTATAGCCTAGATGCAATACCTTCTATCTAAACTTTGTTCAACAGCCTAAAACAGTTGTTATAGCCTAGATGCAATACCTTCTATCTAAACTTTGTTCAACAGCCTAAAACAGTTGTTATAGCCTAGATGCAATACCTTCTATCTAAACTTTGTTCAACAGCCTAAAACAGTTGTTATAGCCTAGATGCAATACCTTCTATCTAAACTTTGTTCAACAGCCTAAAACAGTTGTTATAGCCTAGATGCAATACCTTCTATCTAAACTTTGTTCAACAGCCTAAAACAGTTGTTATAGCCTAGATGCAATACCTTCTATCTAAACTTTGTTCAACAGCCTAAAACAGTTGTTATAGCCTAGATGCAATACCTTCTATCTAAACTTTGTTCAACAGCCTAAAACAGTTGTTATAGCCTAGATGCAATACCTTCTATCTAAACTTTGTTCTACAGCCTAAAACAGTTGTTATAGCCTAGATGCAATACCTTCTATCTAAACTTTGTTCAACAGCCTAAAACAGTTGTTATAGCCTAGATGCAATACCTTCTATCTAAACTTTGTTCAACAGCCTAAAACAGTTGTTATAGCCTAGATGCAATACCTTCTATCTAAACTTTGTTCAACAGCCTAAAACAGTTGTTATAGCCTAGATGCAATACCTTCTATCTAAACTTTGTTCAACAGCCTAAAACAGTTGTTATAGCCTAGATGCAATACCTTCTATCTAAACTTTGTTCAACAGCCTAAAACAGTTGTTATAGCCTAGATGCAATACCTTCTATCTAAACTTTGTTCAACAGCCTAAAACAGTTGTTATAGCCTAGATGCAATACCTTCTATCTAAACTTTGTTCAACAGCCTAAAACAGTTGTTATAGCCTAGATGCAATACCTTCTATCTAAACTTTGTTCAACAGCCTAAAACAGTTGTTATAGCCTAGATGCAATACCTTCTATCTAAACTTTGTTCAACAGCCTAAAACAGTTGTTATAGCCTAGATGCAATACCTTCTATCTAAACTTTGTTCTACAGCCTAAAACAGTTGTTATAGCCTAGATGCAATACCTTCTATCTAAACTTTGTTCAACAGCCTAAAACAGTTGTTATAGCCTAGATGCAATACCTTCTATCTAAACTTTGTTCAACAGCCTAAAACAGTTGTTATAGCCTAGATGCAATACCTTCTATCTAAACTTTGTTCAACAGCCTAAAACAGTTGTTATAGCCTTGATGCAATACCTTCTATCTAAACTTTGTTCAACAGCCTAAAACAGTTGTTATAGCCTAGATGCAATACCTTCTATCTAAACTTTGTTCAACAGCCTAAAACAGTTGTTATAGCCTAGATGCAATACCTTCTATCTAAACTTTGTTCAACAGCCTAAAACAGTTGTTATAGCCTAGATGCAATACCTTCTATCTAAACTTTCTTACCCTGGTCCTTTTCTACGGGTGACTTAATTACCGGTAGGCCTACTTAATTAGAAAACTTATCAGGAGGTGGAGTGTAGTTTTGCTGTCGAAAAGTCGGGGTGTCAATTGGTTAGAGTTAGGTAGAGAATAGTCACAGCCATTATGAGCAGGGCTGTATTTTCGATTGTGGGGGCCCTGTTCCCAAATTTATGTGGGGGCCCCTCGTGGTCTCGCCCCCTGCCTTCCACATACCTCATTAAAGTGCCGTTAGTTCATGTTACATTCGCTGGTCCAGCGGTTAATTCACCAGACTGTTAACCAAAAACCAACTGGCAGGTCGCGGGTTCTAGCCCTGCCACCGACGGATCCCTGTCGCCCTGCAGGAGTTTTAGGGATAGTGGACGTAATAATCTTCTATCTAGACGGAACGTCTGTAAACTTATAAGAAATCATATATTGTTTGATGCACTTAGCTTGATTGGACTCGAGCGCTCTAAATTGTAGGGGAATAGATGAATTTTATTTTATATTTTCATTGAAAGAATGGGGATCTCACTAAAATATGTCTTTTTGGGATGTGTGGGGGCCCCTTTTGTGTGGGGGCCCCTGTTCCAATGGAACATGTGGAACATGCCTAAATACGCCACTGATTCTAGATGTATAGAGAGTTGAGAGTAAGACTTAGAGTAGATGTTGAGCGATAGAGTATCATGTTGTAGAATTGTATAATAATTGTACGTGTAATCAACAATATAACTTGTATTACTGTATATCCATATTAAACACGATGTGTGCCTTGGAGTTAAATCCATTATTTGTGTGAAAGTGTCACGAAAATATAAACTCACGAAATTTGAACTCGCAACACTCACCCATCTTTACTATTATTAAGCCTACTATCCCGTATAGGATTAGTGGTTTCACCTTCAGATTTGAGAATAATATAGTATAGTCTCTGTTGTAACGGGAATCGGAGCTCGCACGCTGAAGTTAACAGTATAACGCTGTTTCATGGACCACCAAGCACATATAGTTTATTTGTATGTGTAAACTGATACCTCTACTTTGCTGTAAGTACCAACAACAACTCTATAAAGCTGTAAACACAAATAACTGATACCGCTACTTTGCTGTAAGAGTGAAAGCCCTGTCGTAATGCATGTAATTGCTCAAAGCATAGATAGACCTGCCGTACTGTCAGTGGCGTAGCTAGGGGAGGGGGAGAAGTGGGGGGTCCAAATTTGAAAGCCCCCCCGGGCCCCTACTTAAGGGGGGGGGGGGCCCAAAGGAGTGTCCGAATTGTTTTTTTTCTCATATCATAACGTCGAATTTCAAAATGCAGGGGCCCCTAAAGAGGCCAAGCCCCCCGGGCCCCCAAATCCCTAGCAACGGCACTGCGTACTGTATGTAATTGCTGTAAGCTTAGATAGCCCTGTCGTAATTTATGTAATTGCTGTAAACATAGATAGCCCTGTCGTACTGTACGTAATTGCTGTAAGAATAGATTATGATAGATAGCCCTGTCGTACTGTATGTAATAGCCGTAATTGTAGATAGACCTGTCATAATGTATGTAATTGCTGTAAGCGTCGATAGCCCTGTCGTACAGTATGTAATTGATGTAAGCATAGATTATGATAGATAGCCCTGTCGTACTGTATGTAATAGCTGTAATTGTAGATAGACCTGTCATACTGTATGTAATTGCTGTAAGCGTCGATAGCCCTGTCGTACAGTATGTAATAGCTGTAAGCATAGATTATGATAGATAGCCCTGTCGTACTGTATGTAATAGCTGTAAGCATATATTATGATAGATAGCCCTGTCGTACTGTATGTAATAGCTGTAAGCATAGATTATGATAGATAGCCCTGTCGTACTGTATGTAATAGCTGTAAGCATAGATTATGATAGATAGCCCTGTCGTACTGTATGTAATAGCTGTAATTGTAGATAGCCCTGTCGTACTGTGTGTAATAGCTGTAAGCATAGATTATGATAGATAGCCCTGTCGTACTGTATGTAATAGCTGTAAGCATATATAGCCCTGTCGTACTGTATGTAATTGCTGTAAGCGTAGATAGCCCTGTCGTACTGTATGTAATTGCTGTAAGCGTAGTTAGCCCTGTCGTACTGTATGTAATTGCTGTAAGCGTAGTTAGCCCTGTCGTACTGTATGTAATTGCTGTAAGCGTAGTTAGCCCTGTCTTACTAATATAATTGCTGTAAGCATATATAGCCCTGTCGTACTGTATGTAATTGCTGTAAGCACAGATAGTCCTGTCGTACTGTATGTAATTGCTGTAAGCGTAGTTAGCCATGTCTTACTAATATAATTGCTGTAAGCGTAGATAGCCCTGTCGTACTGTATATAATTGCTGTAAGCGTAGATAGACCTGTCGTACTGTATGGCATCAGACAAAACAAGCAAGTATTACTATTACTGTTGGTATTTTAACATCAAACTCTTTCTCGATCCAGGTAGGACACCAGGAGGCGCTAAGCACACATGTTAAGTGTTTTTCTTTGTCTCTGACGTTTTACTGTTATTAATCATCCAGGGCTCGTAATTTACACAAACAATTAAATAGGACCACCCTTGTCGCTGGCTTAAACATTTTATTTCAACTAACAAAAAGAAAGAAAAAAAAAGGTAAAATAAAGGATAAGAAAAAAAGGTTAAAGTTCAAAGTATAACTAGATAGGCTTAATGCCAAATTTTTCATTTTCTGGATACATGTTTATTAAAAATATATATATATATAATTTAACATATTAAATAATGCAAATACTTGCGTTTAATATATTAATTGCATAATTGTTCATTATGAAATAATACACTCACTTGAAGATCGTTAAAAGACGAATTTATTGCTTGAACTTATGTGTGCCTACAATAATAACATTTAACTTCACTGGTCGATAATAAGTAGTTTCTTTATCGCTATGTAAAACAATAACAATAAACTATAGGCCTACACCCTTGCCTTGCTTATAGGTTTTGGTGCAGAAAGTGATAGAAGGATTTTCCTCGAAGTAGTTACGGTAGAATGCAAAAGAAGATGCGTACGAGAAAGTTGTAGAGACAAAGAGAACACATAGGTCCTATAGGTATTTTTATGTCATAATAAATAACTATTGATACAATTATACACAAATAATCTCAACACCGTAATTAAGTAAAAATAGATAACTCTAATGAGAAACACACAGAAAACAAAGGTATTGAAAAACATCAAAACTATTAACAATTCTGTTACAATAGGCGAGAAAGAAATAGAAGACGTCAAGGAATTTACCTACCTAGGCAAATGGTGACCGTGACCTGGAAATAAACGACAGAAACACTGTGGCAAAAGAGGCTTTTGCACTATCCAGACCCATATAGAAAACATGAGGCCTCAGCCTCCACACCAAAATAAATATATATTTAAGAGAAATGATCTCAGCGTCCTCTTGTATGGATCTGAATGCTGGAAAACTACAAACACCATTGAAAGAAAACTGGAGGTGTTCCAGACATATCCTCAAGATCTTCTGGCGAAAAACTATAGGCCTATCTAATGAGGACCTATGTGAGATAACAGGAGTAGTCCCGCTCGCAGAGAACATCTCGGCAAGGAGATGGAGATGTCTGGGTCACGTCTGCAGAATGTCCACTGACTCCGTCCCCAGGACAGCCCTGGGAAAAAATTCGAAAGGCAGACCAAAGGAAACAAGGAGAAAGACGGTGGAACGGGACTTGAAGGCTAGAGGCCTGAACTTAGAAACAGCCCATCGGATATATAGAGGCCTGAACTTAGAAACAGCCCATCGGATATAGATAGATGGAGATCTTTGACTTTCGGCTCAAGCGCCAGCCGGCACGAAGAGGATTGAGTGAGTGAGTGAGTGAGTGAGTGAAATGAGTTATTGTTACAATTCTAAAAGCACAATAAAAACTAGTGAAACATTTTATACACATAAAACAATATTTTCTATTTCTATTATTGTAATACATATGCATGTCTACAGGATGTGTTCATGTGTTTTATACACATAAAACAATATTTTCTATTTCTATTATTGTAATACATATGCATGTTTACAGGATGTGTTCATGTGTTTTATACACATAAAACAATATTTTCTATTTCTATTATTGTAATACATATGCATGTTTACAGGATGTGTTCATGTGTTTAACCTAGTTAGGCCTATATATTTGCACTTGTTAAGATCATTACTAAATAAGCATTTGTTTACTCTCTTTATAACCTTAGAACATGGTCAACCATATTTAACACACATCTATCAGTTTCTATATTATATGTATGTGCTTAACCTGTTTATGCAACAATGTATCTGTGCTGAAACATTTAGTAGCCTTCATAGGTCCTTGAACACATTATGTATGAATTGAACCTATGCTTAGTTTATTAATAAGATTACACATGCTTAGGCGTTTTTATTTCCAACTTGTAGTAGGCCACACACACATTTTAAATAATTGTAGAATGCTAGAATGCATGTGAGCATTAAGCCATAGGCCTAATATTGAGATCTAACATACATGATTCATGTCATGTATAAATAACGTATGCACGCATGATCTGCCATAAAATACATAGGAATAGCAATACACCGATATTTGTGAAACATTAGAATCTAAACTAGACCTCATTAGAATCTAAACTAGACCCACTTAGATATATGTATGAGATATTTTTTTAAATAACACTTATAAGTCGGATAATTAATAATTTTTATCTCATACATGTATGTAAATGTAAATACAGTAGGTTATTCCGACGGACCAAATTGATCTATAAGTATAAGGTCGGCGAAGCAGCGTTAACTAGATTTTGTGGCCACTGCATACTAGGGTCATGTGTGGCCAGTACAAGGCCCAGTCGCCTTTGCTTTACCCCAACTAAGGCCAGGTACCGATCAGAGCTCATGGACAGCCTTCAGACCCGGAAACAAATCCTAGCCTTCACCAGGATTCGAACCCAGGTCCTTCGGTACGCGAGCCAAACGCTGTCCCTCTCGACCACAGTGCCCCTCATACAGGCTTATTATATTTCACACGATCTGTAGCATCTCATGTATCTGTAGCATCTCATGTATCTGTAGCATCTCATGTATCTGTAGCATCTCATGTATCTGTAGCATCTCATGTATCTGTAGCATCTCATGTATCTGTAGCATCTCATGTATCTGTAGCATCTCATGTATCTGTAGCATCTCATGTATCTGTAGCATCTCATGTATCTGTAGCATCTCATGTATCTGTAGCATCTCATGTATCTGTAGCATCTCATGTATCTGTAGCATCTCATGTATCTGTAGCATCTCATGTATCTGTAGCATCTCATGTATCTGTAGCATCTCATGTATCTGTAGCATCTCATGTATCTGTAGCATCTCATGTATCTGTAGCATCTCATGTATCTGTAGCATCTCATGTATCTGTAGCATCTCATGTATCTGTAGCATCTCATGTATCTGTAGCATCTCATGTATCTGTAGCATCTCATGTATCTGTAGCATCTCATGTATCTGTAGCATCTCATGTATCTGTAGCATCTCATGTATCTGTAGCATCTCATGTATCTGTAGCATCTCATGTATCTGTAGCATCTCATGTATCTGTAGCATCTCATGTATCTGTAGCATCTCATGTATCTGTAGCATCTCATGTATCTGTAGCATCTCATGTATCTGTAGCATCTCATGTATCTGTAGCATCTCATGTATCTGTAGCATCTCATGTATCTGTAGCATCTCATGTATCTGTAGCATCTCATGTATCTGTAGCATCTCATGTATCTGTAGCATCTCATGTATCTGTAGCATCTCATGTATCTGTAGCATCTCATGTATCTGTAGCATCTCATGTATCTGTAGCATCTCATGTATCTGTAGCATCTCATGTATCTGTAGCATCTCATGTATCTGTAGCATCTCATGTATCTGTAGCATCTCATGTATCTGTAGCATCTCATGTATCTGTAGCATCTCATGTATCTGTAGCATCTCATGTATCTGTAGCATCTCATGTATCTGTAGCATCTCATGTATCTGTAGCATCTCATGTATCTGTAGCATCTCATGTATCTGTAGCATCTCATGTATCTGTAGCATCTCATGTATCTGTAGCATCTCATGTATCTGTAGCATCTCATGTATCTGTAGCATCTCATGTATCTGTAGCATCTCATGTATCTGTAGCATCTCATGTATCTGTAGCATCTCATGTATCTGTAGCATCTCATGTATCTGTAGCATCTCATGTATCTGTAGCATCTCATGTATCTGTAGCATCTCATGTATCTGTAGCATCTCATGTATCTGTAGCATCTCATGTATCTGTAGCATCTCATGTATCTGTAGCATCTCATGTATCTGTAGCATCTCATGTATCTGTAGCATCTCATGTTTCTGTAGCATCTCATGTATCTGTAGCATCTCATGTATCTGTAGTGTTACGTCCACAATCCCCTTGTGGCCAGAGCTGTGTAGATCTTGCTGATAATTCTCGTTAGTCCTAGGGGAGACTTTAATTATTAGTATTTATGTTTCAGTATTACACGAACTCTTCTCATAGTCCTGGGCACAAATTCAGTATTTGTATTCCAACATTTCCTTTCTTGTAAATTATGGTAGTAGATAAATCTTATAGTAATGTATACAACACAATAGGATAGTAACTTGACAAAGAAGCTTCAGTGTAACTGTTGTTGATAGTTTATTTCAGGTGGTATGTTCAATATATACAATATATCTATTATGTACAGTTAGAATAAAATAGTGCAAACACAAACGTTCAAAGGAACATATTTTGAAACTCTCTGTCTTTCAGACAAAACAAATCATTAAATACTATCCGAGTGGTGCAAGGGACAGACCCACTACCAGTAGGGGTGAAAATCATGGTAACATTACAAAACTCATAACAAAACGATATGAACTTCCCCTATTAAATAATGAGTCGTTCCCAGACTCTGAGAATTTGAGATCAACACAGAATCCCAGCATTACCTAGAACCTTTCGTTTTCCTACTAAACGTCCTAATATCGCGTGTAGTAAGAAAAGAGAGAGAGAGGAGAATAAACATTGCGTGTTCCAATTCTTGGAAAAACAATATACATGACACGCCCCCACCCAATGAAAGAAATAATGTACCATAATTACCCAAGTAATACTCAACATGGTACATTTTTCGTACTTAACACTATCGTTTTAATAACCAACAATCAATGGAAGATTATTAGACAATTTAAGCAAACATGGCTCACTGGCACAACTAAATTATAAAAAGTGTCACTACCCAATGGTAATTGTGATTATAACGTGATGGACAAATATTTCACCGTTAGTATTAATATTAACTAATGTCTCAACAAGTACAAATAATTCAAAAATATTCTAGTCATTCTTATTTTAACTATGTACAGTTGTGTGGATTTCCACCAAAAATTTGCAAAAAGTCTTAATCTATTTAAACAAATATAACATTGCTCAAACTCTGTCAATTTTCAACAGTTTACTTCTAATATACAAACCAAAAGATAAGTAATACGTAACTCGAATCAAACTATAGGTTACTTCCCCTTTAAATTACAGTGTCAACTTGACATTAACAGGGTTCATACCTAAGATGATGATACTTCCCCTTTTCTCAAATATGAGGAGAAAATACGCTCTAGTTACGATTACTACAGTAATCTCAATATTAAAATGTAATCCACTATTATGCGTTTTTGGCAAATTTGAAAGTTTAATATAAAAGATTGTTCAGGGTTGAATGAGTGCTCACCTTTAGGTACCTTTGTTTCCCTCCATTCCCGGATATATGGAATATATAACAACCTATATACAACATAGTGAATATCCACTAGTTTTTCCCATTCTATTACCATGATATAACAATTTAGCAATAGATTTCCAATATTATCTATTAATTTATACCAATTAAGATTACATCTCTTTCTAAGATAAAAATTGTACATATTATTATTTAGTTCCATTCATTAACTAAAATAAAACAAGATAATAAATCAACTAGCTCAAAGTTTTCCCACTTAATTGCATGTGATGACAATTACTTTTATCCATCCATATCAAGTAAATACGTGCATATTATATATTTATTGCATCATGCATCAACATTTAAATGGAATTTCTTTTCCATAATCAAATGAATTTAAAATATATCAGAACATCAATATTATACATGATTATAAGAATTATTAATACTTTCAAAAGACTTGACTTCTGTATGATACAAGTATTCTATAGGTATTCCATAATCAAAATTCAAACGAATGATAGGTTATCATGACACATTCTTAATGAATAAATGAGATGATCTGAAAAAGAAGTATGGGGTTATTCAGTCAATCATGTAGCACCCGAGATAGAGTATCAGCTATGACCTTGTCTCTATCTTGTCGATGATACGGGGAATGGGATACCAGTCGGTCTCTGTCAAATTACTTAATTTCCCAAAGTCTCTATAAAACTGCAGTGTGTGGTCGGCTTTTGGTACCATCACACAGGGTGTAGACCATTTGCTATCACATTTTCCTCCTATGTCATTTTCTAACATATACTTTACATCTAATTTAATATGCTCAGGTCTGATGGGGTCAAATGGATGCTGTTTAATAGACCTGGCACTATCGGTTAACACTACATCGTGCTCTATGACATGTGTCCTACTGGGAACATTTGTAAACATTGACTTATTTTCATGCACCAACTCAATAATCTTCTCCTTATCTTCTACCGGAGGATGTTCTAGCCTTGTATCTAAACTCTTAAGGGCATCTGTATTATTAAGTTTACTTTCTGCTAACTTATATTCTATCCTAGATAAATCCGTCGGGACTCTAGCTAACGAAATCATGGGGACCTCCCGTGGTTTACTCTCTTCCCTGGAAACATAGGGCTTAAGCAAATTAATATGGCATACCCTCTGCTTTTGTCTCCGGTCAGGAGTCTTTATCAAATAATTGACCTCGCCAAGCTTTGACTCTATCTCATAGGGTCCACTAAACTTTGCACTTAAAGGCTGATTTTGTAAAGGTAGAAACACAAGAACTTTGTCACCTGGTGCAAAAGTTCTAGCTGTAGCTTTACGGTCATAGTTCTGTCTCATACGCTCCTGCATCTGTGGAAAATGAATCTTCACATGGTTAAAAGCATGATAAAGCCTATTTTTAAATTTATCTACATATGACAAAAGTCCAATCGGTTCACTGTCCGTTAGCCAAGTTTCATGTAGAAGTTTCAACGGACCTCTGACTGAGTGTCCATACACAAGTTCGAATGGGCTAAACCCCAGGGATTCCTGAGTGGCCTCCCTTGCAGCGAACAGTACATAAGGCACACCCTTATCCCAGTCTTTCTCGTTTTCATAACAGTACTTTTTAAGCATCGATTTTAATGTCTGATGAAACCTTTCCAGAGCTCCCTGGCTCTCAGGATGATAGGCACTTGATAGCCTATGGCTTATCCCTAATTGTTCCATGACTTGTTTGAAAATGTTCGAAGTAAAGTTAGTCCCCTGGTCGGACTGTACTGTCTTCGGTAGGCCATAACGTGTGAAGAAATTTGTCAGGGCGTCTACCACCTTCACTGTTGTTATGTTCCGCAACGGAATGGCTTCCGGGAAGCGAGTGGATGAACACATGACTGTGAGCAGGTATTGAAAACCGGCTTTTGTTTTCGGCAACGGGCCCACGCAATCAATGAGTATATGACTGAATGGTTCGTCGAACGCTGGTATCGGTTGGAGTGGAGCGACAGGAATTCGTTGGTTAGGACGTCCTACCATTTGGCATACGTGGCAAGTCTTGCAGTATTGTTCGACATCTCTTCTCAGTCCTGGCCAGTAGAAGTAAGGGAGTATACGGTGGTGCGTTTTCCGGACTCCCATGTGACCAGCGAAAGGAAGATCATGCGCCATACGCAGTATATCTTGACGATAGCACTTAGGTATTACAATCTGGTGAATACTGTCCCACTCGTTTGTACCTGAGTTGAGCGGTTTCGACTTTCTCATCAACACTTCATCTTTCATGTAGAAACATTCCGCCATTGCATCTGCAGTCTTTTCGTCAACAGCTTTCATTCTGAGTTGCATTATTACTTCGTCATTCAATTGTTCTTTCACCAATTTCTGCTTTGGTGACAAAATGTTATCGTTCTCGGTTGCATCACCAGTTGTTAGTTCAGCAAAGAACGTAGCACTTAAATCGATGTCAGGTGTTTCTGTTATCACTGTTTCATTCGCATGTGTGTCTTCAGAACAGACAAACACATCTTTCGTTGCACTACACGGCGTAGCAGGAGTCTTTACCGACTTCTTTTTATGCATTGCTCTTGTCAGTGCACATGTTGGGCGTTCATTGGCAGGACGTAGGTTTTTGTCCTCCGCCATCTTTGTCTCCAACACTTTAACCATGGGCTCGACAGTGACTCTGCCGCCCATAATGTCATTTCCTAATATCATGGAAACGCCTTTGACGGGTAGTGCGCGCCACACTCCCACTACGATGTTACCTGTAAAAATATCCGACTCGAGTTTTATTCTGTGCAGTGGAGCTTCCACAGCCTCCATACTAGCACCTCTCAGCACAACAGACTCACCGGTACTGGTGGCATCCGTTAACGGCACACTGCCCTCCAGGATCACGCTGACAGCAGAACCCGTGTCACGTAATATCTGTATTTTCTTCTTGCTGAGTACATCGACTTCTGTCGACACTGTCCCCTCGTAGACAAAGGGTCGAAAATCGGATAGGTCGTCCTCTTCCGGGACTTCAGGAACCATCTGTTCCTCACGGCCTTCTGAAAGCATAATAGATTGAGTACAGCTATTCTCTTTTACCTTAGATAGACTGTTCTCAAAAACCATCGACTCCACAACTATGGGCGATGCCGGCCGCATTTCTTTTGAGTTTCTTGACCCTGTGTTGCACACTTCTTCTGTCTGCTTGCTATCTTTCTGCACTCTGGCACAGTGTAGAATAGCACCTTGCTTCTTGGTAAGGATCCAACAATCTTTCTTCAAGTGGCCCTCTTTCTTGCAATTGAAACATACCACCTTTGCTTTATTTACATCTGTCTGCTTCCTGAAATGAACTAAGTTACTATTATTATTTACACCACTGTTCTTATTATTGTTTTCACTTGTCTCTTTTGGTTTACTAGCCTCCTTGGGCTCTGGTTTGTGCACTTTGGGTTTGTCAGCATAATATGGCTTTATGCTGGCGTGAATTATGGCATAGTTATCTGCCAATCTAGCAGCTTCATGCACATCTTCAACCCCTCGGTCTGAGATGTGGGTTTTAATATCCACTCGAATACAATCATTGAATTCCTCAAACAATATTAGGTTCTTGAGTTTATCAAACTCACTTACATTCTGTGACCTTAGCCACTGTTCTAACATTTTCTCCTTTTGTCTCAAAAAGTCTACATGAGTTTGATCATATGCCTTCTTTCTGTCTCTAAATAGCTTTCTATATTTTTCTGGTGTCAGGGAATAACTTTTTAGCACCCTATCTCTGATTACTTCATAGTCATTTATTTCCTCGGGTGTTAAACTCAACACTACGTCCAATGCTTTTCCTTTGTTGAGAGTTGACCTTAACAATAAAGCCATCTTATCATCAGGGAACTGATAATCTACAGCTATCCTCTCAAAAAGCAAAAAGAAATCTTGAACATCTTCTTCTCTGAATATAGGCAAGTGTTGCTTCATTGCGCTAATATCCATACCATTGCTGTCCCTACGATGGTCAGGTCTGTTCATGCGTGCCATCTCTATCCTTTCTCTGCTTTCAATCCTAATTCTTTCATTTTCCCTTTCAGTTTCTATCCTAATTCTTTCATTTTCCCTTTCAGTTTCTATCCTAATTCTTTCCAATTCCATTCTCTTCATAGCTAATTGGAATTTTAGGTTTTCACTCAACCCTTCATCTTCATCATTGTTTGATGATCTAGATGACATATTTCTTACCTCGTCTCCGTGGGCAATTACCTCGCCCCCACTGGGAGCTACATAACCTTCATTGATATCGTTCTGTCCCACTTCAACTACACTACCAGTGTTCATGGCATTCTGCCCGTTCAAACATGTCATAATTTCTTTGGTCAAACGATTACGATTAGGTCTTGCCTGTCCTGCCTCAATCCCAAAGGACTCAGCTAATTCTTTTAGTTCAGCAAATGACATGGCATTAAGTTCCTCACTTGATATATTCGAAGCCATAGTATAGCGTTCGAAATATTTGTTATAGTAGAGTAGTATATATTGTATAATAAAATATAAAGTTCCAACTTACGATTTGTCCAGAAATTTGCACAATATAATATTAAACACTTCGTGGAATCTTCACACTTCCCAAGGAATAAAAACGCAAACCAGTTCTCTCCTCTTTTTAAAAAGAATAGTTTCACAGTCCTGAAAACGAAACACAAATATGCCGCTCTCAGTACTACTAATGTCACAAAATATTTATAGGTCAGGAAAAAATATAACTCAAATTTTCCAGACGAGATCAACAAATTTTTTTCAATCCTAGATCAAGAAAAGTAGAACTCAAATCTACCGAACGAGACTACCAAATCTTGTCAATCCTAGGTCAGGAAAAGTAGAACTCAAATATACCGGGCGAGACCACCAAATTTTGTTACGTCCACAATCCCCTTGTGGCCAGAGCTGTGTAGATCTTGCTGATAATTCTCGTTAGTCCTAGGGGAGACTTTAATTATTAGTATTTATGTTTCAGTATTACACGAACTCTTCTTATAGTCCTGGGCACAAATTCAGTATTTGTATTCCAACATTTCCTTTCTTGTAAATTATGGTAGTAGATAAATCTTATAGTAATGTATACAACACAATAGGATAGTAACTTGACAAAGAAGCTTCAGTGTAACTGTTGTTGATAGTTTATTTCAGGTGGTATGTTCAATATATACAATATATCTATTATGTACAGTTAGAATAAAATAGTGCAAACACAAACGTTCAAAGGAACATATTTTGAAACTCTCTGTCTTTCAGACAAAACAAATCATTAAATACTATCCGAGTGGTGCAAGGGACAGACCCACTACCAGTAGGGGTGAAAATCATGGTAACATTACAAAACTCATAACAAAACGATATGAACTTCCCCTATTAAATAATGAGTCGTTCCCAGACTCTGAGAATTTGAGATCAACACAGAATCCCAGCATTACCTAGAACCTTTCGTTTTCCTACTAAACGTCCTAATATCGCGTGTAGTAAGAAAAGAGAGAGAGAGGAGAATAAACATTGCGTGTTCCAATTCTTGGAAAAACAATATACATGACAGTAGCATCTCATGTATCTGTAGCATCTCATGTATCTGTAGCATCTCATGTATCTGTAGCATCTCATGTATCTGTAGCATCTCATGTATCTGTAGCATCTCATGTATCTGTAGCATCTCATGTATCTGTAGCATCTCATGTATCTGTAGCATCTCATGTATCTGTAGCATCTCATGTATCTGTAGCATCTCATGTATCTGTAGCATCTCATGTATCTGTAGCATCTCATGTATCTGTAGCATCTCATGTATCTGTAGCATCTCGTGTATCTGTAGCATCTCATGTATCTGTAGCATCTCATGTATCTGTAGCATCTCGTGTATCTGTAGCATCTCATGTATCTGTAGCATCTCATGTATCTGTAGCATCTCATGTATCTGTAGCATCTCATGTATCTGTAGCATCTCATGTATATGAAGTCACTGATGTATCTGAAGTCTCTGATGTATCTGAAGTCTCTGATGTATGTGATGTATCTGAAGTATCTGATGTATCTGAAGTCTCTGATGTATCTGATGTATCTGATGTATGTGAAGTCTCTGATGTATCTGAAGTATCTGATGTATCTGGTCTCTGGTGTATCTCATGTCTCTGATGTATCTGATGTATCTGAAGTCTCTGATGTATCTGATGTATCTGATGTATGTGAAGTCTCTGATGTATCTGAAGTCTCTGATGTATCTGAAGTCTCTCATGTATCTGATGTCTCTGATGTATCTTAAGTCTGTGAAGTCTCTGATGTATCTGATGTATCTGAAGTCTCTGATGTATCTGAAGTCTCTGATGTATCTGAAGTCTCTAATGTATCTGAATTCTCTGATGTAGCTGAAGTCTCTGATGTATCTGATGTATCTGAAGTCTCTGATGTATCTGAAGTCTCTGATGTATCTGAAGTCTCTGATGTACCTGAATTCTCTGATGTATCTGAAGACCCTGATATATCTGACGTCTCTGATGTATCTGAAGTCTGAAGTCTCTGGTGTATCTGACGACCCTGATGTATCTAAAGTATCTGATGTATCTGAAGACCCTGATATATCTGAAGTCTCTGATGTATCTGAAGTCTGAAGTCTCTGGTGTATCTGACGACCCTGATGTATCTGAAGACTCTGATGTATCTGAATTCTTTTTTGTATCTGACGTCTCTGAAGCCCATATGTGTCTGAAGCCTCTGGCGTATTTGCAAATGATGGATCCTTAGCACCCGATGGCTCATGTGGCATTTGATGGATCTTTAGCACCCGTTGGCACTTTAGCATCTGTTGGATCCTTAGCACCCAATGGCTCTGTCGCATCTGATGGATCCTTAGCACTCGATGACTCTGTCGCATCTGATGAATCCTTAGAATTAGTTGACACTGTAGCATCTGTTGGATCCTTTGCATCCGATGGCTCGGCAGCATCTGATGGATCCTAAACACCCGATGGCTCTTCAGCATCCGATGGATCCTTAGCACCCAATGGCTCTGTCTCATCTGATGGATCCTTAGCACCCGATGGCTCTATCGCATCTGATGGATCCTAAGCACCCGATGGCACTGTAGCATCTGATGGATCATTAGCACCCAATGGCTCTGTATCATCTGGTATATCATTAGCACTATATCGCTATGTAGCATTTGATGGAGTCAATGCACCCAAATGTCTCTGTTGCACCTGAAAGATCATTAGCATGTGCAACATTTTACTGACCTGCAACATGGGGTGTTTCTGTAGTATTGGATACGCTTCCTATGATTCCTATCGATCATGCCAACCATGTTTTACAGATAAAGGAAATCGCCTCGAAAAATCAATGCTAAAAGGTTGAATTGAATTGTGTCATACAGACTACAATTGAACTTGAAAAGACATAACTGGAAGTTTTTTTTTACAAAGATTTATATTTAAATTTTGAGCTATGTTTTATGATTGTAAGTAGCCTTCATTAAGTAGATCTATAGATCTAGAGCTTTTTCTGTCAATGTTCTAGTCAAATGACAATACCAAACAATAAAAAGGTAAATAATAAAAAAAGCGTAGAAAAAATATTTCAATACCATAGGCTAAAAACTAAAGTGAGAACGATTTTTTTCGGCATTTAATTTGTGTTCTTCCTTATTGTATTAATAAAACAGTTTTGAGGATGTTTCTTTCGGTATTTAGTTTTTGTAATTTTTAATTGTTTCTGGTCGACCTGACCCTGGCATATGCATAAGAATTGTGGCCTCAAGAACTGGCGTAGTGTGTAAACCGCAGATACATTCCCATTAAGAATACACTGGCGGGCGAACGCATGGGGCACAGCCCCCGCAGCGGGTCCGAGGTCCATTACACTGCCGAGAGACCACTGGTCTCGATGAGGAGGAAGCAATGGACGATGCAATCCCGTCTCGATAACCACACGGTGCCTGGAAGCATGTGCCTATAGTAGACCTATAGAACCGCAGTGAACGATCGCTGGGCTGTGGAAACCTTCCCCGTTACACGGCACGCCACGCCACGCCTTCGACGTGACGTTGGGTGGCTGGAGCCCGGACAGAGATTGCTCAATCCTAAGCGTTACGCCCTGGACACAAGACCCGAAAGTCTCGTCCGTGTTTTTTTTAAGAGACTTTTAAATTCGATAATAAAATGTAGCGAACAGTTGTGTTGACTTGACTTGTTATTAATAATATTAAATTAACAATAATATACTATCTAAAAGAAAAAAAACTTAAATACAAAACAAAAAAAAGGTATATAATATAAACAAAATTAGAAAATAATATAAACAAAATTAGAAAATAATATTTCAATGCAATAAAAACTAAATTGAGAAAGATTTTTTCGGTATTTAATTTTTTGTTCTTGCTTATTGTATCAATAAAACAGTATTGAGAATGTTTTGTTTCAGTATTAAGTTTTTATTTTATATTGTTGCTGTCAAGCTTATGGTACCCGGTATTTGAAAGTTATCATTTATAGGCTTTTTTTTTTTTATAATTCGTATCATTTAATTTATAGAGTGTATAATGTCGCCTATTAAAGGATATTCTCAATAGGACGTGAATCCATTAAATAATTAAAAGATTTGGTTACTTTTTTTTTAAAGGATAATGCAAACATCAATAATGAAAAAAGAAATGATTTGATAGACATTACGTCATACGCTAGTATTTTTTTAAAAGTAATCCATTGAAACTCTCCAAGCTAAATTGCGGTGCGTAACTTTTAAAAAAGGTCTCGCCACATTAAAAAAACAACAGCAGAATTGGGAAAACCCGAAAAGAGCCTCGCGTTCAACATAGTAAATCTCGCGTTCAACATAGTAATGAACGGAAATTGCCATTTGCTATGTACGATTATATTTAATTTGCATTTTGCATGTTTTAAATTAACACATTCATGACTATAAGTCATAAAATAAAATTATCTTTTGGAGAACGTTTCCGATTTATACATTTAATTTTTGCCCCGATTAGTCAAACGGCTTAGGTGCCTATAGCGAACAAACATATATATATATATAAACAAACAAACAAACTCACGGCAATTATATATGTTGATGATGATTGTTGCTTTGGAAGCAAACTTAGAATTAAATTCTGAATTCAACAGGAAAAACAATAACAAATGAAACCCATATGTAGGGGAGGGTGGTGAGAAGTGGGACAAGGAATTTGCATATCAACAAAAACTGCATTTTCTCCCTTCTATCTGTCTGGAACAATTCCAAACTCATCCAATAATTTAAACATGTTTTTGTTTATGGTTTTACATATTATTTAACCCTTACGATATATATTTACTCTCACAATATACAAAACAAACATTTCATATATAGTGGTGAGAAGTGGGACAGTCAAAGGGAGAAGTGGGACAGTCAAAGGGAGATGTGGGACAGTCAAAGGGAGATGTGGGACAGTCAAAGGGAGAAGTGGGACAGTCAAAGGGAGATGTGGGACAGTCAAAGGGAGATGTGAGACAGTCAAAGGGAGATGTGGGACAGTCAAAGGGAGATGTGGGACAGTCAAAGGGAGATGTGGGACAGTCAAAGGGAGATGTGGGACAGTCAAAGGGAGATGTGGGACAGTCAAAGGGAGATGTGGGACAGTCAAAGGGAGATGTGGGACAGTCAAAGGGAGATGTGGGACAGTCAAAGGGAGAAGTGGGACAGTCAAAGGGAGAAGTGGGACAGTCAAAGGGAGAAGTGGGACAGTCAAAGGGAGATGTGGGACAGTCAAAGGGAGATGTGGGACAGTCAAAGGGAGATGTGGGACAGTCAAAGGGAGAAGTGGGACAGTCAAAGGGAGATGTGGGACAGTCAAAGGGAGATGTGGGACAGTCAAAGGGAGATGTGGGACAGTCAAAGGGAGAAGTGGGACAGTCAAAGGGAGATGTGGGACAGTCAAAGGGAGAAGTGGGACAGCCATAGAAAAAGAGACACAGTTCAATGACAAACTTAACATTGACATAGAAATTAAGGACCAACTCATATTTTTCACTGATCGTAATTTTAATTATTCTTTTTCTAAATCATACAACCAGACAAAATGTTGGCTGGTGTAGCTGCTTTCGTCCAAGCATCACCCATCAGCTTCCCAATTTCATGGATGGTGATAGGTCTGGCTGGGTGTTCTAATAGCAAAGAATTGCATGCTCTATTAAAATATGTTTTTAATGGTCCATAAACAGTTCTGTCTAGTGGTTGTGTCTTTTTTAGAGGTGTGTGGTGGCAGAGGGACAATATGAATATTATTTTCTCTAGCCAACTCTAGAACTGGAAGACAACAGGCTTGTCTTTAATTTCATCTAGGTTGTAAATGTTGAATGGTGTAACTTTTGTCTTCAGATATACTTGAAGTAAATTTTCAAAAAAATATCTCCACATTGTGGTGATTAAAAGCAGTGCTTCTGGCAATAGATGTGGACTCTGGTTGATGCAAAGACAAACTAGAATTCCGGTCCATAAATCCACGAAGCCAACCGATTCCAGCTTTTTTGTTGTTTTCCCATGACGGAGGGCATTTAATTTCATTGGCAACAGCCATCTGATAAGCCAGGCTTCTTGTGGTCCCCGCAGTCAGGCCGTACATTTTGCCACATATAAAGCCAGCTCAGCTTCATGTTGGGGAGTAAAAATCATTGCATGTTGGTAGTTGGGCCCATGTAGAGATTCACCAATTTCTTTGCCTTTATGCTTTGCAACAAAACGTTGCAAATATCTTCTGCCACAAGCCTCAAAGATTCTCCTTTTCAAGGAGCGCTGAACTGCATCCAAAATGACTCTTGGTTCTGCATGAAGTTTTTTAAGTTTTTCGGATATACTTTCGACCCATGTTGTAACAATTCTATAAAGGGAAAAAGAATAATTTGTGTATTAATGTCTAGATCTATATTAAGATTTAAAAAAAAAAGATAGTTGAAGTTATTCAAGTAAAAAATAGGTAAATAAATAGATATCAAGACACTTTATTGCTAGATGGATGAAGTTATTCCAGTTAAAAATGACAACAGTAGTGATTGTGAACTATGGGACACATGTGGTGAGAAGTGGGACAGCCGGCTGGCCTAGCGGTTGGATCACCGGACTGTCAACCCAAAACCATCTGACAGGTCGCGGGTTCTAGCCCGGCCGCCGACGGATCCCTGTCGCCCTGCAGGAGTTTTGGGCCTGTAAACATATTTGCGCCAGCAGGCAGCAGTGTGTTTACAGAGCGCACTGAGCATGCTGAAATAGCATGGATAGAAGCGCTATATAAGTAACCAATTTTTTTTTTTTTTTTAAATGAATACGCACAATTTGATGACGTCATAAAAAAAGACAACTCTAGCTATCTCTGTGCGAAGTTTGATGACGCAATACAGAAATAATCTCAGCGCGTCCTTTTTCTTCTTTATTTTTAGCGCGATCGATCGAATAAAAAGTTGTACTGGCAAAGTCAATGTGAATCAAAAGTTGTATTTTATCCGCGTTTTTTTACCAAACTTACCACTGCGGTCATTTTTATTTTGTTGAAACCTTGACAGTGTTCACCCCCGTAACGCAAAGACTATTTGTAGCAAATTTCACGTTTTTATGTCCAGTATTTAAAAAGATTATGCGGTATGTACATACATACATACATACACCTTTTGAGATTTATATATATTCTAGCCGGTATGTGCCCGGTCCTCCGAACCGGCTAAAAGTTATGTTTACATGCACTCTAACTACTCAAGCAGTTATAATGAGATTGCCCGCTACAAAAAAAAAAATTATTTATTAAAACCATTACCCCTTATAACAATTTAAAAATTGCCCGCTATAAATTACGTGAATTAAATTAAAACGTGAATATATTTCGTTCGATTCATTCATAAAGTACATTAGCAAACATTGAAGCAAAGTTAATTTAAAATGAATACGCAAAGTTTAATGACGTCATTAATAAAAAGACCGCTCGCTAGCTATCTCTGCGCGAAGTTTGATGACGCCATACAGAAATAATCTCAGCGCGTACTTTTTTCTTTTTTGTTTTAGCGCGATCGATCGAACAACTAAAAAAAATTTGAACGCCAATTTAAACATGAAACCAAAATGTGTCGTTTTATTCGCGTTTTTTGACCAAACTGACACCTGCTGTCATTTAATTTTTTTTAAAACCTTGACAGTGTCCACCGCCGTAACCCAAAGAATATTTGTAGCAAATTTCACGTTTTTTTGTCCAGTATTTAAAAAGATTATGCGGTATGTACATACCCACCCACATACCCACATACATACATATTCCTTTTGAGATTTATATATAGCCTATACTAGCCGGTATGTCCCGGTCCTCCGAACCGGCTAAAAGTTATGTTTACATACACTCTAACTCTAACTCTAACTCAAGCAGTTATAATGAGATTGCCCGCATGGCCCACGACACGAATTTAAACGTGATGGATTTTTTTATTTGCCCGCTACAACATAAATTACTTATTAAAATCATTACCCATTATAACAATTTAAAAATTGCCCCCATTAAATTACCATATTTATCTTAGAAAGAGATGTAATAGCAATTGGTATAAATTAATAGATAATATTGGAAATCTATTGCTAAATTGTTATATCTTGGTTATAGAATGGAACAAACTAGTGGATACTCACTATGTTGTATATAAGTTGTTATATATTCCATATGTCTGGGAATGGAGGGAAACAAAGGTACCTAAAGGTGTGCACTCATCCAACCCTGAACAATCTTTTATATTAAACTATTAAATTTGCCAAAAACGCATAATGGTGGATTACATTTTAATATTTAGAGTACTGTAGTAATTGTAACTAGAGCGTATTTCTCCTCATATTTGAGAAAATGAGAAGTAATAATCACCTTAAGTATGAACCCTGTTAATGTCAAGTTGACACTGTAATTTAAAGGGGAAGTAACCTATAGTTTGATTCGAGTGACGTATTACTTATTTTTTAGTTTGTATATTGGAGATAAACTGTTGAAAATTGCCAGAACTTGAGCAATGTTATATTTGTTTAAATTGAATAAAACTTTTTGCAAATTTTTGGTGGAAATCCACACAACTGTACATAGTTAAAATAGGAATGACTAGAATATTTTGGAATTATTTGTACTTGTTGAGACATTAGTTAATTTTAATGTTAACGGATAAATATTTGTCCATCACGTTATAATCACAATTACCATTAAGTAATGACACTTTTTATAATTTAATTATGCCAATGAGCCATGTGTTGCTTAAATTGTCTTATGATCTTCTATTGATTAATTGATTAATGGTTGTTAACACGATAGTGTTAGGGACGAAAAATGTACCATGTTGTGTATTACTATGGTAATTATGGTACATTATTTCTTTCATTGGGTGGGGGCGTGTCATGTATATTAGTTTCCAAGTATTGGAACACACAATGTTTATTCCCCCCCCCCTGTCTTTTTCTCACTACACACGATTTTGTAGGCGGGGCTTAGTCTTTCCGATCGCTTGACTTTTAGTAAGAAGGCGAGAGATTCTTGGTAATTTTGGTATTCAGTGTTGACCTCAAATTCTCGGAGTGTCTGGGAACGGCTATTATTTCTGAATAGGGGAGTTCCTATCGTTTTTGTTATGAGTGTTGTAATGATACCATTATTTTCACCCCTACTAGTAATAGGTCTGTCCCTTGCACCACTTGAATAGTATTTAATGATTTGTTTGTCTGAAAGGCAGTGAGTTTCAAGATAATTTCTTTTGAAGACGCTTGTGTTTACACTATTTTATTCTAACTGTACATAATACATATATTGTATATATAACTGAACATATCACCTGAATTAAATTATCAACAACATTTACACTGAAGCTTCCTCGTCAAGTTACTATTCTATTGTGTTGTTTACAATACTATAATATTTATCTACTACTCTAACGTCAAGGAAAGGAACTGTTAGAACACAAATCCTGAGTTTGTGCCCAGGACTATAAGAAGAGTTCGTGTAATACTGAAACATAAATAATAATAACTAAAGTCTACCCTAGGACTAACGAGAATTATCAACAATATCTACACAGTTCTGGCCACAAGGGGATTGTGGACGTAACACTTGTAACAAACGTGACGTCTGAATTCAGAAGCTTCGTTTGCCTTTGAATACGAAGGTATTTTGTGGCTTATGAGCTGCTTATGTGTTTATCTTTTAGTTCGGGTAGTGTTTGTTATCCTTTTGATGTAGGGACGCACACAAGAACCGATGAAATAGATCATGAGACGCCCAGGAATCATTTGAAAAAATATTCTGGCTTTACTATATTTAAACTCAAAACGTTCCTGATGAGATCCATGCCAATTGCAATGTGGCTATATCATCACGTGTTGAGATCCAAGTCTATTGCAGTGTGGCCATATCACCGCGTGATAAGCTCCAAGTCTATTACAGTGTTGCCATATCATCACGTGATAAGATCACAGTCTATTGCAATGTGGCCATATCACCGCTTGATAAGTTCCAAGTCTATTGCAGTGTGGCCATATCACCGCGTGATAAGCTCAAAGTCTATTGCAGTGTGGCCATATCATCACGTGATAAGATCACAGTCTATTGCATTGTGGCCCTTTCACCACGTGATAAGATCACAGTCTATTGCAATGTGGCCATTTCACCACGTGATGAGATCACAGTCTATTGCAACGTGGCCATATCATAACGTGATAAAATCCAAGTCTATTGCAACGTGGCCATATCATCACGTGATAAAATCCAAGTCTATTGCAATGTGGCCATATCACCATGTGCCTTGGTGGTCAGATTAAAATGTAAACTACTAACAAAATTATTTAAAGCCCTTTTTTACTTCTATATCATGTTTATATCTTGAAACATTTTGGTATTTCACAATAGCCATTTAGCCTATAGTTTGAGCTTTAGTATTTATCTAACTTTGTGGATTTAAAATCTGACGATAAATCAGTTTTCTAAGTAAATCTATCTAACTTTTTGTGTCTACTGGAATAGAAATACATATTTACTTAAAAATTAAATGTGTATAACTAAGGAGAGAAATTTTTTTTGGCCATTGCTTGTCTATGGCACTCTATGTTATGTTTGGATGTGGCATTTATACCACCAGGAAATAAAGGGTTACAACCAAACATTTATACCACCAGGAAATAAAGGGTTACAACCAAACATTTATACCACCAGGAAATAAAGGGTTACAACCAAACAGATAATAATCTTCGTGCAATTTAACCCCCGTCGTTAGTTTTCTGACCCTCGTTCTACCCACTTACGATATAACGATACTAAATTTATGGGTCTCCCTCTTTAGAAATTATTTTTTTAATTCCCCGTCGCCTCCCCTTCTACTCTCCACCTCTTCCTCTCGGGGAAAACATTTTCCAGGATAGTCTATTGACCTGCCATCATGTAAAACATTTTCCAGGATAGTCTATTGACCTGCCATCATGTAAAACATTCTCCAGAATAGTTTCTTGACCTGCCATCATGTAAAACATTTTCCAGGATAGTTTCTTGACCTGCCATCATGTTAAACTTTTTCCAGGATAGTTTCTTGACCTGCCATCATGTAAAACATTTTCGAGGATAGTCTCTTGACCTGCCATCATGTAAAACATTTTCGAGGATAGTCTCTTGACCTGCCATCATGTAAAACATTTTCGAGGATAGTCTCTTGACCTGCCATCATGTAAAACATTTTCCAGGATAGTTTCTTGACCTGCCATCATGTAAAACATTTTCGAGGATAGTCTCTTGACCTGCCATCATGTAAAACATTTTCGAGGATAGTCTCTTGACCTGCCATCATGTAAAACATTTTCCAGGATAGTTTCTTGACCTGCCATCATGTAAAACATTTTGCAGGATAGTCTCTTGACCTGCCATCACGTAAAACATTTTCCAGGATAGTCTCTTGACCTGCCATCATGTAAAACATTTTCGAGGATTGTCTCTTGACCTGCCATCATGGAAAACATAATTATTTCCCTTTTTTTTTAAGGAAAGAAATAACTTTTTAAATCCCTTCTATTAACTTCGCTTCTGAGTGTATGTATGTATGTGACAGGAACTTCTGGACGGCTAGATTGATGGACCAACTTCCCTCATACTTTCGAACTATACACTTTGCACATAGAAGTTAAATAACAACACATTCTTTCAAATCTAAATTAATGGCGGTTTTTTTCTTTGTGGGTGAAAAAGGACAAAATCTTTGGAATAGGCTAATCCACAACACACATAGGCTACACGTATATTAATAGGATTTATACATTGGTTAAAGTTGTTTAATTTAAGAAAATATTATACCTCCCCAGTAGTATTTGTTAAACTTTACTCATACCGTTTATAAATGTTGATGATAGCTTCTATAATATCTCCACACTACAAAACAGTTTTAAGATTGTGTCTGAAAAGACAAATATTTTCAAAGTTTTTTTTTTTTATAATAAAGGGAGATAAGTGATGAAAATTGTGTTCATCTTATTCTTATTGGTTTTATTCTTTAAGGCACGATGGTGAATTATTTATCATAAAATTTCGTAGACGGCACAATTACAAAGTAACCACGTGTTTTAAAGTAATAAAAAAGAACATGATTAATAGGCATATCATGATATTTTATTGTTTACATAGTTCCAATTATTCACCATGAATGGCATTTTAATATAAAAAATTAAATAATTTGCAATTATTGCACTGTGCCGTCTATACAGGGGCGCTGCAGTATGGTGTAAGATTGAAAATCTGGTAGACTTCTCTGCACTTATGGCTTCCCCAGCATCAGTTTTGGATGGATGGACCATTGCACTGAACATTACAATACCATTCTACATAATTGCCAAAATAATTGGTGTAAAACTCTGAACTTGTGCGTGATATTTGTTCAATTTGTCGCAACTTTAAAAAATTTGTAAAAAAAATATTTAAAAAAATGTTTTACACAATTTTAGGTTTAGCTACTTCCCCCTTCAATCCCCCTCTCGTCTTCGCCCCTGAAAGGAGCTGACTATTTAAAGCTGAATAAAGTTATCTCCGTTTCTAAAAAGAAAATTTGTAACAGACTCTTTAAAAAGAAATCTTTCTGCACTGAGGCCTATATAATATTCTTTATAATTACATTATAGCATTATCGAGTTCAAGGACCGGGGAAGGTGGGGTGCCGAAGGTGGTGGTAAATTATAAGGGAAATACACAACTTTAACACACAACACATGTAAAGTAATCAATCAACGCTTTGCATTTCATTACAATCATAATACAATCAAATTATCATTGTAATCAAATCATTATAATATAGGTTTTTAAATATAACTTTAACATCAACTTTCTCCATGGTGTTTGGAAAAGATAAATCCCAAAAGTCTCTTTCCATCCCTTTCCAAAAAAATATATTTGGCTATCAGATTTATACTGTCACGTTGAATGGGGTCAATAATTGTGTCTTTAAAAAAAAAAATTGTTTCACATGATACGCTAACAGGCTACACACTGGGTGGCCCACTTAATATGTCGGTATATTTAAAGTAAAAGAAGAAGAAAAAAAATCAAGTATTTGTGAAATAAATGAATACGCTAAGTTCTGAGTGAATCGGCTTCATGTTTGCTGACACTCAAAGCTGGCAGGTTCTTCAGCTCTCACAGGGAAAGAAAAAAAAAAGAAGATGTAAGGCGGAAAAAAACTAAAAAAAAACACCTTTGCTATTTACAGCAAGTTAGATGCGATCAGCGCATGCGTTAAAAGCAGATAGGTGTCAATGTGTCACCTTTTTTAAAAAAAAGACACCCGTCATTGAGACAAGAACTTAGAATGTTGATTTTAATTCACTAATTTCATGATTTCAGACAAAATTATAATTATCTTTTTATGTAGGCCAACAGTAGGCCTATAAGGCCATAGATCTAGGCCTTTCTATTTATATAAAAAATTTCATGCCTGCATCTGCAACTCTGATGAAAAAAAAAAAAAGATATTCTTATTTTTTCAAAAGTTTTAATTTTAAGATTTTATTTTAAGTAGACCATTAATGCGTGTGTCTGATACAACAATGATACACTCATAATAGCCTACGTCCAAAATACACTGATAAACTCATAATAGCCTACGTTCAAAATACAATGATACACTCATAATAGCCTACGTTCAAAATACACTGATACACACATAATAGCCTACGTTCAAAATACACGGATACACTCATAATAACCTACGTTCAAAATACACAGATACACTCACAATAGCCTACGTTCAAAATACACTGATACACTCATAATAGCCTACGTTCAAAATACACTGATATACTCATAATAGCCTACGTTCAAAATACTATGATACACTCATAATCGCCTACGTTCAAAATACACTGATACACTCATAATAACCTACGTTCAAAAAACACTGATACACTCATAATAGCCTACGTTCAAAATACACTGACACACTCATAATGGCCTACGTTCAAAATACACTGATACACTCATAATAGCCTAATAGCTTAATCTACGTTTAAATTAGACAATCACACGAGACGAACACATTGGCCTACACTCTCGTACATTCCTACTTAAAAATATGTTTAATTTCTAATAAACTATAACTAGACTAAGCTTTTTAACATATATTCTTATAATTCTCTCCTACACATAGGCCTATACAAGGCCCAACTAAACGTGTAACGACTTTTGGCAATTGGCAGTTTAATATAACCTGGACAACTATTAAATTTTTAGTTAGGCTGGCCCTGCGGTTAGTTCACCGATGAACTCCAAACATGGGAATCAAAATGGAGTATGTCTTTTCACCCAGAAAATTGCCAACTAATAAGGGTATCAAAGAAAAAGAAACAAAATATTAGCAAACTACTTCATTCATGGTAAAGAACTAACTCAAACTAACAATGCTAAGTATCTAGGAGTGATAATAAATGACAAGTTATCTTGGAACCATCATATTGATGAAGTAATTAAAAAATCTAACAAAACATTAGGATTCATAAAAAGGAACTTTTACAAATGTAATAAGAATATAAAACTAAAATGCCATCTCACATTAGTTAGACCTATACTAGAATATGCAGCACCTGTATGGGACCCATCAACTAAAGAAAACATAAAAAAATTAGAACAAATCCAAAAAAGAGCTGCAAGGTTCATAACCAGTGAATATTCCCAATTAACAAGAGTAACACCATTAGTCAAATCACTAAACCTAGAAACACTAGAGGACAGAAGGGCAAAGAGTAAAGTAGTAATAATACACAAGGCATTAAACTCTAATTTAGAAATACAACCCAATAACAATTGTTGCAAAGCTCAGATAAACATAAAGACAAAAACACTTTCCTTGTCCCTTATGCGAGAACAAATGCATATAAGTGCTCTTTCTTCCCAAGTGGCATTCGGGCATGGAATGGGTTGCCTGGACAAGCCAGGAAAACCAATAACTTAACATCATTTAAAACATTAATAAAAATGCAAGACTAGACTCGGACCACGGATGAGCGTAGGACGCAATAATCTTCTTTATAGAAGGAGCGTCTGTAATGTATAAGATAAGATAAGAACAAAACGGCCCGGGTTCTAGCCGTGCTGCCGACCAATCCCTGCCACCTACAGGAGCTTTGGGCCCAGTGGACGTAATAATTATCTATCTATTAGGAATGTTTGTAAACTTACAATTCACCTATTCTTATAAGGACCAATAGAGGGGCTAATCAACTATACAATTGTATGTACTTTAATGAACTTGTTATATATACCCCGTTAGGCTTACTATGTAGTCTACTGAGTATGTCCATAGCTTATGGGTTAGGCTATGTGTGTGATGAAAAGGAAGTATAGCCAAAATGTGTAACCTAATGCGTTTACAAATGTATGCATGAGCGATATACGCAAACATCAGGTATAAAAGAGTAAGACTTTTTTTGTTGGGGGTGGGGGTGGGGCTGGGATTGCAACAAGTAGAATCTACAGGAGGGTACAGCTCACGTTTCTACTCATGTTTAATATTTAAACAGGCCCAACACATGTGTTGAATAAACTATGTATGAATGAAATATTTGTCGCTATGTATTTGTATAATATTTATCATTATTACGCTTTTGGTTGCTGCTCTGTGTCTGCCATGGACACAGTTTCACATTAAAAATTGATTATTATATATGTCGATTGATCAAGAGAGAGAGAGAGAGAGAGAGAGAGAGAGAGAGAGAGAGAGAGAGAGAGAGAGAGAGAGAGAGTTGGACGTGGCTGTGAGAGAAAGCGACATTGGCCTTTTGGCAGTTGGCATATAAACAGGTGAAGTATGTTTATGATTGAATAAATTAGTAGCCGAGCGCCCCACACAAATACACAAAGATCTTGAATGAATGAAAGTTCTAGAGGCCTATTCAAGGTCTAGTGTTTGATGAAATGGTCTAATAGTCAACTATTCAAACAACTAGCCCAACACCAAAAAGATTCATTTTAATTGGATCAAAATTTACATTTCATTTTTTTCCCCCGAAGCATTGGGCTTCGTTTGCGTTTTATATTTAAAAATAAAGGTTTGTTAGGTTTAGTCGTTTTAAAACAATATTTCAGCTTGTATTTAAAAATAAAGGTTTTACAATGATATTAATTTTGTTTGTTAGGTTTAGTCGTTTTAAAACAATATTCAGCTTGTATTTAAAAAATAAAGGTTTTACAATGATATTTTGTTTGTTAGATTTAGTCGTTTTAAAACAATATTTCAGCTTATATTAAAAAAAAAAGGTTTAGGAATGAGATTTTGTTTGTTAGGTTTAGTCGTTTTAAAACAATATTTCAGCTTATATTAAAAAAAAAAAGGTTTAAGAATGAGATTTTGTTTGTTAGGTTTATTCGTTTTAAAACAATATTTAAGTTTGTATTTAAAAATAAAGGTTTTACAATGATATTTTGTTTGTTAGGTTTAGTCGTTTTGAAACAATATTCAGCTTGTATTTAAAAAATAAAGGTTTTACAATGATATTTTGTTTGTTAGATTTAGTCGTTTTAAAACAATATTTCAGCTTATATTTAAAAAAATAGGTTTAGGAATGAGATTTTGTTTGTTAGGTTTATTCGTTTTAAAACAATATTTAAGCTTGTATTTAAAAATAAAGGTTTTACAATGATATTTTGTTTGTTAGGTTTAGTCGTTTTGAAACAATATTTCAGCTTGTATTTAAAAATAAAGGTTTTACAATGATATTTTGTTTGTTAGGTTTAGTCGTTTTGAAACAATATTTCAGCTTGTATTTAAAAATAAAGGTTTTACAATGATATTTTGTTTGTTAGGTTTAGTCGTTTTGAAACAATATTACAGCTTGTGTTTAAAAATAAATGTTTTACAATGATATGTTTGTATTTTGTTAGGTTTATTCGTTTTAAAACAATATTTCAGCTTGTTTTTAAAAATAAAGGTTTTACAATGATATTTTGTTTGTTAGGTTTAGTCGTTTTAAAACAATATTTCAGCTTCTATTTAAAAATAAAGGTTTTAGAATGATATTCTATTTGTTAGGTTTAGTCGTTTTAAAACAACATTTCAGCTTGCATTTAAGAATAAAGGTTTTACAATGATATTTTGTTTGTTAGGTTTAGTCGTTTTGAAACATTTCAGCTTGTATTTAAAAATAAAGGTTTTACAAGGATATTTTGTTTGTTAAGTTTAGTCGTTTTAAAACAATATTTCAGCTTGTATTTAAAAGTAAAGGTTTTACAAGGATATTTTGTTTGTTAAATTTAGTCGTTTTAAAACAATATTTCAGCTTGTATTTAAAAATAAATATTTTACAATGATAACGCTCCCAGACCGTTATGATTGAGTCCATATTCTCCCAGCCTGTTCACGTCTGCTACGGTGTGCCGCAGGGGTCTGTCCTTGGTCCACTTCTTTTCACCCTTTACACTCAACCCCTATCCTTTGTCATAGAACGCTACAACCTCAAATATCATTCTTTCGCCGATGACACACAGGCGACACAGCTCTATAACACTGCTGAGCCTGAGGACTTCGACAGGCACCTTGCTTCCATCTCCATCTGTTTCCTGGACATCCAGAGCTGGATGACGGAAAACAAATTGAAGTTGAACAGTGAGAAGACTGAAGCTCTTATCGTCGGTACGAGACAGAGGGTCGTGTCTCTCACTGCGTCCGATCTTCAGCTGGCTGATGCAACTGTGCCTTTCTCCCCGACTGTCAACAGCCTTGGCGTCTATCTGGACTCCACGCTGTCCATGCAGTCCCACATCTCCTTCCTCACCAAAATCTGCTTCTTCCATCTGCGTCGTATTGCCGCCATCCGTCGTAATCTCACCAAGGAAGCTTGTGTTAAGCTCATCATCTCTCTCCTCTTTTCCCGCTTGGACTATTGCAATTCGCTTTTGGCTGGTCTCTCGGCCTCCTCCCTTCAAGGACTCCAACGTATCCAGAACTGCGCAGCCCGACTAGTTCTCAAGAAGAAGAAATCAAATAATATCACTCCTCTGCTCCGATCTCTGCACTGGCTACCCATCAACAACCGGATCTCATATAAGCTAGCTTCTCTCTGTTATAAGTGTTTGAATAACTGTGCCCCGGATTACCTTCGCTCTTGTCTGGAGCTCTACACCCAGTCCAGCCCACTTCGTTCTGCTTCTGACGCGCTTACTCTGCGGATCCCTCGTGTCCGCTGGCGAACGTTCATTTTCCTATGCAGGACCGTCCGCTTGGAATCACCTCCCACTACAGCTTTGCCGGAGCCCTAGCTATGACACCTTCAGGAGCCGGCTGAAGACTCACCTATTTCGTCAGCAGAATTAGCGTACTACTACATATTTCGTTGTCTGTCTGTATTCTGTAACTGTCGTCTGCGCATAGAACTGTCTTCAACGGGATATGCGCTATATAAGCACCGTTATTATTATTATTATTATATTTATTTTGTTAGGTTTAGTCGTTTTAAAACAATATTTCAGCTTGTATTTAAAAGAAAGATTGTATTGCGAAGCATATTTGAACTATTATTTGCAATAATTAGTTGTTGTTGTTTGCATTTTGTTGAAATTTTATTTGGTAATTTTTTTTTTTCTCCCTTAAAGATTTTTTTCCCAGCTGTGTTTTTTTTTTCCTCGTCAAACGTGAATTCCTGTCTTCTGCAAGCGGGCTGTGCTCTCCCAAGTTACCTGGTGTCACATGGTTATTGATGGGTGCTGGACGCTGGAGGTTGAATGAAAGTTGATACCATCCCTACACACGGGGGAGGCTAAGTCTGTTTTCCTTTTCTCTGTGTGTGTGTTTTGGTGCGGGGGTGCTACCAATACAATAAAGGGGTGAAGAGTGTATCTTAACGGTATTTAGGGTCACTTTAGTACACAGCGTTTGTTTGGGTGGAATAGTTTTTTTTTCTCTGGGCCGTCACCGGTGTGTCAGTTTGTCTGTGTTGGGGTTGTTAGGTCTGCCTCTGAACACTGCATTGCGGTATCAGTGAGTGTTGGGTATAAAGAGGTGTTGAGTATCTTGTGAGAGTTGGGTTTCCACCACTAGATTATACAGCATCGTACATTTTGTTGTAGCGAGTGTTGGTATAGCTAGAGGGTGAAGATATCTCTGTTTTTACTTGCTTTTAACCAGGGGTGTTAAGTTTGCAAGGTTGATTAGCGATATAACTATAACTGCGAGTATTGAGACAATTTGAATCATATTTGTTGTTTGGCGGTGTATTTTCCCGTCGGTTGGACAAAAGAACACATAATACACGGAAGCCCCATTTGAATTGGGAAATAGATGTTTTATTTGTAAACAAAGATCGGAGTTTAGATGTGCAAAAACGTTTTTGTTAGTAGGCCTACTGTTTCGGTTGAATATAATAATGATAGTGATGACAATGTACCATTTTGGTTTGAAAAGCTCGAGTCCGTTCAGTAGGCCTATAGTATGTCCCATATATAGTATGGAATCGATTCGTTTGTCGGGTCTCATTTTGTTTGTTTGTTTGTTTCAAAGAGTTAGTAGTAAGTATATGTCTAGCAACTATGTTCCAAGTCAGTTAAAGTCTACAATAATAACGTGCATTACATTTGGATTTAGTGGTAGGAATAGAGCTTTAGATAGTATCTGGCGCGCTTAGTCAGTTTTTAGTCGATAGTGCAGTGTGGGCTGACAAACATGTTGAATTTAAATATTTTTGTTTTCTTTACGAATCAGTTTGTCCTACAGGAATGTGGTATAGACGAAGTTGTGAGTAGGCCTACAGACATAGGCCATAGAGTTATGCGATTTTGTGTGTCCAGTGGTTGAGTGTTTTGGGGCTGAGTGTATCCACGGACGCATGTGACAGAGTGTTTGTACTAAATAAATAAATAAATATTAAGGTTAAATTCATTATAAATAACGATGAAATGGGAGTGAGGAAAACCAAGGTTGGGCGTAGGGCATAGGTGTTCCCGTAGGCCTGTTGATGCCATGAGGTATTTTGCTTCCCTCTATCCCGTTTTTTTACTATTGGCAACATAATCTATATTATTTTCCTATTTATTTTAATGGTATAGTGAAAATGTGTGTTTATCTGTCGCTATGATTAACTGTCCGTATGTTTAAGTGTCGTGTGATTAAGTGTCCGTATGTTTAAATGTCGTGTGATTAAATGTCCGTATGTTTATCTGACGTGTGGTTAAGTGTCTATGTTTAAGTGTCGCATGTTTATCTGTCGCATGTTTAAATGTCGGCACACGTTTTTATTCTGTTACATCTATATATCAATATATGAGAGTTCAGAAATTAGTTGATAGTCTTTTACTAGTCCTGGACTGTTAGTAAAAAATGAATTTTATTTAATTGAAGTGTATTTTTATGTCCATTTAGTTTTTGAAATAATTTGTTTTAATTTTAGGTTTTTGTTGTTATTGATAAACAGTTTATTTTTTTATTTTATATTTTGATACCATTCTATTTATTCTGTACTCAAGTGTCGAAACCACTAGTACGCTTGCATCAAGAGCACACCGATGGGCTAAGACATGGGGGACAGTCCTTGCTGCGTGTCTGTCAGCACTCGCTCTTGTTGCATGTGACAAATATATCGTTTTTAGAGTGAACATACAAAATAAAAACATTGGCAAAATATAAAGAATTCAAAGGGAGAGAAAAACAACAATGAAATTATGTACACTTTCTTTCTACAAGGTTTTGTACCTTTGTGGATAATTAAAACTTCAACTTTGTACACATATCATTGGTCTTATGAAAGACCTTTTTATAAATTATAAATAACAATATTAATATCAACTAAGGAGAAAGGATAGAATAAATTTTATTTACTTTTAAAAAACCAAAGAGATAGAATACACCAAGAAGATTTAATGAGCAAAGAATGAACACAATTATGTCCCCTGCCGGTGTCACGACAACTTGTCTACAGACTTTTCGTCTTCGACACTTCGTCTACAGAAAGTAGGTCTACCGACACTACGTCTAGCACGACACCTCGTCTAACGACACTTAGTCTACCGACAAGTGGTCTAATGCGACACTTCGTCTAACGACACTTCGTCTAACGCGACATTTGGTATACCAGACGATTCGTCTACTACGACGGTTCGTCTATCGACACTTCGTCTACCGTGACAGTTCGTCTACCAGAGAATTCGTCTACCTCGACAGTTCGTCTGACGACATTTCGTCTACCGCGACAGTTCGTCTACCAGACAATTCGTCTACCTCGACAGTTCGTCTAACGACATTTCGTTTCCGCGACAGTTCGTCTACCGGACGTCTACCCGTCTATTTCAACATTTTGTCTACCGACGTTTCGTTTACCGCGACAGATTAGTCTACCGCGACAGTTCGTCTACCGGACAATTGGTCTACCGCGGTAGTTCGTTCACAGTCTACGCCTACTGACACTTTGACTACCAGCTCTTCACCAACTGACCTTTTTCCAAACGACATTTAATTTAATGTTCGTCTAAAGAAAATTAATATTGGGATTTCCTCACTTCGTCTCTCCATATTTGGTCTATAGTTGGAACATAATTCAATTTAATTACTTTCTCTTGCTAGTACACCGACTATTCATGGTACCAGCAATGACACTATTTATATAATTTACAGATTGTGTTTTGTGCTATGTTTGGTTTATTGACAAATTGTTAACCCTTACAGTCCCGGGCGCGTATATAGCGGAACTGAAGGCAGCATAGATAGAAGTAGGTCGGTAGGCCTACGGGAAGGGTTAATATTTGGGAGTTTATCTATTGACTATATTCTAGATCAACAAAATAACCCTTAAAATGTCTGGCTTTTGTAATATATTATGTTTTGTACGCTAACGGTTTTAAAAACCCTTAGTGTAGACTACATTTTTTTCTTTCCCCACCTTACCGCCCCTTACACACATACACTTAAATTCACCTATGTCACAACTTTATTATTACAAGAGATAACCTGGCATGGCATCTCCAATGTTGACTCGTTGACTCACAGTTACGAGTCTAAGCAAAGGCTAGAGTGCTCGATAGATAAAGGAACGAAACGAACTCTCATTTAGCTTTGTAAAATGCATTATTCTTATAAAGTACAATATGAAACATCTCACAATGGCACGTGAACAGTTTTATACATTTTTATAATAATATTTAATAAAGATGATAATGTAATAATTGCAGAATTGAATATTTTATTTTCAAACAAAAATGTTGTAGGCTCATTGTTAATTTTCAAAATAAAAAATTAAATTGAATTTACCAATCCTGGATTGTGAATGGAATGGACGAGTTTTATCTGTAGACTTCATGCTATTATTTACTACTTAAATAAATTGAAAATTTGCTTAGAAACAAATGATGTAGCAAACATGAGTGTAGTGGACGAATTTTATTTGTGATCGACGTATTGGTGGAAAAAAAAATAGGTAGAAGTTTGTCGAAATGTCGGTTGATGAAGAGTCGGTAGACAAACTGTCAGTAGGCGTAGACTGTTGTGGTAAACGAAGTGTCGCAGTAGATGAAACGTCGGTAGACGAAATGTCGGTAGACGAACTGTCGTGGTAGACGAATTTTCTGGTAGACGAACTGTCGCGGTAGACGAAGTGTCGGTAGACGAACTGTCAAGGAAAAGATGAATGGTCTGGTAGACGAACTGTCGCGGTAGACAAAGTGTCGGTAGACGAACTGTCGTGGTCGACGAATTGTCTGGTAGACGAACTGTCGTGGTAGACGAAGTGTCGGTAGACGAACTGTCGTGGTAGACAATCGTCTGGTATACCAAATGTCGCGGTAGACGAAGTGTCGGTAGACGAAGTGTCGCATTAGACCAATTGTCGGTAGACGAAGTGTCGTTAGACGAGTTGTCGCGGTAGACGTAATGTCGGTTGACCTACTTTCTGTAGACGAAGTGTCGTAGACGAAAAATCTGTAGACGAGTTGTCGTGGAATCCCCCTGCCTGAAGTATAGTGATATAGTGGGTAGTGGGTAGAGGTGCCGTTCCCCTTTAGGCACTAGCTATTAGAATCAGTAGAGTGAGTGTGGGGTGGGCCCGGGTGGGGGTAATGTGCTTTTCGAAAGTTTATGGTCAATTTCACGCTAAGAAGAAGAGACTGAAACTCATCATCGTGGTTTGTGGATCGTGATTTTCTAAACGTCTCGGCAAGACCTTTTTTAAAAAAAAAAATTATTTTTAATAAATACATGATTGTAGGCCTAATCAAAGCGACTTCCCTCGTTTTGACCCGTGTCAGCATTCTCGTTCCCAGAGTCACCTGACCTTCATCTGGTGACGTCTGTAGTCACGTGACTGTGGGGTTATTTTTATATCGCTCGCCGTGCACGAGTAGAAAAAGGAATTAGAATTCTTGAGTTATCTCCATTAGGGGACGTCCATTAATTACGTCAACAAAATAGGGGGAGGGGGGGTCTGAAAAAGTTTGACAATTGTTGACATGGGGGAGGGGGGGAGGTCAAGATAAGTTGACGTCAACAATGTTACTTTTTATGAAGTAAATAATGATACAAATTTAGTACTAAATTATACATTTGTCCTTCTCAACTTACATAGATAACATTAACAACATAGTTTTAAGTTAACACAAATATAAAAATTATGGAAACTACATTTGATATGTCCTTGCTAGTTTGTAGATCTATGTATGAGTGAAAACTAATGCAATTGTTAGCAAGGCAAAGTGACCGACCAATTGTAGAAAACCTCACCTCTAGCGTAGGGTTGCCAGACACATGGGTGTCAAAAGAAGGACACCGAGAGACAAAAAGGAGGACATTGTGTTTCAATTGCATATAGTTTCGCATTTAGCCCGCAATCAGTATAATTTTCTTACAAGAGCTGCCACTAAGTTTAAATGTGTATTGGTAAACTGAGCAAGAAACAGTTTTGTTAAAAGTAACATATAAATTCAATGTAGGCTGATGGGCAGCTTCCATTTGGTTGGGCAACTTTAAAGCTCATGCACGAGTCTTCTAAAAAAAACGGATACTTCTTTTCTTGTACTAATGATCACCTGTTTATTAATTATATTCTTAACATGTTAATACTAATTTTAAAATTTATTTGTCTTTATGCCTACAAAACATAAAATATTACAAAAGCTGGACATTTTAAAGGTATTGTTCTTTGCCTGCCGGACGGATTCGAGGACAAGAGTCTAAATAGGAGGACATGTCCTCCTTATGCCGGACGTCTGGCAACCCTAGTCTAGCGAGATATGGTGGCTGGAATAACAAAGGAACACAAACACACCATACAAACTGTCTGCAGAGAACGTTCAGAAACCCATTTTTTTCCGCTCAGTACATCTAAATTAGGCTAGGTGCCAGAGTCTGGCGTTCGTAACTTATATATAAGCCATGTAAGTATGTAAGCAATGGCTGGGATTGACAATAGAACTAAAAACAATAATAGGCCCTCGCCGAGACTATAACTAATGTTTGTAAAGCATTGAATGAAGTGAATTTTGTGAATCCAACATGGTTATTTTAAAATAATAATTCTTGGCCCACCCCATGAAGTACGAAATACTTAGCCTACCTTATTTAAACGAATATATTTTTGCTCACTACGTTATAATAGGTGAAACATTAAAATTATGTCGATAAGGCTACATTTTTAGTAATTTTTACGTTTTCGTTTCTAATTTTCTGGAAAAATAAATTTAATGAGATAAAAATGTATTAGTATCAGTGGCGTCGCCAGTATTGGTTATAGGAGGGGGGGGGGGCACATAGTGCAAGGAAGGGGGACAAGGAAGGCAACTACCGTGTGTATATAATCTGTTGCAAATGAGCGTAGTTTTGTAGGCATGTTTGAAAAATAGTTTACATTTAATTAGTGTTTGCAGGGCATTTAAGATGTTGATTTCTTTGAATACAATATGATTTTGTACACTTTACCATAATATTCTTTAGAACTAAAAGAAAATCTGAGCTAATTGATTAAAACCGATAATAGCTTTCAATGGTGATAATCAAATTTGCGATTATCGTTGACCATGATATTAAAAAGCATATGAAGAGGATGACGATGTTAATCCAGGATGCTTAGTACGCAGATGCGTAAGCTACGCAATCCAGTGGTACTGCCACCGCTCCTGCTTATCTGTTGGAACATAGTTTACAACGAGCCATCGTTAATGACGTTTTTTCAAAATTTTCCGACACAAAGGTTTGCAACTGTAACTTAACATTTGGTTTGATGTTGTTTTTATCGAAAGCCATAGTTGGTATTTGGAAAAATGAAACACAATATCTAAGACTAAATAGTGTTAGCAAGGCATTTCAAGAATTGTTTTGTGTGAATCCAACATTAGACCTATTTATTAAAAATATTTCCATCAAAACCAAAAAAAGGCTGTGCTACTTGAAATAATGATTAGGCCTACCTCCCAACCAAGAAACCAAGAAACCGAAATCTGGTTTCGGAAATCAAAACCAGTTTTTGGTTTCAAAATCGGAATCCGGTATTCCGGTTTTCGGTTAACATCCCTAGTTAAAATAGAAAGCTAATTTACAACGGATGCACAATTTCCCCCTAAATATTCTGTTACTTGTTTTGAGGGAGGGGGGGGGGGTAACCAATTGTTGACGTAATTATATAGGGGGGGTCTCTGAAAGTTTGAAAGTTGTTGACAAGGGGGAGGGGGGGGGAGGTAAAAATCGCCTAAAAATTGTTGACGTAATTAATGGACGTCCCCTTACTGGTAAATGAAAAGGTTTAAAATAGGAGAAAAAAATGCAAAACTAGACAGGAATGCCAGTTTATATGGACTTAGGCTGAAGGTGCATCATGAGTAGTATAGTAGGTAGGAATTGGGTCGCATCACCCGTCACCCGCCAGCGGGTGACGGGTGACCTTTGACCCCGGCAGTGACCTTTTGACCGGAAGTGACGCCATCCAAGATGGCGGATCCACGTGTTGTTACACGAGGAGCCAAGATGGCGTCCAAGATGGCAGATCATCGTGTTGTTACGTGGCATCCAAGATGGCGGATCCGAGATGGCCGACCCACGTGTTGTTTTGGAGGAGACAACACGTGGTATTAAGCCGTAAAACAAGATGGCGCCCAAGATGGCGGAAGAGTTTTTTTCAATATGGCGGATCCACGTGGTTTTCAGCCGGAAAACAATATGGCACCCAATATGGCGGATACAAGATGGCCGATCCATCTGTGTTGTTACGTGGCGGAAGCGTTTGACATGTGATATCTTTTTCATTGAGGCCACTGGGAAATCCTTGTTCGAGTGTAAACACACACACACACACACACACACACACACAAACACCCATACACACTTTTGATGTCAGGAAGACATAGCGGGCCCACTTTTTTGCTATAGAGATAGAACGGGAGAGCGTGATTGTAAGAAACATACTGGTTAAGTCAGACAAGAAAGACCGAAGAAATTTGCATGAGAAACAGACAACTTAAGTTTAGACAAAACGAGCGTAGCATTATGAAAGGTGTAAAGACAGATGTTGTGAGAAAGCTGGCAAGTGGGGAAAATATGTAAGAGTTAATATTTGCGTTGTTTTAACGAAAAGGTTTTGAAAGACAGATAGAGAGAAGAAGAGAGAAAGAGAGAGAACGATAAAAGGAAAGAGAGTGTGAGAGAGAGAGAGAGAGGATGTTAGGAAGAAAGCAAAGGTAACGGAATACGTAGAGTTGAAAACGAATTAAAAATGGTAAGTGTCTGAGATATCAAGAAACAACACTTTGAAACTTGTCTTGTCTGTTTATTACAGAAACAATGGGGTGGAAGGTTGCTCAGGGTCATTGTCACTAATATACCAAAGTACGAATGAGTTAGGCATTAGAGTTAAATGATTTGCAAAGATGGGGAAGATCGCATGAAGGCGATTTGTATGTTTAGCTAAATGTTTGGTTAGACAGAGCAAGAGCGAAATAAATAAATGACAAGAGTCACATTTGAAAAGGACAAGCGTTTATGTTTTGACAAAAGAGCCGTGTGTGTGGTAAGGACGGGAGAGAATAAGAGCGCGGGAGAAAGGGAGAGACAAAAAAACAAAAGTAAAAAAGAGGAAAGAAAGAGAAAAAGATTGTGGGAAAAAAAACATATCGAGGAAGAGAGCGAGACAGAGATCTGTCAGACGGTATGAATGCGAAGTTTTATGATTAGTTTTACTAAAACAGTTTTCAAGACATAAAGAAAGAAGCAAAAGCTTTTGAAAGAGGGATACATACGAATTCCAAGAGGAAGACATAAAATGTCAAAGAGGGAGACATACATTTGACAGACAAGTGCCTGACAGTTGGGATAAGTTTTCTATAAGTTTTGGACAAATAACATATATCAAGAGAGATAGAGAGATCGGGAGAAAATGGAGAGAGAGAGAGAGAGTTAAAGTTAGAAAGACATGGAGACTTGTGAAATAACTGCGAGTGATATTTGAAAAAGACAGACGTTTATGTTTTGACAAAAGAGTTGTGTGTGAGGAAAGTTCGGAGGAAGAGAGATCGGGAGAAAATGGAGAGAGAGAGAGAGTTAAAGTTAAAAAGACATCGAGACGCGAGAAATAACTGTGAGTGATATTTGAAAAAGACAGCCGTTTATGTTTGTCTATAGAGAGGGGCGTGAGGAAAGTTCGGAGGAAGAGAGAGAGAGAGTTAAAGTTAGAAAGACATAGAGACGCGAGAAATAACTGTGAGTGATATTTGAAAAAGACAGCCGTTTATGTTTGCCTATAGAGAGGGGCGTGAGGAAAGTTCGGAGGGAGAGAGAGAGAGAGAGAGAGAGAGTGAGCGAAAGAGAGAAGAATGTCACTTGTGACTAAACATTTGTCGCCTAATGAAAATATCTTCCTTACTTTTCTAAACTTCTTGCGATCTACAAAATTTTTGTTAACTGGTTTATAATGTTTGGTAAGACTTCCCAAAGATAGGCTTTGCAATGGATAAACTTTTTCCCTCATGAAAATAAAAAAATAAAATAAACAAAACAGACACAGTAGCATGATTGAAACCCGCCCCCTCCTAGTTGTCATAGTGTTTGATAAATGTCTTCGACTGATAGTGTTGGGATTATTAACGGTGCCAAACCTATCTGGACGGACTGACCCGTTCTATCTAAAATAATATCACTTTACGCAATACATTGTTGTCCTGTTGCGAAACAAAATCTTACACATGACGTGTTGTAGCCCTTATAAATACACTGGTAAGTGCGTCGTCCACCTTCAACTTTGATGTTCTACATTCCCTGCTTCACTAAGGTACGTTTATTTTCTTATGTATCAGACATCTTTGTGTTTTGTTATGATTATTGCATAACTCTGTATTATGTTTAAATAATATACGTGCCCCACTGAACATGGTAAGTTAGGAAATTGAATCTCTACCAAACCAACCTCGTACTGTGAACTCAAATTGAGTGTTTGTGGTAGTTTGACAAAGAAATGTCCCGCCGTGTTGTTGGGAAATATTGTTGGTGAAGCATTACTAGGGAGTGTCACATAAAAACTCATTGTGAAACCTTGGTCCTTGAGATCTTGGGGTTAGGTAAAATATAACCTAGACAGCTTGACAGCAGCACGAGACAGAGTTTTCCTTCGTTCGCGTCGGCGGTTCCTCGAGTCAGATTAAATAATGAAAAGCCGATGACGACATATATAACTAGCATTTGAGAAATGAAAACAATTTCGGGTCGTGTCTTTAGTTTACCAAACCAAATTGAGATTGTGGATGCTATGGATGTTTTTGACCGTGAGGAGACTGGTCTCGCTTCACCACAACCTATTGCGCTGATGGTTTCCTCAAACACTGTATCAGTCATCGTCAATGCTAATCTTTATATTTAGAAAGGAGCCTGTCTGAAATCCAACTGTTGAATGACGGATTATATCCAAACCACTTGACTAAATATTCTTTACCCCCGGCCCCTTGTCTTTCTCGTATAATATGCTCAATGCGGTACACTTGTTTGTCTCCCACTTTCTGAAGCTCCTCTTTGTAAAACGAACCTTTCAACTTCTCACCTGAATCATCTTTCAATACATACGTTATTGGTTTTGTCATTGAATTCACGCGGCTAACTGTAAACAACTCTTCCGTCCAAGAAGGTGTATAACCCTTTTTACAATTTTGTCTGCTTTGAGCGATCCTGACTCGGTCCCCTTCTTTTAACACTTTTCGACAAGGAATGTCAAGGGGTGCATATAAAGTATTCCACACACGCTCCTGATTGTCCAAATTAACCTCTATATGGGCCATGCGAATACTCCTGTGATAGGAATGATTATAATTTTGAACCAATCGTTCTATTACAATCGATGTAACTAAGACGGTTTGTTTTTGTAAAGTATCGCCACATTTTTTCCTTTAAGGTTCGGTTGAATCTTTCCACGATAGAGGCCTTGATATCTTCATTCTCCGTGGTAAAGAAATGCACACCCTCATCTTTTAGAAATTTTAAGAATGTTTTATTGACGAACTCAGACCCCTTGTCAGTTTGAAAATTATTCGGCTTGCTAGACGCAAAAATTGTACGCACTGCCTCCACTAAAGCTTTACCAGTTTTTGTTTTTATAGGAATAGCCCAGGCAAATTTACTAAACACGTCGATACAGGTCACAAGGTAAGATACACCGTCATTGTCATTTCGTAAGTTTCGCATATCAATTAGATCAGCTCGAAACTGTTGGTTTATACCACCTGTTATGGTGGCGCGCCTTTGAAAGCGTCGCCGAATTGGTTTATGCAAAGTATAGGTATCCTGCTGACTTAGCCATTCTTTAATTTGTTCGGTTCCGATTTTGTGGTGTTTAAACACCCCTCCATAGGCCCCCGCTCGACTGGGGTCGAAGTAATGCTTTCTTAGTGTTTGGTCTGTTGCCATCCGTCCCATTTGACAGGGGTTGGTATCTTACTCTTCTTACTTCTAGTATGTTTAGCTGGAGGTGATTTGTCTTGGTGTCTCTTCTTCTTCTTAGATTGACTTTTTGTGTTAGACGAAGTGGGTATTTCGTTGGTGTTTTTATTTGTCGAGTCGGATATTTCGATCGCTTCTACTGTTTTAGGTTCGACTGTTATTTTTTGTTCTTGTGTTTCGTCTGTAACCGTTGTTGTATTTGATTGTTTTGTTGGGGCTAGGGGTGGTTTCATATCGATTAATCCTAATGGTTTGTGTCTGTACTCGGCGAGGCGATTCGTATAGAGCTGCAGCGTTTGTTGATATTGTTTCACTTTGTCGCGTGGTGACAAGTCTTCTAGAATATGTTGCATTTGCATATCCAAGTCTCGTAGGCTATCATTAAGTGTATCAGTTGGTACATAGGGTTTTTGGTTCATAGACTCTAATAAACGAGGGTCGATCAAAATCATTTTCTTGGCCATTGTTAAAAACCCAAGACGCCTTTAAGCACGTTAATGACAGGTCCCAATAATGCACCGATAAAACCGCCTTGTTGCAAAATCTGCTTTCGTCTTTTGACCGTCAATTTCTTTTTGGTAAGTTCCCTTAGACTTGCTTTGTGCCGACGCAAACGTCTCTTCTGAGCTGGTGTGAGTGGAACATTTCCTTTTAAAACATTGTGACAACATTCACATAAAGTTTGCACGAGTTGTGGTGACGCATTTTTCACAACCGCCTTCACGGTGGGCGGGTTAGCCCGACTTAAGAAGCGTAACATTTCACCTTGTCGTTTCACATTTTCAGACATTTTATTTGGGGACGTAAACCACTTGGTTTTCGTAAGGAAATACAGAACTGCGTAATCTCATATGATCCGGTGTTTCCTGTCGAAGGTCCAGCAACAAATAACCATAAGGGGCCGAGGTTGCGTCTTTAAAACTTTCCTGGACATAGGTTGCGCGACCGGGGTACATTTGTTTTTCTAAATGAGAAATCTGCGATCGGTCTCTGGGGTTTTTGATCAACACAAGGTAATGCGAGTTGAGACTTATCGTTCTTTGTTTTTTCCGAACAGGTTTTGGACGATATACATAACGCTGATGTCAGGGTGGTGACTTCCCTTAGTAAATAATTTAGTGATCCGGTCATCGGTTTCAGCCATTAAATCGTCTATTACAACTAGCCGTCGACACCTCCTCTCACCTGTCGGCCATTGTTCCATGTCAGGAAGACCTTCTATAAATTGAACGACCTTCATAGTTTCGTATAGTGGCTGCCATTCCCCGTTACACAATATAATTTTCTCTGGGGTGGGGTCAACCATGTCTGGTAGATGTGCCAACAATTTTTTTACGAAAACGGTTTTACCGCTACTAAAGAAAAGATTCTGGCTCGCTGGGCAGAACACTTCAACTGTGTCCTCAACATGCACTCTACCATCAGCGATGAGGCGATCAATCGACTGCCACAGATAGCAATCGGATGCCTACAAGCTCATCAGTAGTGTAGCCAGGGGGGGAGCAGGGGGAGCGGTAGCTCCCCCTACGAAAATTGTTTTAAAAAAGGGCCTTTTCGGAAACAAATGTATTTAATTCATACTTTTAACAAGCCACGAAGCACAATTTATGCTGTTTCTAATTTTTTTCTTTAAATTGCATTTCAACAATTTAATTTATTACAATCAATTTGAATCATTCAGCGGCCAACAGCGTGAAAGTCAAACTTATCAACTATATCATTTTTATAAGACAATTTATTTAGGGCCTTAGCAAGACCAAAAGAAAAGAAGCGTAATAAAGAAAATCATTAAACCGTTTTATATTTGATAAAGAAATTAACCTGTTTGTTATTATCAGCTTTTTAAAAAAAAATCCATTCATAGCTAATACACAATTTTATTACTCAATTTACACATTAATTGTTATCAACATTTGAATTAAGTTGTCAAGAAATTATTCTGGAGATTTACTTTAGAATATTATTTTAACTACAAATTATCCATACCTATTCCACATAAGATGAAGAGTTATGTAATATCATAAAAACTAGGTAGTTATTTTAATGTTTCAAAATGTACATATACATTCTTTAGTCATAAAATATTTATATAATTTTTAATTTGATCATTTTAAAGTTATAAATTGTAAGCCATTAATTTTTTAAAAAGAAACATATTACTAATATTAGAAATATTAATGTAAGGAAAACGGGTTAATTATCTCCCTTCAATTAAAGTCTCCAAATTTGATGCTAGTGATACCAAACGATTTAATTGTTTTAATATAACTAGTGTACTTCTGAAAATGCTCATCTATCTTAATTTGCCTTAAATTAGGGAAAGAGTTAAATTTTTTTTTAATTGATTTCACGGAAAGATATGCCCAGTTTCAATGCAAATACTTCAGGTGCTTTTGGACCTAGTCTTGTAAATAAAAGTTAAACTCACTGAAACGTGTCGCCAAGTCATACAGAAACATTGGTTTCAACAGTCAGTTCTCCTCATTCAATAACGGAATTCTTTTTCCAATGAGATACATCTTAATTGCTTCCAGACAAGAAAATAAATATATCCAAGACTTTACCTATACTCCGTATGACTTTCTTCTAGAAGAGACTTGAAAAACAATACAATTGACTATCTTAACAAGAGATTCAATCACAGATTGCAAATCCAATGATGGGAGATTTGCATACAAAGATTCCTGAACTTAAACAGTCGACGTCTAGTGTGATTCCCATGTAGTTCGCCATGCAGCACCCACTAATTATGTCATACGTTGTTTTCACTTGCATTAAACACTATTCTTGGAGGTCTTTCGCGTGCCACTGAAAATCGTTCTGCATGCCAAGTCTGGCATGCGTGCCTTTGGTTGCCGACCCCTGCTATAGATTCTATAGACCCCTGCGTTGATTCTATAAATAGGGTACTTTTCGACACTAGATGTTCATCCCAAAAATGAGCAGTAGATGCAATATATTTTGCAGAAATTCTCATCCCTATTAGATGCTAGAAAAAGAAAAGTGAATGGTTAAATAAAAACTGCACTATTATACAGTGTGTGTATCCTGAGGCACAGGGCTTTCTTATAATACTTGATACGTACGAATTCTTAATTATTCTATTAATCAGGAAAAATTGCTAAAAGTGGGGCCTTTTTCCTAAAATTTCGCTCCCCCTAGCGTCAAAACCTGGCTACGCCATTGAAACTCATCATTCATGAATTATTACTAGATCTATATCAGTAACAACGACACACATTTGTTTTAATTGGTCATGTAGCAGTGTATACGCCTATGTTCTCTTATGTTAACAAGTAGTTTACAAATATTAAAGTATTAGTGCGACTAACAGTGGCACTGTTTTGAGACAATCGAACACGTAAAGCATGCCGACCCTTCAGTTTTATTGCTACTTCGTTAAGGCGGAATGCATGGCTTGTACAATATCCGGTCATCTTTTTTTTCTCTCTCCATTGGATGTCGACTATAAAACTCTCTAAGCTATATATAGTTCAGTAGGTGAGTAATATTTACCAATCTTTTAACGTGTGGATCTTTGAGGTGGTAATAGCTTGTTATCTCTACCACACATGTTAAGCATAACCTTCAATTACTGCATATAAGGCTGGCATTAAGCCCTACCTCCCCACTACCCACACAGAATAGAAATAGAAATATGTATTAAACATATCTATTCTGTGGGAACTTCTAAGTGATTATTTGGTGGGGGTCAGATTTTAAACTCTTCTTAATTTAGTTTTACTATATCGGAGGCCACTGAAGCGTTTAGGCCCCCTGAATTTTGTTTTAGTTGTTTGATTTGTTCTATGTTTGTAAAGTTTTGAATCATCATTTAGTTTTTTATCTCTTGGCCTATAGATTGTATCCGTGTTCTTAGTTGTATGTTAAATGCGGACCTTGTTTGCAAGCCTTGCCACCCGTACTGCTGCATAGTTTATTGTATTTCTTTAATTGTCTCTAAAATAATACTTGCTTTATTTGCGTAGCCTACATTGAAATCATTCCCTTGTGAAATATTCCTATGTCATTGTATGCCTATAGGCCTACTTGTAATGATCGGTAGACCTATTCTCTTATAATTTTTCATCATTTTATAATCTGAAACTGTATTTCTTTGTGAACAAGCTGAAATATTGTTTTATAACGACTAAACCAAACAAACAAAATATCATTCTAAACCCTTTACTTTTAAACAGGTCAAAAATGGCACAATATTAATTATTATTGTGTAATAGAGAGAGAAAAAAATAATACTTGCTAAAAAAATGTGAGACGATCTTCTAGAATAACACAACCTTCTTATTATGTAAAATAGGCCTACATGTAAAAATATACTATGCAAACCCATTTCTTTTGGACAGGCCCCCATTGTCAAGACCTTCCTATACTTAATTACCATAACATTTAAATGACTACTTTACTTCTATAGTCATGGGCTCGCTTAATTAGGAAGGACCCAGATCTTAATAATTACATAGAAAAACAATGTAATTAAAACATTTACACATACGTAAATGAAACAACAAACACATGATGTTTGATTAAGAGAACTATAAACTATTCTAATTTTATTAATAGTGATTTTAAGGATAGAGATAATATAACAGTAAATAATATCAAACTGATATAAAGTAAACACAAAGGAAAACATTCTATCTATACTAAATGGTTAGTACAAGCATATGAAACGTAATATATAAAATAATGTTATCAAAACACAACCGTTACAATATCATAGCCTACGCCACACGTCTCCACTGGCTTGGTCCTCAACGGCATCACACTGCCTCTCCTCTGACGCACCACCGGACGCACTACTGAAGTACTGATGCACCAAACTGCCATCAGCAACCAGTCTACACCGCGGCCGTCTACACGTCACTACTAAGCCACTGCCACGTCAACCACCGCCAGCCACCGGCCTTTTGCCACCAGTAGTCAGCCACTTTGCCACCAGCTGGCCACCGCTCTCGGCCATGTTGCTACGGTCACCACCGCTATCGAACTATGGTTCCCCAGCCTCAGCACGGGCCTGGGTACGGGCCGTCACCTACATAATATTCAATAAAAAAAACCTTAATGATGTCCTAAACTATATCTAGATATTATATATTGTCTATTGGAAGGTATCGATGCAAAACTCAACTCACCCGTGTCAGAAAACACTCATCTGTCTGTGGACAGTTGACTTGGCTTGGGTGTGATCCAAACATCAGACCACAAGTCCAAGTTCTGTACACATTTTTCAGTGTCCCTACGTTAAATAGTTTTGCATCGAACCCACCAAGTCCCACGCCTGTCAGTGTCTAACTAGATTTATTAGCGTGCTGGATTCTGTCTCTCTTTGTCCATGCAGAGTCCCCCTCACTGTCGCACCAGTATCAAGTATCACTAGCTCCAGTCTCAGTGTTTACAGTCCGTACTAGCCTACACCTACACACTAAACGTGTCTGCAAACCTATAGATCGTCCTTGCCAAACATTCCTAAGTCGAACTATAATATATATATGTTTCTGTTATATTATTGTGATGCCGTGAGACCAAGCCTCGAATAAAACTACTCCTTGACAGCTATATATATAATTAGATACTGTAATTGGTATAACTGAGAGTAATTGTTTGATATGTAATAAAGTAGGCTATATATAATTAGAGACTGTAATTGGTATAACTGAGAGTAATTGCTTGATAGGTATTAAAGCAGGCTATATATATATATTTAGAGACTGTAATTGGTATAACTGAGAGTAATTGCTTGATAGGTAATAAAGTAGGCTATATATATATATAATTAGAGACTGTAATTGGTATAACTGAGAGTAATTGCTTGATATGTAATAAAGCAGGCTATATATATAATTAGAGACTGTAATTAGTATAACAGAGAGTAATTGTTTGATATGTAATAAAGTAGGCTATATATAATTAGAGACTGTAATTGGTATAACTGAGAGTAATTGCTTGATATGTAATAAAGTAGACTATATATATAATTAGAGACTGTAATTGGAATAACTGAGAGTAATTGCTTGATAGGTAATAAAGTAGGCTATATATATAATTAGAGACTGTAATTGGTATAACTGAGAGTAATTGCTTGATAGGTAATAAAGTAGGCTATATATTTAAATATATATATTTAGAGACTGTAATTGGTATAACTGAGAGTAATTGCTTGATAGGTAATAAAGTAGGCTATATATATATATATATATATATATATATATATATTTAGAGACTGTAATTGGTATAACTGAGAGTAATTGCTTGATAGGTAAAAAAGTAGGCTATATATATAATTAGAGACTGTGATTGGTATGTACATTTCTTAGGTCATATGCAAATGTATTCATGTGACCTTTTAAAAAATTGTAGGCGTCATGTTTTACTTCCGGTTGTTAAACCAAAGGAAGAAAAGCATTGAAATGGTAGCAGGATTTGGTTGCGTGCCTTTTTGTTCAGCTAGTAAATCAATGTGCAAGAGCATTTCATTTCACAGATTTCCCAAAGATAAAAACATTATTAAAGAATGGGTCGTTAAAATTCACAGGGATGTAGGATCTAAATTTTAGGTGAGCCTTTAGTTTAAATAAAACACGCTGTCAGAGTCAGATGAAAAAAAAAGTCACTCGTACACCGTACACTTACTACTCAGACTACTGACTGTGGGTTTCTATTAACAATTAAAGTATTACATTTGTTTAGATCTAGCTCTAATTAAACCTAAAATAACTATAAAAAGAGTAGTCGTAGTTCTAGTTAGACCTAATGATAATAATAATAGCAATTATTATATAGTTAAAAGATATGCAAGACTAGACTCAGCACGGACGAGCGTAGCGGATGCTTTAACTTTATTCAACATTTGTGCTTTCTTGTTCTAAATAACTGAATAGGCCTTTGCCTTAAGTAATCCTAATCTTCTTTTATAATTTTAAGATATACTGATATGGTTCAGTTATAGTATAGGTGTTATAGGCATGGCATATGAGCTTTATACTTTATAATATATAGATAGGCATAGGCCTAACTTTAATGAATTAATGTAACTGTAACAAAATTTATCTAATAGAACCCTTACGCTACTAACTATTGATATTGAATGTTTACACAAATGTTTAAATTTAATCAGCTTCTTTTATTTTAATTTGCAGTCATAATCCAAGTCAAGAACTGATGGAGGACAATTCATGCTCAAGAAATTTATAAGTCTGGCAAGCCTTTGGTTTGCTAGTATGGTGACAGCAAAAGGTAAAGCTCGGCACATAAAATTAAAATTAGCTATTATTTATACATTTTGATTATATTATTATATGCATATTACAATTCTAAACCTTATATATATATATGTTTCACAGTGAATTATACTAAGGCAGTAAATCAGTAAGGCTGCATTTCATATAGATAGACCTATTTAAAAAAAATTATTTAACAACAGACTAATAAGTATGCTTTTATTTTTCAGTGAATATAGAGTATAGTCCTAAACTGAGCCGTATCAAAGTGCTGCAGTTATCAATAGGTAAACCCAAATAGTATTTGCATAACTTTATTGCTTGGACCGTTGATACAGTTATAATATATAATACTATATATAATTAATTTTAATTTAATAAAACCTATATGCTCGGCTACTATAAAAAAAAATTGTGGATATGTTAGTTTGCACATAATATTTACTGTCGTAGTCAGGGGCGAGGCCAGAAATTTTTTCCTGGGGGGGCTGAACTTTCGCGTGACAAATATTTACCAAATACAAGGGGGGGGGGGGGGAGGCTAAACTTTCGCGTGAATAGCGAATTTAGTGCATATTTAAAAAAAATCAGTTGAAAAAAATATTTTTTTTAAATTCCAGGGGGGGCTTAGCCCCCCTCAGCCCCCCCTGTGGCTTCGCCCCTGGTCGTAGTATGATAGTATTTGGATATTAATTATTTGAAATTTTAATTTTTGAATGAATTTATGCATGCCGTTGACAGGCTGTTTTTCATATTTATAAATTTAAAGTTGTGTAACTTTTAAATATTTGTATTTGTAGAATCATCCATGGGCATTTCACAGAAGAAAGCAGCAGGCCTAAGTTTTTGTAAATTCTTGAAATACTATTCAAGACTATTGGTGAATTTAAGTGGAATAATTTGAGGCAACACAACAAAAGAACCATTAGATAGCAGCAGCACTGAAAAAAGTATGTCTACTAGTCTACATTCAAAAATTTTTTAATAGAATATTCCTCTGTGGTATCAGTAGCAGCACTACATATTTGTATTATTAATTATTATAATATAAGGTTCATTTTATTAATTGATATATAATACCAGGTATTAACCAACCTGTAGTTTGTAGACTATTTAAAAAGTCAATTTACATAGTCAAAAGCACCTTAAAGTTTAAGCTGAAGAAACGGACCAGTACGGGTACTTTAATACCAGTACTATAGATATAATTATTATAGACTAGACTGTTTGCACAAATGTTAGAGTAAAAAAGGATGTTTATTTTGTCATTTTAAAAAATTTGCAGAAAAAATATAAGACAAGAATTGCAGGAAAATGTTGGTGAAAAAGATTATGAGCCTAACGAGCATTTGCAAAATATTGACAGCAATAGGTAAATACCCTAGAGATAATTATGGGGCATGGTAGCGAGCGGCAGCGCATTCGGCTGGCGAGCCGAAGGTCCCGGGTTCGAATCCTGATGCAGGCTAGGATTTTTTCCCGGGTCTGGAGGGTGTCCCTGAGTCTACCCAGCTCTGATGGGTACTTGACTTAAGTTGGGGTAAAGTAAGGGCGGCTGTGCATAGTGCTGGCCACACAATCACCTAGTATGCCGTGGCCACAGAAACTGGTGAACGCTGCTTCATCGGACCTATGGATCAACTCGGTCCGACTGGTACTTTACTTTTTACTAGAGCTAATAAGATAAGTATCTACTATTGCTATACATACTTTCAAATTTAAACTGTAAGCTACACTTGTATACGTATATGCTGCACATATAAATCAAAAGGCATGTAAAATTAAGTTATATTTATTTTGTTTATGCCTCACTCATTTCTCGGACCTAAACAGTTGGTAAAAAAATGTGCGGCGTATACTGTACCGGTACTTGGTTTTTACCCTTGTATATCTGCTAGTATATTATATTTTTTTAAAATAATTTTATAAACAACAGCTCTATGTTTCACACAGCATTATATATTGACGCTGCATTTTATATTTTAAAAAAATTTATTGAACATCAGTACCGTATTTTTTTTTCAGTGTAGAAAACAATTGAAGAAGTCTGAAGCTGAGGTAGCTGTTAACAATCAACCAAGTACAACAAAGCTATTGATACAAATATAGCTGCTTTTTTATCTAGTACTAGTATAAATAAATTTTATTTGTTCTTTTATCTAAGGCCTTGTTTTGTTTTTTTACTTTTTAACTATGATAATATTGTATGTATAAACTAAACTAATAAAACTTTTCAAGTAAAATCAAAATGGTATTCTAACAACGAAATAATTGTTAAAGTTAAAAATGTAAAGACACTAGAAAACAATGCAGGTACCAGGTAGCTAAATGAAACAGGATGCTATCTATTCAGAGAACATTATGTCAATTCTTTTATTTTGATAGATTTACAAAGTCATTTAGTTATATTGTTATAATCTCTAACAAAAATAAGTTACTAAAAATAAACCCAAGCCAAAAGTATGTAAAAAAAACAACATTTAAAGTAAAAATTGTAATAAATTAAATAACAAAATTTTCTGTTCATACTTTTTGACCAAAATTTTTTTTGAATAAAATATTTCTAAATGAAACGATGTGGCGTCAAAAAAAAAGACAAATTAATTAAGTGTCCACTGCTGACGACTCGTTCTCTAGTCTCTGTTTCATCTGTGTAAGTTGTGGCCATTTTACATGTAATGCCAAGGCTTTAAAGTCTAAGATTAAGAAGATAAAATAAGTGAAAAATTAATTGTTTTAATCATAAAAACTTTCGAGAATTTTTTCCATTAATTTATTTCAAGAATGTGTTAATAAATAAGTTATATATAACAAAATTAATATACCCAGTAATAATAAAAGACATTTATAATTGTATAACTTACATCAGGAATGTACTTTAAAATCTCTGTGCTTAAATCAGCTTTATGTACATAATAAGCCAATGACATGTCTGCAGCTGCCGCTTAACCCCAATGCACAAGAGCCATGACCAGATGTGATTTCAATGTTATCTAATGAAAATGTACAACAACCTGAAAATTAGCAATTTCTAGATTATATATGTATTTTAAAATTCAAATGTGTCATATTGGTATGGTTTAGACTTAAGACAATGGAACTGTGTATGTTATATATGCTCCTCCCTCTCATGAATAAATAGTAGATTAGTTTATGCCTACAACTGTAATCAGGCAGATACACAATTATGTTTAAAATAAATTAAGATCTAGAAGAAAATATGCATAGGCCTACTTACTTTGAGTGAATGTGTACTTTCATTATTTCTCATTGACCTAGAGCATCTTGCACTGTAAGTGGTGATGTCCTTAATTTCTGTTTGCACTAAGCCATCTAAGCTGTAAATTTGGTAAATTTATATTATGGTGTCACACACACAGATGACATAGTATTGTAATACTAGTAATAGAATCAAAAGTATTTGAAAAATAATTTTACTAGTCCTAATCTAAACATTATTTATAAACTAATATATTTACAATTTAATTTAAATAGCCTAGTCATTGACGCGTAGGTCCATTGTTAATGAATGTTTCAGAAGCCTCTACTGATACTGTGATTGTGTGTACTACTACTACTACGCAAGTATAATAATATGTTTTATTACTTAAATTGTATTTATATATATAATTAATAATGATATCTGTTTCAACTTATTAGGCTTAGTCTTCAAATTAGGGCTAACCCGTACTAACTCAAGTAGCCTAACTCGTAGTCCAGTCACAAACTTACCAACAAAAACGAAGCAGCTTAGACAGCCAGCAGTTATTTTATAATTCTTACCTTTTGCTTTAAAAATGTATTTTTCAGCATAGTACTTATAGCCCTTTATTTTTAGCCCATCCCCGGTTTTTAAAATACAACTTTCAACCTCATGATTTTCAAAGGAAGATGAACAGCGAGCTCTGAATTACTCGTTGCCATGATAAATAAACATTGAATAACGAAGCGGAAGTGAAACATGCATTCTAGGAAAAAAAATAAAAATCTGACCAACTCATTAAGAAACGTCCATAAATTGGTATAACTGAGAGTAATTGTTTGATATGTAATAAAGATGGCTATATATATAAGTAGAGACTGTAATTGGTATAACTGAGAGTAATTGCTTGATAGGTAATAAAGTAGGCTATATATATATAATTAGAGACTGTAATTGGTATAACTGAGAGTAATTGCTTGATATGTAAAAAAGTAGGCTATATATTAAATATATATAATTAGAGACTGTAATTGGTATAACAGAGTAATTGCTTAATATGTAATAAAGTAGGCTATATATATAATTAGAGACTGTAATTGGTATAAATGAGAGTAATTGCTTGATAGGTATTAAAGTAGACTATATATTATTACGTGACACAATTCCTTCGAACAGAAACCAACAGTTATTTCGTTCTCGTAATTACTGTCCGTGTATTCAACACCACTGACCATCAACGAAGTAAGTAATGGGCTTACCTAATCAGCTATGAGATGTTGTTTCAGCAAGCACTAGTGGTCATCCAACACTTTCATGTCCGCCGAGTTATTATTTATTTATTTATGCCTGATCAAGTCAGTTTATTATGTTGTCCATTATGTGTTGTCCATTTACACACGTATGCAAATAGGCACTCCACTTCAGAGTTTGCTATTTGCACACCGCATGCGCACTGATGGGCAGGCGCACTGATAATTATATTTGACTGCGCATTTCTTTTGCGCATTCTTTCACAGCACTTAATTACTACCAGTATTTGATGGTAAATTGTGTAAGGTTTCCTGGTTAGAACAGTGGGCTGTCATCTGGCTGTGACGGGTTCAATTCCTGCCCTAGACCAATGCAATTTTTTTTTTTTTTTAATAAGTTTAGCCGCAGCATAAAATAAATAATAGCCCAAGTATTGTAATTACCAGCGGGTGTCATTAAAAATTAAATATAAAAGTTAGGCTGTAGCCTGCCATATAAAATATATAATTATAAAAGTTCAAGTTATAATTAGGTTTGTAGGCCTAGTTTAGGCCTACCCTGATTTTATCTAAAACTTAAAACACAGACAAAAACACTTTCCTTATCCCTTATGTGAAAGTTATGTGAGAACAAATGAATGCATATATGGCATATAGCCTAAGTAGTTTACTCTTTCTTCCCGAGTAGCATTCTGGCATGGAATGGGTTGCCTGAACAAACCATGAAAACCAGTAACTTAACATCATTTAAAACATTAATAAATAAAGATTCGGGGACTAGACTCGGACCACGGATGAGCGTAGGATGCAATAATCTTCTTTATAGAAGGAGCGTCTGTAATTTAAAAGATAAAATTACACAAACCTATGTTAGTTGTGATGGTGTAGGCCCTACATTTGTGTGTGTGTGTGTTTGTGGTAAAAAAAGGTGGGGGGATATCTCAGGCTAAACCTGAACTAATGTAAATTTTCCACTTTGTCATAAACAATAAAACGTTTTTTTATTTCTTAATTTAACAATAGCTAGGCTAATAAGCTATAGGCCCTAATATGATTTCTAATAAATAAGAAATCCGGTTACCTATATAACCTATATTGGTGTGAGAAAAATGACACGGACATTTGTATTATGAGCCCCACCCCCTTCACTTCCTCCACGAGTAGGCTATATAGGCCTATATAAAAGTAAGATTAATACAACATTGCCAATCTAGACCTATATATGTCAAAAAATGGGCTCATTATAGTCAACCATATAATTATTCATTAATCATTGTAAATAGGCCTAATCTACATAGGCTACTTCTCCAACAATGTTTTGGTATGTGTGTAATTACTATACTAGACTATATTGACACATATTTTTCGTGGCAAATCGAAACATATATTTTCATAAAAACATCACAGTGTGCATTCTGTGTGCAAATAGACTACTGTATTCTATTTGCACACGTGTGCAAATAGAACACTGTATTCTATTTGCACACGTGTGCAAATAGCCACAGCCTTATTTTAGATGACATACTAATCTGTATTAAGAATGTTATTCTTGTATTTTGACTCCGAGCCCCCCTTAATAAATATGAATTCCAGCTCAATTGTGCTGTTGTTTCAATGTTCAGTATATTTATTAACAGTTCATCTTATGACAGAATTAGTAAGTAGTTGATGTTTATCTCATGAACTTAGTATGAGTTGAATTACTGTTGTTGTAGTTATTATGGTTGTTATAGTCTAGAGTATGAGTATGCCCAGGGTTGTATATCCTTTTGACATCCGTTATGCAACAATAGTGTATAAGTGTAATTCATCTTGTTTCATGGTAAATATATTTATATCAGCTCAAGTTGGTTGTATATTTTACTTGTCTTGTATATAATAGGATTATTATCAGTAATTATAGTTCTTAAAACTATACATTCAAAATAGTCCACAATGAAATAACTAAATAAGATCCCAGTTGTAAATACTTTTAAACTTTAATTCTGAAAGTACTGAATTGTTTTTCAATTCTTGATATTCACATATTTGTACAATAGGCTACAGTTCCATAATTGATATAAAACAAGAATATGGCTTAGATCCATTTAACATGCATTTCAATAGGTGTATGTATGGAATCCTTGTCCAAATAATAAATTGAAATATATAAGAAACACATTCCAAATCTGATATTTAGAATTAATATACTGAGGTTGAGGTTGTTGAGCAAACAAGGCAAGCTCAGAGCACATGCACGAAGTGATTTATTAACAGACAGCGACACACGCCTAACTGTATTGGAAAAGGCGATAGGCCGAAAAAGGGATAGATTGAACGCGGTTGTTCCTTTTATAGTTTAACAGTTTGGGCGTATCGTAATTGTTTAAACATATTTTTGTAAACAACACGATTACTTAAGGTAAATAACGTTGTATCGTTCTTATCGATTATTAACGAGACTTTACAAATTGAATTAAAATGCTTCTAGAAGATTCTTAAAATAGCGTCTCTTCCGGTGTTGATATTTAATAACTTTTATTCTCCCAACGTTAGATTCGCGATTCGCAATTATTAATACTAGAATTTAACTAAGGTAATTATTATGAATCTCCGTTTCATAACAATATATATATAAGTAGAGACTGTAATTGGTATAACTAAGAGTAATTGCTTGATAGGTAATAAAGTAGGCTATATATATAATTAGAGACTGTAATTGGTATAACTGAGAGTAATTGCTTGATAGGTAATAAAGTCGGCTATATGTATATATTTAGAGACTGTAATTGGTATAACTGAGAGTAATTGCTTGATAGGTAATAAAGTAGGCTATATATATATAATTAGAGACTGTAATTGGTATAACTGAGAGTAATATTGCTTGATATGTAATAAAGTAGGCTATATATATAATTAGAGACTGTAATTGGTATAACAGAGTAATTGCTTAATATGTAATAAAGTAGGCTATATATATAATTAGAGACTGTAATTAGTATAACTGAGAGTAATTGCTTGATAGGTAAAAAAGTAGGCTATATATATAATTAGAGACTGTAATTGGTATAACAGAGTAATTGCTTAATATGTAATAAAGTAGGCTATATATATAATTAGAGACTGTAATTGGTATAACTCAGAGTAATTGCTTGATAGGTATTAAAGTAGACTATATATATATATAAGTAGAGACTGTAATTGGTATAACTAAGAGTAATTGCTTGATAGGTAATAAAGTAGGCTATATATATAATTAGAGACTGTAATTGGTATAACTGAGAGTAATTGCTTGATAGGTAATAAAGTAGGCTATATGTATATATTTAGAGACTGTAATTGGTATAACTGAGAGTAATTGCTTGATAGGTAATAAAGTAGGCTATATATATATAATTAGAGACTGTAATTGGTATAACTGAGAAAAATTGCTTGATATGTAATAAAGTAGGCTATATATATAATTAGAGACTGTAATTGGTATAACAGAGTAATTGCTTAATATGTAATAAAGTAGGCTATATATATAATTAGAGACTGTAATTAGTATAACTGAGAGTAATTGCTTGATAGGTAAAAAAGTAGGCTATATATATAATTAGAGACTGTAATTGGTATAACAGAGTAATTGCTTAATATGTAATAAAGTAGGCTATATATATAATTAGAGACTGTAATTGGTATAACTGAGAGTAATTGCTTGATAGGTATTAAAGTAGACTATATATATATATAAGTAGAGACTGTAATTGGTATAACTAAGAGTAATTGCTTGATAGGTAATAAAGTAGGCTATATATATAATTAGAGACTGTAATTGGTATAACTGAGAGTAATTGCTTGATAGGTAATAAAGTAGGCTATATGTATATATTTAGAGACTGTAATTGGTATAACTGAGAGTAATTGCTTGATAGGTAATAAAGTAGGCTATATACATATATAATTAGAGACTGTAATTGGTATAACTGAGAGTAATTGCTTGATATGTAATAAAGTAGGCTATATATATAATTAGAGACTGTAATTGGTATAACAGAGTAATTGCTTAATATGTAATAAAGTAGGCTATATATATAATTAGAGACTGTAATTAGTATAACTGAGAGTAATTGCTTGATAGGTAAAAAAGTAGGCTATATATATAATTAGAGACTGTGATTGGTATAACTGAGAGTAATTGCATGATATGTAATAAAGTAGGCTATATATATATATTTAGAGACTGTAATTGGTATAACTGAGACTAATTGCTTGATAGGTTTGTTGTGTGTTGTTTGTCCGTCGTGATCGACGATGACCATTTTTGTCGTCCTATGAAGTATGGGGTGTGGCTGTGCGGTGGGTTTTCATGTGGCTAAAGAGGCCTATCCTTGATAGGTAAAAAAGTAGTCTATATATATAATTAGAAACTGTAATTTGTATAACTGAAAGTAATTGTTTGATAGGTAATAAAGCATGCTATGTATATAATTAGAGACTGTAATTGGTATAGCTGAGAGTGATTGCTTGATATGTAATAAATTAGGCTATATATATAATTTGAGACTGTAATTTGTATAACTGAGAGTAATTGCTTGATATGTAATAAAGTAGGTTATATATATAACTAGCCAGTATGCGCCCAGTCCTTCAAACCGGCTAAAAGTTATGTTTACATACATTCTAACTACTCAAGCAGTTATAATGACATTGCCCGCATGACCTACGACACGAATTTAAACGTGAGGTAATTTTTTATTTGCCCGCTACAACATAAATTACCCGTTAATATCATTACCCATTACCCATTATAAACATTAAAAAATTGCCCGCTATAAATTACGACGCAAATTAAAACGTGAATATGTTTTGTTCTATTCATTGATAAAGAACATTCGACAGTACTTTTATTTTTAAAAAAATGATTGTTTGATATATTTTTTTACGACAAACATTAAGTCGCAGACCTATGTGGTGTCGTTTTTGTTATTTGCTATTTATTTTTTTATTGTTGCTTTGGAAGCAAACTTAGAATTAAACTTTCAATTCAACATGTAAAACAATAACAAATGAAACCCATAAGAAACAAAGAAGAATTTTTTTTTTAAATTGTGTTCAATGTAATCGCATAATGATCTTTTACATACACTTTACATATCCATGGAGTTATAATGAGATTGCCCGCTATACACTTAATATATAAGGCAATTAAAAAAACCTTGTCCGATACAAAGTTTATCGATGTATACGTCACAAATTTAAATGTGAATGACATTTTGTACGCCCGCTACAAACGAATTGAACTGAAACGTGAAATATTGCCCGCTAGAAACGAATGGAAACGTGAAATATTGCCCTCTAGAAAGATTTTAATGCGTATACGCCCGTTACAAACGAATTGAAAAAGCTAAAAGTTATGTTTACATACACTCTAACTACTCAAGCAGTTATAATGAGATTGCACGCAACAACTACAAAGTTTATATTTCGCATACGACACGAATTAAAACGTGAATATATTTTGTTCTATTCATTCATAAAATACATTAGCAAACATTGAAGCAAAGTTAAATTTAAATGAATACGCAAAATTTGATGACGTCATATCGAAAAGCTGGCAAACTCTGGGCAAACTTTGATGACGTCATACTGAAAAAAATCTCAACGCCATCCTTTTTTTTATTTTCTTAGCGCGATCGATCGAAAAACTATAAAAAGTTGGAACGGCAATTTTAACATGAAACCAAAATGTGTCGTTTTATTCGCGTTTTTTTACCAAACTGACCACTGCGGTCATTTTAATTTTTTTTAAACCTTGACAGTGTTCACCGCCGTAACGCAAAGAATATTTGTAGCAAATTTCACGTTTTTATGTCCAGTATTTAAAAAGATTATGCGGTATGTACATACCCACCCACATACATACACCTTTTGAGATTTATATATATTTATTTATGATGATATGATATGATTAAAGACTGTAATTGGTATAACTGAGAGTAATTGCTTGATATGTAATAAAGTAGACTATATATATAATTAGACACTGTGATTCGTATAACTGAGAGTAATTGTTTGATAGGTAATAAAGTAGGCTATATATATAAGAACAGACTGTAATTGGTATAACTGAGAGTAATTGCTTGATAGGTAATAAAGTAGGCTATATATATAATTAGAAACTGTAATTGGTATAACAGAGAGTTAATGCTTGATAGGTAATAAAGTAGGCTATTCAATTCAATTCAATTCAATTTTATTCAGTCAATGCGTTTTACATCGAAAATATGTGATGTTGAATGTGACATCTACAAAAAAGAAAATTACATTACAATAATAGTAAGACACAACAATGAAAATTAATGAAAAAAAAAAACTATTATAACAATGTACATTATGATAATATACAGAATATAAGGAAAATTATTACAATTATGATCTTATAAGACGCTTCTGTCTTGTATTAATAAATAATTAATAAAGTAGGCTATATATATAATTAGAGACTGTAATTAGTATAAAGAATAATTGCTTGATATGTAATAAAGTAGGCTATATATATCAAGCAATTACTCTCAGTTATACCAATTACAGTCTGTAATTATATAATAGCATGTTCTATTACCCATCAAAAAATTACTATCAATTATACATATTACAGTATCTATATATATATAGACTACTTTATAACATATCAAGCAATTACTCTTAGTTATACCAATTACAGTCTCTATATGTATAGCCTACATTATTACCTTTCAAGCAATTACTCTCAGTTATACCAACTACAGTCTCTAATTATATATATAGCCTACTTTATTACGTTTCAAGCAATTACTCTAAGTTATACCAATTACAGTCTCTAATTATATATATAGCCCACTTTATTACATATCAAGCAATTACTCTCAGTTATACCAATTACAGTCTCTAAATATATGCCTACTTTATTACATATCAAGCAATTACTCTCAGTTATACCAATTACAGTCTGTAATTATATATATAGCCTACTTTATAACATAATAAGCAATTACTCTCAGTTACACCAATTACAGTTTCTAATTATGTAGATAGCCTACTTTATTACATATCAAGCAATTACTCTTAGTTATACCAATTACAGTCTCTAATTATATGTATAACCTACTTTATTACCTATCAATCAATTACTCTCAGTTATACCAACTACAGTCTCTAATTTTATATATAGCCTACTTTATTACCTATCATGCAATTACTCTCAGTTATACCAATTACAGTCTCTAAATATATAATATCGGGGTGACCGATCTGAGATCGGTCTTTATAGGGTGAAATTAATAATATTGTTAGAATATTTGATACATATCTTTAACATGAAAGATCTTTAAAACAATAGAGAAATTGTAAACAATAAGATACATGCATATAATTTAGGCTACTATTTACAGGGAGCATATTTAATCACGTATGGCTGGGCCTACAAATGTATTTTGTAGTCATCTCTTTTCTTTTTCATTACAATATCTATATGTAATCTGCTTTCAAAAGAACAATTACTTGGTGATATTATTTAATTAATGCCCATTGATAAGCTGCTATTAGTAGAACAACTCCAACTTCAATAAGATTCTTTATGACTAATCAAAATTGCAGAGCATAACAGCGAACAATAGCCACAGCATCTTCAAAGTGTTCACCGTAGTCTCTATTAAAAATTGAGCCTGGAAACGATGAGGGTAGAATAATACTTTCACCAACATCAGCATTATTCTTTTCTTCCAGATCTTGAAGAAAACGGGTGACTCCTATGTATTTGTCAGCATATATCTTCTTTTGATTGTTCTTGATCTACTGAATACGATCGCGTTCCAATCGAACATACGTATCCACGAGATACTGCTGAAAAAGCCGGCCTCCAAAATGCAGGGCATTGAATTTTAATTTTTCGCATATCAGGAACCACACACAGTCAGCTTGAGAATGTAGGGGTGGAAAAGCAATACAGTACTGGGCCATTTCAAAGCGTGTAAGGTGCTGTCGGCTCGCATAAGGCGTTTTTATAGGCATATCAACAGAGAAGCCTTATCTCACTTTAGAAAAAAAACAGCGGGTAAGTAAAAGGCTCTACGCGGCTGTCTAAATTCTTCAAAGTAAAAATTTTTGGACACGCTTATGAAACACCATTTCGTTATCTGGATTGCTTTGATCTGATCTTTGATTTAAATTCGCCGGATAAAGGTGCTTTATTTTTTTTTATACGGATCCTTCTGGCGATGTGAAAATAAGCCGCACATACGGTGGTGCATGTCCTTCTTCAGTAGCATGACGGTTGACCTTTTCTTCCACTTCTCTCATCATCATAAAAGTTTGTGCAAGAGATTTGCTTGATCTAATGATTGATTCCAATGAATTAATTAGAGATTGACTGATTTCATGATTGAGTGGATGTTTAAGTTGCTCGGTGACGGCGTCATCTGAATCTAAGAAGTACATCTGTCCGTATTGTGGACTTTTATTCATCCTTAACATTTTGTGTTGGATTTACTGCCATTTTCATCTTCTTGTAGACTTGTCCTGCTGCTAGGTAGCTGTAGATTCCGTGACTATTGATTGTTTGATCGTCATCTACGTTAAATGAAGCCAATGCGAAACATGAATTTAAGTTCTTTATCTAGTTGTTTTTTCCTCCGCTTTCTTTTTTCTTTCAATTGTCTTTCTCGTTCTTTTGCAGTTTCTTCCTATAATTGTTTTGTCCTACGCTTTCTTTGATAATCCAATCTCGTTTCTGTCTCATCTATAGTTTCATTTTCTAGTTGCTGTAATCTACACATTTGTTTATTCTTTAATTGTTGTTAATGTACCTTAGCTAGGCTGCTCTGTTTGGTTTTACATTTGTATCCACTGAAACATTTATATCCGAAGTCATGCAAGAGATAATTTTTGAAATAGTGTCTGCTCCTGCACTATCATCAGCAGTGACCTCACATGGGGGGGGGGTGAAGCAGAGGGGGCATATGCTCGGGGCTACACTTCTAGGGGGGGGGGTGGCGGCAGATATTACCTATATATATGTATTAAATGAAGCAGTTACAGTATGCAAGTGTGCGTCGCTGAAACTTTTGCCCTGGGGCGCTACATAGGCTTGTGTCCATGCCTTTCTCTTTTTCAAGTTTAAAATATAATTATTCTTTTTTCGTCTGCCAAGCATTTTCCTGAAGTTGTAAATGTTATAACTTTAAAGACTGTATAAATTACTTACCATCATAACTATCCAATTAACGATATAAGTTTTAATGTATTCCACAACTTTAATAGTACCCTAATTTGTTTGATGTATCGGTAAGGGTTAGGCTAAATCAATTTGGACTCTTTCAATCATAATATAAACTATCAAACTAATCTTACCCCATCTTATCTTATCTTATACATTATAGACGCTCCTTCTATAAAGAAGATTATTGCGTCCTAGTCTCATCCGTGGTCCGAGTGTAGTCTGGCATTTTTTTTCTATTTATTTACAATTCAATCAACCAGTGCACAAAGAAATTAGTTTTGAACATAAATTAAATACACATTTAAAGGATAGAAAAAAAGATATTGATAATAGCTTTAAATCTTACCCATCTCAGAAACATAAACTATTAAGTGTATCCGTGAATACAAATAATAATATATGTGTAGAAGAATGCATCGCCACAAATCGTAAACAGGTGGTGTATAGAGCATGTAGTTAAAAGATTTTTATGAAAGTTCACTTTCAGTTTAAAAGAAGCATATTAAAAACTAATTGGAGCGCAAAATACAAAGTTAAAACATATCTTAACTTTTTTTTTTATTGATGATACAATGTCATCCTGATTTTATTTCATTGCGCGGCGAAAATGGTAACGATTTAAATGCTTTAAAACGGGAATTACCGAAACGCGGATACTAAATAAAAGGCGTCTTGGCTATGACGTCATAAAAGTTGTATTGAACGCGATCGCACTATATGGGGAATCCAATGACATGCTTTTTTTTTCTTTTAGCCCAATTGAAAAGCTATTTTTAGAAATAGTCAGTGGTTTTCCCAAAAATTGAGGGTCAAGCAGAGGTTCAAATGAAATGAGATTGATCTAAAACGCATTTTCTCACCTTGTAAAAAGTCTCAAAACCCGGACGAGCCGAAGCTCTTAAGCCGGGGCGTAACGCTTTAGAAGTGGGTTATTTAAAACCCTGTCCGGGAACCAGCCACCCCACGGCACGCCGAAGGCGTGGCGTGCCATGTAACAGGGAAGGATTCCGCAGGCCAGCGACCGTTCACTGCGGTTCCCCTAAGGATCATTATCGTGGTGGCTCTCCCGTATATCTGCATTGTCACCCGGTAGCACAAATCCTGTACTATAGGCACAGGCATCCAGGCACCGGGTGGGTCGTGAGACTGGGGTTGCAGCATCCATTGCTTCCTCCCCACCGAGACCCGGTGGCCTCTCGGCAGTGCAATGGATCTCGGACATGCTGCGGGGGCTGTCCCCCATGCGTTAGCCCGCCGGTGTTTCAAAGAAATTACTGGCGGTTTACACACTACGCCGCTTTGAGGCCCATGGGTACAGTAGTGCATTTTCTCACCAGAATACATCAATAGGACAGTTTTCGCGAAAATCGTAGGGCCCGTTTTCGAGAACGCTGACACAAACACACAAACAAACAAACCCACAAACAAATATACCCCCAATTTTTTCTCGTTCAATATTATAGGATATAGCCTACTTTATTACGTATCAAGCAATTACTCTAAGTTATTCCGATTACAGTCTCTAATTATATATATAGCCTACTTTATTTCATTTCAAGCAATTACTCTCAGTTATACCAATTACAGTCTCTAATTATATATATAGCCTACTTTATTACATATCAAGCAATTACTCTCAGTTATACCAATTACAGTCTCTAATTATATATATAGCATACTTTATTACATAATAAGCAATTACTCTAAGTTATACCAATTAAAGTCTCAAATTATATATATAGCCTACTTTATTACATATCATGCAATTACTCTCAGTTATACCAATTACAGTCTCTAAATATATAATATCGGGGTGACCGATCTGAGATCGGTCTTTATAGGGTGAAATTAATAATATTGTTTGAATATTTGATACATATCTTTAACATGAAAGATCTTTAAAACAATAGAGAAATTGTAAACAATAAGATACATGCATATAATTTAGGCTACTATTTACAGGGAGCATATTTAATCAGGTATGGCTGGGCCTACAAATGTATTTTGTAGTCATCTCTTTTCTTTTTCATTACAATATCTATTGTAATCTGCTTTCAAAAGAACAATTACTTGGTGATATTATTTAATTAATGCCCATTGATAAGCTGCTATTAGTAGAACAACTCCAACTTCAATAAGATTCTTTATGACTAATCAAAATTGCAGAGCATAACAGCGAACAATAGCCACAGCATCTTCAAAGTGTTCACCGTAGTCTCTATTAAAAATTGAGCCTGGAAACGATGAGGGTAGAATAATACTTTCACCAACATCAGCATTATTCTTTTCTTCCAGATCTTGAAGAAAACGGGTGACTCCTATGTATTTGTCAGCATATATCTTCTTTTGATTGTTCTTGATCTACTGAATACGATCCCGTTCCAATCGAACATACGTATCTACGAGATACTGCTGAAAAAGCCGGCCTCCAAAATGCAGGGCATTGAATTTTAATTTTTCGCATATCAGGAACCACACACAGTCAGCTTGAGAATGTAGGTGTTTGGTAAGATGGGGTGGAAAAGCAATACAGTACTGGGCCATTTCAAAGCGTGTAAGGTGCTGTCGGCTCGCATAAGGCGTTTTTATAGGCATATCAACAGAGAAGCCTTATCTCACTTTAGAAAAAAAACAGCGGGTAAGTAAAAGGCTCTACGCGGCTGTCTAAATTCTTCAAAGTAAAAATTTTTGGACACGCTTATGAAACACCATTTCGTTATCTGGATTGCTTTGATCTGATCTTTGATTTAAATTCGCCGGATAAAGGTGCTTTATTTTTTTTTATACGGATCCTTCTGGCGATGTGAAAATAAGCCGCACATACGGTGGTGCATGTCCTTCTTCAGTAGCATGACGGTTGACCTTTTCTTCCACTTCTCTCATCATCATAAAAGTTTGTGCAAGAGATTTGCTTGATCTAATGATTGATTCCAATGAATTAATTAGAGATTGACTGATTTCATGATTGAGTGGATGTTTAAGTTGCTCGGTGACGGCGTCATCTGATTCTAAGAAGTACATCTGTCCGTATTGTGGACTTTTATTCATCCTTAACATTTTGTGTTGGATTTACTGCCATTTTCATCTTCTTGTAGACTTGTCCTGCTGCTAGGTAGCTGTAGATTCCGTGACTATTGATTGTTTGATCGTCATCTACGTTAAATGAAGCCAATGCGAAACATGAATTTAAGTTCTTTATCTAGTTGTTTTTTCCTCCGCTTTCTTTTTTCTTTCAATTGTCTTTCTCGTTCTTTTGCAGTTTCTTCCTATAATTGTTTTGTCCTACGCTTTCTTTGATAATCCAATCTCGTTTCTGTCTCATCTATAGTTTCATTTTCTAGTTGCTGTAATCTACACATTTGTTTATTCTTTAATTGTTGTTAATGTACCTTAGCTAGGCTGCTCTGTTTGGTTTTACATTTGTATCCACTGAAACATTTATATCCGAAGTCATGCAAGAGATAATTTTTGAAATAGTGTCTGCTCCTGCACTATCATCAGCAGTGACCTCACATGGGGGGGGGGGGGGTGAAGCAGAGGGGGCATATGCTCGGGGCTACACTTCTAGGGGGGGGGGGGGTTGGCGGCAGATATTACCTATATATATGTATTAAATGAAGCAGTTACAGTATGCAAGTGTGCGTCGCTGAAATTTTTGCCCTGGGGCGCTACATAGGCTTGTGTCCATGCCTTTCTCTTTTTCAAGTTTAAAATATAATTATTCTTCTTTCGTCTGCCAAGCATTTTCCTGAAGTTGTAAATGTTATAACTTTAAAGACTGTATAAATTACTTACCATCATAACTATCCAATTAACGATATAAGTTTTAATGTATTCCACAACTTTAAATAGTACCCTAATTGTTTGATGTATCGGTAAGGGTTAGGCTAAATCAATTTGGACTCTTTCAATCATAATATAAACTATCAAACTAATCTTACCCCATCTTATCTTATCTTATACATTATAGACGCTCCTTCTATAAAGAAGATTATTGCGTCCTAGTCTCATCCGTGGTCCGAGTGTAGTCTGGCATTTTTTTTCTATTTATTTACAATTTAATCAACCAGTGCACAAAGAAATTAGTTTTGAACATAAATTAAATACACATTTAAAGGATAGAAAAAAAGATATTGATAATAGCTTTAAATCTTACCCATCTCAGAAACATAAACTATTAAGTGTATCCGTGAATACAAATAATAATATATGTGTAGAAGAATGCATCGCCACAAATCGTAAACAGGTGGTGTATAGAGCATGTAGTTAAAAGATTTTTATGAAAGTTCACTTTCAGTTTAAAAGAAGCATATTAAAAACTAATTGGAGCGCAAAATACAAAGTTAAAACATATCTTAACTTTTTTTTTTATTGATGATACAATGTCATCCTGATTTTATTTCATTGCGCGGCGAAAATAGTAACGATTTAAATGCTTTAAAACGGGAATTACTGAAACGCGGATACTAAATAAAAGGCGTCTTGGCTATGACGTCATAAGAGTTGTATTGAACGCGATCGCACTATATGGGGAATCCAATGACATGCTTTTTTTTCTTTTAGCCCAATTTAAAAGCTATTTTTAGAAATAGTCAGTGGTTTTCCCAAAAATTGAGGGTCAAGCAGTGGTTCAAATGAAATGAGATTGATCTAAAACGCATTTTCTCACCAGAATACATCAATAGGACAGTTTTCGCGAAAATCGTAGGGCCCGTTTTCGAGAACGCTGACACAAACACACAAACAAACAAACCCACAAACAAATATACCCCCAATTTTTTCTCGTTCAATATTATAGGATATAGCCTACTTTATTACGTATCAAGCAATTACTCTCAGTTATTCCGATTACAGTCTCTAATTATATATATAGCCTACTTTATTACATTTCAAGCAATTACTCTCAGTTATACCAATTACAGTCTCTAATTATATATATAGCCTACTTTATTACATATCAAGCAATTACTCTCAGTTATACCAATTACAGTCTCTAATTATATGCCTACTTTATTACATATCAAGCAATTACTCTCAGTTATACCTACAGTCTGTAATTATATATATAGCCTACTTTATAACATAATAAGCAATTACTCTCAGTTATACCAACTACAGTCTCTAATTATATATATAGCCAACTTTATTACCTATCAAACAAGTACTCTCAGTTATACCAATTACAGTTTCTAATTATATAGATAGCCTACTTTATTACATATCAAGCAATTACTCTCAGTTATAAAAATTACAGTCTCTAATTATATATATTGCCTACTTTATTACCTATCAAGCAATTACTCTCAGTTATATCAAATACAGTCGCTATTTATATATATAGGGCCTAGCCTACTTTATTACCTATCAAGCAATTACTCTCAGTTATACCAATTACAGTCTCTAATTATATATATAGCCTACTTTATTACTTATCAAGCAATTATTCTCAGTTATACCAATTACAGTCTCTAATTATATATATGGACTACTTTATTACCTATCAAGCAATTACTCTCAGTTATACCAATTACATTCTCTAATTATATATATATAGCCTACTTTATTACCTATCAAGCAATTACTCTCAGTTATACCAATTACAGTATCTAAATATATATATAGACTACTTTATTACCTATTAAGCAATTACTCTCAGTCATACCAATTCATTTATCAATCAATCATTGGCTCCATAGTCTCGAAAGACGATTAGATTTGCGCTCCTGTGATTTGGCCAGCCCTGCAAAATGGACTGTCTGTGGAGACCTATCCTTGAGAGACAGGCTCTGTCGCATCTCTGGCACTTGAAAGATGGACCGTTGGAGATTGTTAGGGGCAGTCTACTTTTCTTCGCTGCTCGTTTAGCCTCCGCCATAGGGCGAAGTTTGCCCTCTGTCGCATTTTTACCGGTGTGTAAGGTGCCTCTCCAACTATTTCTGTGCTGAGCAAGGTTCTCCCAGTTTCCGACCTCTACATCTATAGCCTTTAGGTCACGTTTGCAGACGTCCTTGAACCTGAGTTGGGGGCGGCCAGTAGCTCTCTTGCCCTCAGCGAGCTCAGCAATACCAATTACAGTCTCTAAATATATATATATAGCCAACTTTATTACCTATCAAGCAATTACTCTCAGTTATACCAATTACAGTCTCTAAATATATTTATATAGCCTACTTTATTACCTATCAAGCAATTACTCTCAGTTATACCAATAACAGGCAAACGTTATCTACAAGATCTGGCCGGTGGCCGGTGGAGGTGGGGGGAAATCAAAGGAGGGGTTACTCTTTGACAAGGGGAAGTACAGACACGGGGAGGGGTAAATGGAAGCATTTTGAATTATACAAGGACAGGTAACTATGTGATGTGTAATAATGTATATATCTATACATGTAAAACAGTGATAATAGAGAAAGTAAATACATTCATGTGTATACGTTAATGAAAAGATACAAATACAATCATACATCTTTCATTTATTTGTGAACACCGCAATGAGCCAGGATTAATTGTAGTTTATAGGTCGGAGCCATTGTGAGTAAGTGCCATGTCACTAGACTGAGCGGTTGCGCCTCTAGTGAATTTATCACACCATCCCCCTTCCCATGAGACAATCATTTACCAGGTGTGAAATTGTCTGTTTTACTATAAACTTACGGTGCTAAGCCTATGCTAGGAGAGCCGAATAAGAGAAGAGTATGTCTATTGTCTATCTGCTACCGGTCAGTTGTGTTTGGGGGGGGGGGGGGGATTTCTACGTTACAAGACAGAGTTTCCGTTCGTATGCTTGGGCTGAAGGGCCCGTTGTGCCTGGTTTAAGGGCGCGAAGGGGTGCAAAGCGGGATGTCTGAGTGGGAAGGGACAGGAGTGGGGTGGTATCTTCGCATGACCACGTATTGGTGGTGGGTCTGTAAAGGGGAGGGGTCGGAGGGAACAAGGGTACGCTTTTAAGTTATCTTCTGGGGTGCGAGGTGGCGATGGGTTGTATTGTTACCCAGTCCACCGGGATGGGTAGGGGTACTGTTAGTCCTCGTCGGGGGCGGGGATCAAAAAGGGTTTTGTCCTAAGCACCATTGTAAAGTGCCAAAGGCGTATGCGGTGGATTCGTTCCAAGGTAATTTTGGAAGTGTGGCAGCTTTCAGTAGATCGAATACAGGCGTTGCGAGCTGCCGAAAGCCGGGTATAGCATTTCTTTCATAATATCTGAATTCGTGAAGTATACGTCTTAGCTTGCTTTTGATTGGGGGCAGGTTTGCGTTGCGTAGTTTGTCTTTGGTGGACATGAATTGGGGAGGGCGGATCGATTTGTGGGTGGGGCATGGTGGCTCGTGGTTCCCATGTGTGGGTTGGTGCGGGGTTGGTTTACATACGATCGGCCTACCGAGCAAAATGTCTACCTTCCCGTCTTTGGTCACAGCGGCTTCGATGGGGCCTGCTATGCACGCGAAGTCGAGGTGTACGACTTCTGTCGGTAGACGCATGATGGGCGAGTTGTGTGAGGGCCCCTGGAGCCTAACATATCGTCCCGTATAGTCGCGGGGTTGACTACAAATTCCGTTACCATGGCCTTTAAACTAAGGCCCGAGTCATACGTGCTTGACGCCAGGCGTCCATTTATTCTGGCTATCTCGTCGACACAGTTGTCGTGGGGTTCGTGGGGCCCGTCCACTGAGGAGATAGAAAATACATGGCGGACTTGATCCAAGTCGCTGTGTGTTTCCTGGCTATTCCTCTGGGCGTTGTTTTCGGTTGTTAAGTGGCTGGGGTAGGGTGTTTCTGTTCCGTGCGCTGCCGGACTGTTAGTATAATGCTGGCCCGGGTTTTCGGGCTGGATCGTGGCGTAAAACGCACCGGCGGGGAAATAGGGGATGGGGCCGTTTTTGTTTCTCTCGTGAGCCAATGGAGGGGTGGGGCGGTGGTGGTCTCCACGTGGGTTGTGAGGCCGTTGTCGCCCGTGGTGGGGCGCGTGTGGCTGGGGAGCGGTTGAGCCCTTAGGGGTTTTGTATCTAGACTATTCCTCTTTGGTTTTATCCTGTTTATTGTTGTGCGTGTGAGGGGTAGGGTCGGCAATATCATTCTTGTGGGCCATTATATATCTGTCGGCGGCCACAATGGTCTCATTTAGGCCCTCTAGGCCCCACTCTGCTAAAAAGGTTTTAACGGTTCTGGGCATGAGGGAATGTAACTGCTCTGAAAGGATCAGATCAATTAAGCCTTCATATGTCCTATCCTGATTTGCTAATTCAACCCATTTGTTAAGGCATTTCCTTAGCCTGTCCACTAACTCCCTGACTGACTCTCCCTCTTCTAGTCTGGCTGACCTGAACATACTCTGAAACGCCCGTGCGTTTAACTCAAATTTGTTAAGCAGGGCATTTTTTAGTTTTATGTATAGGTCCTGATCGGAGGGACTTAGTTTAGCGTAGACCTCGTAGGTGTCTCCCCTGAGGGTGTGTACTAGGTTCCTGCACCAGGACTCGCGGGACACATCGTGGTACGCCATAGCATCCTCAAAACGTGTGAGGTAGGTATCGAATTGTTCTTGATTTGGTAAGAAGGTGTCAGTCCAGACGGGCACATGGCGCACGTTTGCCAAACCGCTATAAAGGGAGCCGGGGGAGGGGGGAAGGGGGTCGTCTAATTGCCTGTTTCTACCTGCAATTTCTGCTAGTCTAAACTCTTTGTCTGTCTCTAGTTTTTTTTTATTTCTAGCTCTGCCTGTCTAGTTTCTCTCTCCCTCTCTAGCTCTGCCTGTCTAGTTTTCTCTCTATCTTCTAGTTCTAATTCTAGTTTCTTCAAGTCGTCCTGTCGACGTTTTTCCTCTCTCTCTCTCTCTCGCTTGAGTTCCCTATCCCTTCTCTCTAACTGCTCTTGGACGTATTTATACACCTCGTCCCCTTGAAGATTCAGTGCTATCGCCTCTTCCCTAATGGCCTTACGAAAGTTAACCAGCTCGGCCATGGTATGCTGTGGCGCTAAATGGCTCCTAACCTAAACTACCCCTTAATCCAGACAAAAGCGGCACTCACCAGTGCTATGGTGCAAGTATAATGCAAGTATAATGCAAGGGAAATGAATCATGTAAATCAATTGTAATATTAAGTAAGAGTTATACAACCTTAATAAAAACTAAGATTTGGATATTAAATAAAACCTAGAATCTCGCTTGGGAGAACGGAAGTGATCACATGATAAAACACGCGGTTTAATTAGTCTCCTGCAGTGTCTTGTAAAGTATAGACGTATAATTGTATTTTAAAATGGACTCAGAAATATTTACTATATACTTCTTGAACTTGTAAATGTTATTTCATGGATGTGAAATGTAATTGTGATTAATGCGAATTAAATATTATATGCTGCAGTGAAGCGTTTCTTTCATTTGATTACAAATTGAAAGTATTGTATTGATTCATCTGTCGATGTCAGATAGCCTAAGAAAAGGTAATAATACTTCATAAACCATAATAAATAATCCGAAGAGACTGTAGTAAATGTATAATGGGCCACATAATATACCCATTAACAGCCAGGTTTATTTCTCAGTCTTTCACACATTCTTGTCCCTCGTTGCGTTGTCGACAGGGGTGATGACACTGGTCTCGTTGATTGGTGGCGATGGTGGAAAGGCCTATAGCGCACTGGTTAATCCGAGTGAATAGAAGTTCAAGTGCTAATAAATGTTATTGTTTATTTCGAGCGCTAAGCACTAACGACACAGGGGCGTGTCTGGTAAACTGGTAAGCTGGAACGCCGGAACAAGGGGCCTGAAGCGGCTAAGGGCGAGCGTTGCCCCGTCGTTAGCTTTGGCTAGCGATGTACGGTAGCCGGGCACTGGAACAGTTAGCAGAATAGAGCAGGCGACACCGAGTGTCGGAGTTGTGATGGCGCAGGAGCAGGTGACGGAACGTCAGAGCGGTGATGGCACAGGAGCGGGTGACCGAATGTCAGGGCTATGGTGGCGCAGGAGCAGGTGACAAAGTGTCAGAGCTGTAATGGCGCAAGAGCAGATAATATCGAGTGTCGAATGCTGTGCTGTGGTAGCGGTGTTCTGTTGAAATTTCAGCAAACGGAGTGAGCCCCCATCTAAGGGTGCCAAGTTCAATGTGATGACAATAGGCCCAGGCCTGCAGGGTGTTTGCAAAGTTTCTGATCCCGACGAGGTCCTCAAGTGTAGCGTGGAAGGCACTCTACGTGGTTAATTGGCTCGTGTAGAGGCTGACTATTGCGATGTCACAGTGAAGTTTGGGCCTTAGAATTATTTATATTTTAGTCCGTTATCTCCCTTGGCTGGCGGGTGCTGTAAGCCTATTGGTTAGAGTAATCTCTACTACTACAAGACACTAATGATAATACATGAGCAGACACAAGAACAATGATTGATTCAATGCTGGGATGAATTTCAAATACAGTTTATTTAGGCATAAGCGATAGATGGCAGAAGTAATCCACAATACAAATTTACAGTGTAACAATATATTTTTGGACCGACCGAAAGACAGGACTGGTGTGTTCCGTGTCTAAGGCCCCAATGCTCGTTTTTCATTTAATCTTAGCTAAAGTGCCTTATGTATGGGAGGGGGGAGAGGAGGGGGTAGAGAGGAGGGGGCAATTAACCGCGTCTCTGTAATGATGAATCTGGTCGGGGAGAGTGGGGAGTGTAATGGGGAGGGGGGTCTTTGATACCCTTCGGTCGGCGTACAGAGGAAGAATACATAATATGTGTCAACTGACCAGTTTTAGCCACCTGCGCTGGCCGTGGTCTAACAGGCAAACGTTATCTACAAGACCTGGCCGGTGGCGCTGGCCGTGGTCTAACAGGCAAACGTTATCCACAAGACCTGGCCGGTGGCCGGTGGAGGTGGGGGGGGGGAATCAAAGGAGAGGTTACTCTTTGAACAGGTACTTTGAACTATGTTATGTGTATTAATGTATATATCTATACATGTAAAACAGTGATAATAGAGAAAGTAAATACATTCATGTGTATACGTTAATGAAATAATACAAATACAATCATACATCTTTCATTCATTTGTGAGCACCGCAATTAGCCAGGATTAATTGTAGTTTATAGGTCGGAGTCATTGTGATTAGACTGAGCGATTGCGCCTCTAGTGAATTTATCACACCCATGGATACTCTTAACAGTTGCCCATTTCTGGGTGGAAAGACTTCAGTTAGATTTCCATTTATTTTTGTAATTCATCTAGGTCTTTAAAAAATAAGATTTTAGTATATTTTTTTTTACTTTATTGTTCTATAAATTAAACAATCATCTGCCCAAAATCTTACTTTTGTTCCTTTGTTGATGCGATGGGGTAAGTGATTAATATAAATTAGAAATAGTATTGACCTAGAACAGTTTCTTGTGGAACTCTCGAGTTTTCAGTTATTGACGCTGATTGAGAGCCATTAATTATTACAGTATGTTCTCTACCTATCAGAATGTCTTGAATAGACTGATGTAAAGGACCAGAGATGCCAAGCATTTTAAGTTTTTTTTCTTTAGTAAACTAGTATGGTGAACTTTATCGAATGCATTGACAAAAATCTACTAAGAGAGCACCAATTTGGTTATTAATTGTGTTTCTCTTGATCTGTTTGTATCCTTTGTGATTAAAACATTATAAACATAGGCCTATATATCTATGGTATAGAAAACTTTGATTATTATAATGCAGAAAGGAAACAATAAAAATAATATCGAGTAGTTCCTCTTGACTATAATCTTTAGTCCTTCGGCCTAGAATTCCCTCCCTTAATTAATGAACATGATGTTTTAGTTTCTCTCCCTTTTCTCCCTTACATTTAGAAACAACAGCAATAAATATGTCTTTACACTAACATGGCGAAGTAAATGTGGCCGTAGAGGAGGAATACGTCTGACATTTTATGTGCTTCGCTCAGACAGACCCGTCAACAGTGGCAGTTGGTAAAGTTGGATGGCTGGCTATCTATATAAAAAACAATATTGCAATACCAACTGCAGTACAACAAAAGAAGAATATGCACACCAGACGAATAATTATTGTGCGTTAGCCTCCGGCCATACTATCTACCATACGCAACAAGAAATATATTGTCAAGACTTCAGTCAGCCAGAATACAATAGCTGACTACTAATGAACTTTTTCTTGCATGATAAATTGTATGATTTTGTGTGCGCTTGTCTATTTTTATAAGTATATTTCTGTGCTTGTATACAAATTACAAATAATTTTTTTATTTTGTTTATGCTGAAGGACAAAAGATCTGTAATGAAGAGAAATTTAAATTTGTTTAGATCATTAAAGAAATAGTATCTTATTAAATACTGGACTTTACAACGGACTACAGCTGAGTACAGACAAATCTTGTGAGCACAAAATGGAGGAGTGAGTAGTGGCGTAATTAGGCACGTAATGATGTTCCACATGTTCCATTGGAACAGGGGCTCACACACAAAAGGAGCCACCACACATCCCAAAAAGAATTTTTTTAGTGACACCCCTATTCTTTCGTTGAAAATGTGAAATAAAATTAATTTATTCCCCTACAATTTTAAGCGCTCCACTCCAACCAAGTTTACAGAATGTAACATGAAATTGATGAATAACGGCATTTCTTTCTGAAGGGTTGTGGAAGGTAGGTGCGAGGCCAGGAGGGGCCCACACATAAATTTGGGAACAGGGCCCACACAATCCTAAATACGACCCTGGGAATGAGTACTATGTTTAACATTTATAATGATTTTAAAAATGCTTATATTGATAGGCCTATCTTTCAATTTCGTCATCTATGCTTTGTTTTCCTATTAGAAATATTTAAATGTTAATCTGTTTTTTTTAGTCGTTCTTGATTTAATTTTCCGTAAGCAAATTTAATTATATCATATATATTACATTTTATATCCAAGACTTAGTGTTACTTGAGCTCCTTCTATCTCAAAAATCAAATGTTACATATTAAATGACAACAAAAAAAAAAAAAAAAAAAAAAAAAAAAAAAAAAAAAAAAAAAACTAAATAGTCAAGAAAGCTTGCTTGGTTCGAAGAAACTGATTGCTATTTCCTTAATTTAAAAATAATTCTACGCATAAACATTTCAATATAATAATATTATTTAATATTTATTTATGGTATACGTTTCGATTACAAATTACTTACTGAAACAATTTTTATGAGGAGTTCAATGGGAAGGAAAAATTCATGGTGCTACTTCATATCAAAAATATTATACACTACTAACGGGCGTTATAGTTCTAACGTTACTCGGCAACATAATGAAATAATAAATAAAAAAAACAACTTTTGTATTGAGAAATATTTTTTTTATATTTTAACTCTGTTGGTCACATTGAAATGTGTTGCATAAAATTACTATGTAATATATTTATGAAGCAATGAAAGAAACTAAGCTTATTCAAAAATATTTTTAGTTTAATTGGTAAATAGCTTTTAAGGTTAAAATATGATAAATTGCTTATGGAATGACTTAAGAATAGATTGAATTGTTTACTGACTTCGATACGGATTCATCTTGAACTATTAAAGTTGTAAACATATTTGTATTAGCGTAGAATTAAAAAAAAGAGCATATTAAGATAAAATGATGATTACATTATTAAATTCAATTGTAAAGCTGTTGTAATTTCACCAAGTTTTACAGTAATCTTACAGTGTTAATGAATAATATTATGAGTGGGATGAAAAATGACAAGTTGGCAGCGCTGACGCCAGAGGAAATCATGACTACGTCAGAAGCTACGTTCATGAAGAAAGTTGTATAGCCTTTAACCACAGTCGCCCTGTAATAGAAAAACAACACATCGTGTTATATTGTGGGCGATAATATAATAATATATTATCAATGTAATTATTACAAATAAATCAACATTTACTTCATGCAAAGACAACAAACGATAGAGCGTTTGCAATGGGCGGAGCTTAAGTGTTTTAGTGACGTCATTTCTAAATAGAAGCCACTGTAGGAACAAATATGGCGAACGTTCTTTATCATGCCGAATTCACATATTTATGAATATTGGCTATCCTACTAAAAAATCTACGATCTATGTCTATGATAATAGGCCTAATACAGCTTAAATCTTAATAAGACTTAAAACACAAAACATCATTAAAAAAAAAGCTCGAGCTCGAGCCTATATGAAACTGTATTAATACAGCGGCCATTGCACACCACTACACAAAGTAAACAAAAATCACGTGCTTTTTGTGACAAAAAGCACGTGATTGAAAACGCCCTATAGTAATGAAATGGACGAATAAGCTTATTTAAAGTAAACTAGTACTAGACCTATAGTTTCTGGTGTTTTTAATACACTTCTCACTAAAGTATATCAGCCCTATCAATAGTTACTTTTTAGAGCTATAGCGTTATGCATATTCATTATTGATTTTATACTCATAAGTTTAATTATTATTGCTTTTATCTTTTTTTTTTCTCTTGGTGTTGCTTTTGCTTTGCGCTTATTATAAAACAAAATCTGTTTTTAAGCCTGTATTGCACATAGTTTAAAGTTTGCATTGACTAGATCTTTGATCTAAAGAGTGTGTCTGTGAAGGTTCTAGTTCACAATGTGTATGTGATAGATGTAGTTAACAGTGTGTCTGTGAAGGTTGTAGTTCACAATGTGTATGTGATAGATGTAGTTAACAGTGTGTCTGTGAAGGTTCTAGTTCACAATGTGTCTGTGAAGGTTGTACTTCGCAATGTGTATGTGATAGATGTAGTTAACAGTGTGTCTGTGAAGGTTGTAGTTCACAGTGTGTCTGTGATAGATGTAGTTCACAATGTGTCTGTGAAGGTTCTAGTTCACAATGTGTATGTGATAGATGTAGTTAACAGTGTGTCTGTGAAGGTTGTAGTTCACAGTGTGTCTGTGAAGGTTGTACTTCGCAATGTGTATGTGAAGGTTATAGTTCACAGTATGTCTGTGAAGGTTGTAGTTCACAGTTTGCCTGTGAAGGTTGTAGTTCACAATGTGTCTGTGAATGTTATTGTTCACAGTGTGTCAATGAAGGTTGTAGTTCACAATGTGTCTGTGAATGATATAGTTCACAGTGTGTTAATGAAGGTTGTAGTTCACAATGTGTCTGTGAAGGTTATAGTTCACAGTATGTCTGTGAAGGTTATAGTTCACAATGTGTCTCTGAAGGTTGTAGTTCACAGTGTGTCAATGAAGGTTGTACTTCACAATGTGTCTGTGAAGGTTATAGTTCACAATGTGTTTGTGAAGGTTATAGTTCACAGTATGTCTGTGAAGGTTGTAGTTCACAATGTGTCTGTGAAGGTTATAGTTCACAATGTGTCTGTGAAGGTTATAGTTCACAGTGGCGCAAGGTCATGTCGTCCGGGGAACAGTTGGCAGAATATAACAAAATCTCCATGGCCGAACAGAAACGAGCAGAAAGAAAAGCCAAGCAGGCCTGCAAGGCGCTGCCAGACCCCACGACCGCATCTTTTGTCTGCAGTACCTACAACAGATCCTTCAGGGCCCGCATAGGACTGATAGGCCACCAAAGAGGCCACAAAGCGACTTGTAGACGTGGTCATCCTCGGAAATGAGGGACGAACAACAACAGTTCACAGTGTGTCAATGAAGGTTACAGTTCACAGTGTATATGTGAAGGTTACAGTTCACAGTGTGTCTGTGAAGGTTATAGTTCACAGTGTGTCGGTGAAGGTTGTAGTTCACAGTGTATCATTGAAGGTTGTAGTTCACAGTGTGTATATGATAATTGTAGTTCACTCTCTTTTATATACTATTCGGGACGGATTCTAGTTGGAAAATAAATGTGAACGAATTCCTGTGCGCTTGTCTAATTATAAACAGCGAGTGAGACGAGTTTCGGACTCTGCTGGGCATGATCTTGCTCGCGGATCATAGGGCCGGGACCATGATTTAGTTAAATCATAGGTTCATATCACATAGATTCCCATATCTTAGTTGACATAAACTTTTTATTTTTGTTGTGTTTTATCAGCTCTCATATGTCGACTTTCAAATAGTATGTACTGATTTGATACATGTGGCATTAAATAATAGGTTAAAGGCCAAAATTTGGATGCATTATACAAAATACTACACCTTTTGAATCTTCAAACTTAATTATGATTACAGTCAATGAATATATTAGAATTAGATTTACGTTAACTGTTAGAAAGATAGCTTAGCTCACAGACTTACACAAATTTGACTTGAGGTGTAGACTGTTGTGGAGCCGTCCAATGAAATGTCATGTTATTGAAATGTTCATGTTTGGCATGTGTTATACTGGTACCGCCCTTGCAACATAAACACAACAAAAACAAAATTAAATATAGTTGAAAATGTTAACATTTAAATATTCAATGTAAATGTTGCTGTTTTCACTATCTCTTAACATTCATCATTATTAAAAAGTAATAATGAGTGTAGACCTCTATACTTGAAAAGCACCCATCTACACTGCCACACTCACATTCATACTCATGCAAACACACTCACACTGTCTGTGTCTGTGCGGGAACTTTAGATTTGAATATTAGTCACATAGTCATAGTCGTGTTTGCACCCGACTAGCAATCTTTGAATGGGGTGAGGCGGGTAACACAGTTTTCTTTAATCTCTACACGTAGCGCATTACTCGCAACCTCATGTTAGTATCTCAGGCTCAAAGGGATTTTTTAGCTCAATGGCCAACCAGGCTTAAATGGACTTGTTAGCTCAATGGCCATCCAGGTTTAACAGGATTTATTAGCTCACTGGCCATCCAGGTTCAAAGGAATTTATTAGCTCAATGGCCATACAGGTTCAAAGGAATTTCTTAGCTCAATGGCCATTTAGGTTCAACAAGATTTATTAGCTCAATAGCCATACAGGTTAATTATTAGCTCAATGGCCATCCACGTTCAAAGGCATTTATTAGCTCAATGGCCATCCAGCCTCAAAGGGATTAATTAGCTCAATGCCTATCCAGGTTTAAAGGGATTTATTAGCTCATAAGCAATCCAGGCTCAAAGGGATTTATTAGCTTAATGGCCATCCAGGCTTAAAGGGATTTATTAGTTCAATGGCCATCCAGGTTCAAAGGAATTTATTAGCTCAATGGCCATCCAGGTTCAAAGGGATTTATTAGTTTAAGGGCCATCCACGTTCAAAGGCATTTATTAGCTTAATGGCCATCCAGGCTTAAAGGGATTTATTAGTTCAATGGCCATCCAGGTTCAAAGGAATTTATTAGTTTAAGGGCCATCCACGTTCAAAGGCATTTATTAGCTTATTGGCCATCCAGGCTTAAAGGGATTTATTAGTTCAATGGCCATCCAGGTTCATAGGAATTTATTAGCTCAATGGCCATCCAGGTTCAAAGGGATTTATTAGTTTAAAGGCCATCCACGTTCAAAGGCATTTATTAGCTCATTGGCCATCCAGGCTTAAAGGGGTTTATTAGTTCAATGGCCATCCAGGTTCAAAGGAATTTATAATCTTAAAGGCTGTCCAGGCTCAAAATGTTTATTATCTCAATGTCTGCCCGAGCATGGAGTAAGTTTTTGATATACTGTTTATAGTAATTAAAATAATAAAGTATTCTTTATATTAAAAAGAGACCCTCAAATAAATTGACACGAACGCACACTGACACACGCACACAAAATAATTGTTACACATAATAATATATTATATCAATAATACCTTATGGGCATTGTGCCACTGTTTATCTGGCCAAACGTAAATATCATGACTAATTAAAGAGGCCCACAAAAATATGCATTATGTGTGAAATAAACCTTGTTTTTATAGTTGTTGCTATAGGGAGATATTTAAAACAGAGACGGGCAATGTGCATTGAAGACATGGAAGCAAAAAAACAACAACAACAAACTATTGAGCGTCTTCAATCATTCATCATGGTTGTAATTATATTTTTGGGATTGGACGAAGCCTACTAATGAAAGAAAGATGTGTAGATCAAACGGTGAGACGCTTTTGTCAACTTTGTTTTTTTAAGAATATAGTAAATGATCTTCCTTAGATTACTTTAATAAACGATTGACATTGCAACTGACCGAATTAAAACAAAGTGTCGACCGAGTTTGTCTGTATCTATATAATATAGGCTAAAATTAGGCCCATTGTCACCAAATTAGTATGCTTTTTAAAAATACCTAGTTGCGTGTTTACGAATATTTTAATCGTCAAAGTTCTTTTGCAATACAGCAGATTGAACGTTTAGCAGAGTTTATTCACCAAGTATCATCTGCTCGGGTTTTAGGGTTATAGCGCCCTGACTTTGTTTACTGAAGTTATATCTTTGGGCACGCGAGGCTTCCACCTGCCCCTCCCACATCATCCTTCCCTGACCACAGACCATAAGGTCCGCAGCTGTTGATTTGTTATGAGCACCTAAACCTTTTATCTATGAACCAATTTCCCCTAGCCAGCCATTTAAGGATGCACCTATTGGGAGGCGGAGTACAGCCCCCTCCCCCCTCCCGTAGTGTTGTCTCAATGCACACGGATCGAGCCTCTGTTGCAAGCATTACATGTGCCACCGAAATGAGGGGGATGGTGGTAAATGTGCGGGAGCAGGTAGGGGACGAGAACCCGTTTCATGACCAAGTTGAGTACCTTGCTTGCTATAGAGTAAAACTCCCATTGATCTGTGACCTGGGACCTTATGTGTCCGTTCTGGAAGTTTCAATTTTGCGGATTTTTCTAGTACCAGACTATGAAGTATATTTTTATTCTCAGCTCATGCATCCACCACATTAAACACCCAGATACTTCACAAATCCCTTCATAAATTACCCACGTCTTTTAACAACATGCGACATTAAAACACGACTACGTCAGGAGTTCCTCGCCCAGTACCCATTCCTCAAGTTCCATATTTGATTGAGGGGGGAGATGAGCTGTTAAACAACCACCTTTATGTAAAAATAGCTGAATAATAACAATATAGACATGTGCAAAACAAAAACATAAAATAGAATTTGAAGTAGTCGTAGAATACTCAACAAAAAATTATAATAGATAAGGAATCATAGAACCAGATGAAATACCCCCTCCCCCAACTCTCCTTCCTATCCTTCACAGCAAATTATGTACATGTAAGATTTGTAGGTATTGCCTACCAATAAATATGTAAAGTGGGTGTGAAGTTGGGAAGGGGGCGGCGGAAGGCTGGCAAAGCTAGGTTACATGTTGTTATGGACCTCTATATGATGATGACTCTTATTACGACTCGTTAAATCGGATTCAATGAATATAGTTGTATCTTTATTAGAAGTCTCTAGATTCTGCTAATCTGTAGCCCAAGCTAGGGGTTCTTTGACTGACAGGTCTATGCAGCAATGTAGTTATATTCGTGATAATTATCTTCAACACATTTCTCAACAATGATAGATCACACAACTCCAGTTGTTGAATAAACAATTTTATTTAAATTGTAGACTCAATATAAACGATCAATAAACTTTATCAACTGATGGCAACATAAGTATCAATAACATGGCATTATATGTACAAGTATGAATATAGCGACTTCACTCGACAAACTTCTGAACTGAACTAACTTTAAGGAGGTCGGGACTTAACAAAGAAAACTATCATCGAAGATTCTACAGGGTCTTAATACGCATTTTAACCTCTTTCTCTATAATTACTACGATCCAGAATTATCCTCCAATTTCCACGGGATTTGAACGAATTATTTTATTTAAACTGCCCTCAGGGCATAAAGGTCAAACCTTGGTCGCTTTGGACTCTGATACGCACTTGTTAAGAGGTCAATGCCTTACTACGTCATTCATTTATGACCGATATTCGTAACATCCCCCCCTTCTAAAGCTTTATAATTATTTCCTTTACATTTTAACCATACGAAAAATGTTAATTTTAAGGAATAATTATAAAAGAAAATATTCCGGGAAAAACAATACAGTTCAATTGGCGATCCCAATAATTCAATCGAACTGATAACAATAACATAATAATATATGCAATATAAATTCATCTTATCAAATGGCTTAACTACAGTCATTCAATCATTCAATTTTTAATTCAAAACAATGGACAATTAAATTGTTTATCTAAATCTTGTATACAAGAAAAATACATAATCATTCTTAATAGATATAATATAATACAAGTTAATAATTTCTATTACATTGAACATTCCACTGTAATAAAAACTCTCTCGTCCATTTAATTATAAACTAATATCTTTTACATTTGTAATCAAACAACAAAAGAAAAAATCACTTAATGTCTATTCAGACACGACTTATTTTTTTATAAGGAGAAAAAAAAACAAACGCTCTTGATGAAAAAAATACTACTAGGCTTGACCTAATTACACAACAACACGATCATTTTCTCGACAGTATTTGTTTTTCAGCCTGTAGGCTTGGACAACATTAGACAACTGTCGGTGACGCGACCCAAAATGTAGGTCAATTCCGCCTTTCTCTCTCTCTCTCTCTCTCTTTTTTTTCTCTCTCATTCCCAATTGATTCTAACAATATTGACATCGCTATGCAAATTTCTACCTCATCACAGCCGAGGTCAAATAAAATTGCTACGCGATTAAATAGTTATCGTATTAAATGAGCATTCTTTAACATCTATCATCTCAAAATCAAATTCATTTATATTATTTTGAGAACATTAAACATAGTCTGTTCACGAATTAAAATAGTTTATAGCAAAAATCATTAAAAATATTTCAATCTTTCATTTTACCATGACCTTTCGACGTCATTATTTTCTTTTTTAAAAGAGTTCACATCGTAGCAGGTTAAATTGAAACATTCTATCTTTCATGCAGACATGGATTTACTTAAAACAAATTGGTTAATTCTTAATTAACTATCAATCAAAGCAGATTATATTATCTTCATACAATCTTAGTACTAAACAGTAAGTACTTATTTTCTTTTAATTACATTAAAGACATTTCAAATACAATATTATTGAAGTAGAAAAGAGTTAAGCATAGGCTACTATTAAATTTTTTCAGAGCGAAATCAATGTAACAATTTATGTACAAAACAAACTGCTGGTTTGACTGGTGTGGTAAAACATTTCATTTCCAATCTTTTCAGTGGTGTACATTGCTCTTTTCCATTTTCCATAAAGGTTTTATTCATTGGTTCTCCTGTTACTTTCACAGTGTTCAGGTCTACCCAATCTTTTGATTGTCAGTACAATTCATTCAATCTATTTTAACTCATACAGAAAAAAAAATAGATTAGTTTTACAATCTTGACATGAAATCCTTAATTAATAATACATTTGTTGAACATTGGTATGTCAACATTATAAATTCTCAACCATGACATTCTCAACCATTCTGGTTTACAGTGTCAAGTCAGTGGCACATCCTAAATTTATACAAAACAAGGATAAGTTTTATTTTACATTAGTTTCACTTCTGGTCTGCTTTTCATGTAACAGTATCCTAAAAGTGAAAAATCATATATAATACATTTCTTGGAATTCTTGTTAGTCATAGTTCTGTCTTGCTGCAACTATTTTTACCCTACATTATCATACATTCAATGATAATATAACAAATGAATAAATTCACATAGAAGAAATTTGCATCCTGACTCAGTGCAATTTTTCAACAACAGTACATGATAAAATAAATTTCCATAGTACAATCATAAACATTTCTCAATACTTTAGTGATAGAAAAATTCTCTTTTCTTAAAATCATTTACATCTTTATCAATCAGATTATCCTCTCTGCCAAATGTTTCAATTATCATTTCCAGAGATTCTCAAACATATCTTATAATCAGTCCACATTTATAATGTCCTCTGATTTAGAAACCAATTCTGCGGATAAAACTGATCTTTTTCTCTTATAGCAATTATTTTAAATGCTCAACCTAACAAGTTTGTTTAGAAATATCACACTATAATGATATTTACTCTAACAATACTTTTACTCATTCCTTTTTCATCACAAGTAAGGGATTTTGTTTTAAAATAGTAAGTTTGGTAACTAACTATCAGTGAATTTGACATTCAATTCATCCTGTACTCCAGGCATGAATTTTACAAATAAGAGTAACAATGTTAACAACATCAAGCTTATTCCAATTGTTTTCAGAAGGTAAGGCTTTATCATTTTCAAATGATATAATATTTTTGCCTTTCTTTCATCACACAACAATGGCATCTGCATGTGAGCAGTGTACAATTTTTTTCTAACAAAAACAGTTATGTCAGACAAAAAATATATGTACTTATCTAGGTACTTGATCAGCCCAAGGAGGTCCAATTCGGTCTGCCATTCCTCTTGAAGTAGTTTGAGTGGTCCTCGGACAGTGGGTCCAAAGATTGGTCCATAGGCTCCTCGACTTTCCGGATGGGATTCAGTTGACATCTCCTGCTCCAGGCATAAGTTCTTTAGGACTGGATTGAAGAGTTCCGGGGCGAAGTTGGTCCTTCGATCTGTCGGTATGGATTGTGGTAACCCATAGCTTTTGATAGTTTCGGTCCAGCTCTCCGCACTCGTTTCTTCAGTGATGCTCCTCAAATCTTCATCTGTACCGGCAACTGCAGGTTTGCATTGTTGTTTGTTCATGCTGTGGTCTATCTGTTCATAGACATCAGTAGTAGGACTTTCTTTCTCGTCGACAGCTTTCTCATGCAACTGTAGCAACTCTGGGTCTACTTTCTGCTCAGCAATCATTTCATTTGGTGATGACTTCTTTGATTGATCATTTCCTTTCGGACAATCTTCAATCTTTGAGAAAATAGTAGTATCAAGTTCCACTTCTTCTTCCTCTTTCTTCTCTCGTGGGAGAATTTCTTCTTTCTTTTTCTTTTCTTGTGAGATAATTTCTTCTTTCTTTTTCTGTGGTGTCATACCATTTATGACATCACCTACAGGATAAAGTTCTTTTTCTTTTCCTGTCTCCACTATAGGACTAGGGTCTGGATTTTCCTTCACAATCAGTTCAGGTCTCACCCTCCCTTTCGCCAAATCATTTGCTAGGATAACAGATATGCCCTCAACAGGAAGTTTTGATATTACTCCAACTGTCACATATCCTGTCACCAAGTCAGATGCTAGGTATATCCTATGTAGAGGTATTTCTTCTTTCCATTCAAAACCTCTCAATAGGACAGTCTGTCCTGTCAATGTATTATCATTTAATGGTAATACATCTTTAAGCAGCAGTGTTAATGATGCTCCTGTGTCTCGTAATATGTTTACGGACTTCAGTGGTCCTTCCTTTTGTAAGGCCACACAACCTTCACTAATGAACGGTTGAAAACTGCACAGGGTCTCTGTGTCAATTTTATTCTTCCCTTGACCATGACTTTCGGGTGTTGTTTCATCTTTCGATGACTTCAGACTCTTGTTCGAGTCAAAAATACTTTGGTCTACTTTTTCGTCTCTGTGGACTTGGACAATTAATCCAATAGTAGCCATTCTGTATTTATAATCAGGATATTTATCCTCATTATCTTCAGTTGTAGATTTCTCTACCTTCTGACTTTTGCTCTCAGGCAAATCCACCCTCAGTGTTTCTGGTTTAGAAGAATCTTTCTTCGAATTCAGTTCGTTTGTATTTTCGCTTTCTTGTACATTCTGTATTGGTTTATGGCTTGCACACATGACCACTTTGTTAGGTCTTTTGTCGCTTCGTATACTCCAACAGTCTTCGATGCTATGTCCGGTTCTTTTACAAAAAGTACATCGGACGTTTTTGTTGACAGGTTTCTTATTCACATCATTTTGTTTCACAAAATGCTCTTTTTCACGATGTTTTTGTGTGTTTTCTGCTTGCCGTTGTGGCCTATTAACATTCTTTTCACCAGCTGTCCTATGACACAGTGCATACTGTTCAGCTAAATCAGCAGCCTTATGTGGGTCAGTGATATCACGCTCGGATAAATACATTCTTATATCCGGCCTCACTTTGTTAATAAAATCCTCTAACAGAATGATATCTTTCATTTCTTTTAATGTGGAGATATTTCTGGATTTTATCCACTGATCCATTAACTTTTCTTCTGCTCTAAGGAAGTCTAAGTGTGTTTGGTAAGGGGACATTGTGTACTGACGGAACCTTTTCCGATAACTTTCCGGTATTTGGTTATAGGCTTTAAGTACAGTGTCTTTAATGATTTCATAATCATTTAAATTCTCCTCTTTTAATAATAGAACACAATCTCTTGCCCTTCCCTGAGTAAAAGCTGTTCTGACTAATATTCCCCATTTATCTTCTGGGAACTTAAAATCTCTGCAAGAAATTTCAAAGGTCTGGAAGAAATTAGCTATTTCACTTTCTTTATCAATGTAGGTAGGGACTAGCTTTTTCCATCTGGCCATCTCTACATCACTATGAGATTCCTTTTTAGTAGCGCCTATCTTCGCCAGTTCTATTCTTTCCTGACTTTCTATTTCTCTTTGACTTTTCTTATCTCTTTCCTGACTTTCTATTTCTAGACGTCTTTCTTCTATCTCAAGACGTTTCATTTCTAGTTGAAATCGGAACTGTTCAGACATCTGACCTTCAACTTGATATCCCTCCGCGCTTGATTCTACTTTCAACTTTCCACTCGCAATCAACACATCTTTTATCTTCTGTGTCAACACAGTCCTCGATGGTGTAGTTTCAGTAACTTCTATCTTTAAGATCTCAGCGATCTCTTTTAACTTCTTTATTGATAAAGTTTTCAGAACTTCTTCTTCTGGATTTTCAATAAATTCCATTCTTTAGTTAAGAGATTTATAAAATGTAAATTTCCAACTTACGTTTTTCCAATCGGAAGAATAATTTCAGCGTTCTTAGGCTTGCTCAGTAGGTCACGGCTCCAACACACAACACAACACAACTTGAATATATGCTTCACTATACAACTATATCGGACGAAGACCCCAAACTGTTATGGACCTCTATATGATGATGACTCTTATTACGACTCGTTAAATCGGATTCAATGAATATAGTTGTATCTTTATTAGAAGTCTCTAGATTCTGCTAATCTGTAGCCCAAGCTAGGGGTTCTTTGACTGACAGGTCTATGCAGCAATGTAGTTATATTCGTGATAATTATCTTCAACACATTTCTCAACAATGATAGATCACACAACTCCAGTTGTTGAATAAACAATTTTATTTAAATTGTAGACTCAATATAAACGATCAATAAACTTTATCAACTGATGGCAACATAAGTATCAATAACATGGCATTATATGTACAAGTATGAATATAGCGACTTCACTCGACAAACTTCTGAACTGAACTAACTTTAAGGAGGTCGGGACTTAACAAAGAAAACTATCATCGAAGATTCTACAGGGTCTTAATACGCATTTTAACCTCTTTCTCTATAATTACTACGATCCAGAATTATCCTCCAATTTCCACGGGATTTGAACGAATTATTTTATTTAAACTGCCCTCAGGGCATAAAGGTCAAACCTTGGTCGCTTTGGACTCTGATACGCACTTGTTAAGAGGTCAATGCCTTACTACGTCATTCATTTATGACCGATATTCGTAACAATGTGTGTGTATGTCTCTATGTGTGAATCTAGGTTACATGTGTGTGTATGTCTCTATGTGTGAATCTAGGTTACATGTGTGTGTATGTCTCTATGTGTGAATCTAGGCTACATGTGTGTGTATGTCTCTATGTGTGAATCTAGGTTACATGTGTGTGTATGTCTCTATGTGTGAATCTAGGCTACATGTGTGTGTATGTCTCTATGTGTGAATCTAGGTTACATGTGTGTGTATGTCTCTATGTGTGAATCTAGGTTACATGTGTGTGTATGTATCTATGTATGAATCTAGGCTACATGTGTGTGTATGTATCTATGTATGAATCTAGGCTACATGTGTGTGTATGTATCTATGTTTGAATCTAGGCTACAGGTGTGTGTATGTATCTGTGTATGAATCTAGGCAACATGTGTGTGTATTGTTACGTCCACAATCCCCTTGTGGCCAGAGCTGTGTAGATCTTGCTGATAATTCTCGTTAGTCCTAGGGGAGACTTTAATTATTAGTATTTATGTTTCAGTATTACACGAACTCTTCTTATAGTCCTGGGCACAAATTCAGTATTTGTATTCCAACATTTCCTCTCTTGTAAATTATGGTAGTAGATAAATCTTATAGTAATGTATACAACACAATAGGATAGTAACTTGAAAAAGAAGCTTCAGTGTAACTGTTGTTGATAGTTTATTTCAGGTGGTATGTTCAATATATACAATATATCTATTATGTACAGTTAGAATAAAATAGTGCAAACACAAACGTTCAAAGGAACATCTTTTAAAAACTCTCCGTCTTTCAGACAAAACAAATCATTAAATACTATCCGAGTGGTGCAAGGGACAGACCCACTACCAGTAGGGGTGAAAATCATGGTAACATTACAAAACTCATAACAAAACGATATGAACTTCCCCTATTAAATAATGAGTCGTTCCCAGACTCTGAGAATTTGAGATCAACACAGAATCCCAGCATTACCTAGAACCTTTCGTTTTCCTACTAAACGTCCTAATATCGCGTGTAGTAAGAAAAGAGAGAGAGAGGAGAATAAACATTGCGTGTTCCAATTCTTGGAAAAACAATATACATGACACGCCCCCACCCAATGAAAGAAATAATGTACCATAATTACCCAAGTAATACTCAACATGGTACATTTTTCGTACTTAACACTATCGTTTTAATAACCAACAATCAATGGAAGATTATTAGACAATTTAAGCAAACATGGCTCACTGGCACAACTAAATTATAAAAAGTGTCACTACCCAATGGTAATTGTGATTATAACGTGATGGACAAATATTTCACCGTTAGTATTAATATTAACTAATGTCTCAACAAGTACAAATAATTCAAAAATATTCTAGTCATTCTTATTTTAACTATGTACAGTTGTGTGGATTTCCAACAAAAATTTGCAAAAAGTTTTAATCTATTAAACAAATATAACATTGCTCAAACTCTTGTCAATTTCCAACAGTTTACTTCTAATATACAAACCAAAATATAAGTAATACGTAACTCGAATCAAACTATAGGTTACTTCCCCTTTAAATTACAGTGTCAACTTGACATTAACATGGTTCATACCTAGGATGATGATACTTCCCCTTTTCTCAAATATGAGGAGAAAATACGCTCTAGTTACGATTACCACAGTAATCTCAATATTAAAATGTAATCCACTATTATGCGTTTTTGGCAAATTTGAAAGTTTAATATAAAAGTTTGTTCAGGGTTGAATGAGTGTACACCTTTAGGTACCTTTGTTTCCCTCCATTCCCGGATATATGGAATATATAACAACCTATATACAACATAGTGAATATCCACTAGTTTTTCCCATTCTATTACCATGATATAGCAATTTAGCAATAGATTTCCAATATTATCTATTAATCTATACCAATTGATATTACATCTCTTTCTAAGATAAAAATTGTACATATTATTATTTAGTTCCATTCGTTAACTAAAATAAAACAAGATAATAAATCAACTAGCCCAAAGTTTTCCCACTTAATTGCATGTGATGACAATTACTTTTATCCATCCATATTAAGTAAATACGTGCATATTATATATTTATTGCATCATGCATCAACATTTAAATGGAATTTCTTTTCCATAATCAAATGAATTTAAAATATATCAGAACATCAATATTATACATGATTATAAGAATTATTAATACTTTCAAAAGACTTGACTTCTGTATGATACAAGTATTCTATAGGTATTCCATAATCAAAATTCAAACGAATGATAGGTTATCATGACACATTCTTAATGAATAAGTGAGATGATCTGAAAAAGAAGTATGGGTTATTCAGTCAATCATGTAGCACCCGAGATAGAGTATCAGCTATGACCTTGTCTCTATCTTGTCGATGATACGGGGAATGGGATACCAGTCGGTCTTTGTCAAATTACTTAATTTCCCAAAGTCTCTATAAAACTGCAGTGTGTGGTCGGCTTTTGGTACCATCACACAGGGTGTAGACCATTTGCTATCACATTTTTCTCCTATGTCATCTTCTAACATATACTTTACATTTAATTTAATATGCTCAGGTCTGATGGGGTCAAATGGATGCTGTTTAATAGACCTGGCACCCTCGGTTAACACTACATCGTGCTCTATGACATGTGTCCTACTGGGAACATCTGTAAACAGTGACTTATATTCATGTACCATCTCAATAATCTTCTCCTTATCTTCTACCGGAAGATGTTCTAGCCTTGTATCTAAACTCTTAAGGGCATCTGTATTATTAAGTTTACTTTCTGCAAACTTATATTCTATCCTAGATAAATCCGTCGGGACTCTAGCTAATGAAATCATGGGGACCTCCCGTGGTTTACTCTTTTCCCTGGAAACATAGGGCTTAAGTAAATTAATATGGCATACCCTCTGTTTTTGTCTCCGGTCAGGAGTCTTTATCAAATAATTGACCTCGCCAAGCTTTGACTCTATCTCATAGGGTCCACTAAACTTTGCACTTAAAGGCTGATTTTGCAAAGGTAGAAATACAAGAACTTTGTCACCTGGTGCAAAAGTTCTAGCTGTAGCTTTACGGTCATAGTTCTGTCTCATACGCTCCTGCATCTGTGGAAAATGAATCTTCACATGGTTAAAAGCATGATAAAGCCTATTTTTAAATTTATCTACATATGACAAAAGTCCAATCGGTTCACTGTCCGTTAGCCAAGTTTCATGTAGAAGTTTTAACGGACCTCTGACTGAGTGTCCATACACAAGTTCGAATGGGCTAAACCCCAGGGATTCCTGAGTGGCCTCCCTTGCAGCGAACAGTACATAAGGCACACCCTTATCCCAGTCTTTCTCGTTTTCATAACAGTACTTTTTAAGCATCGATTTTAATGTCTGATGAAACCTTTCCAGAGCTCCCTGGCTCTCAGGATGATAGGCACTTGATAGCCTATGACTTATCCCTAATTGTTCCATGACTTGTTTGAAAATGTTCGAAGTAAAGTTAGTCCCCTGGTCGGACTGTACTGTCTTCGGTAGGCCATAACGTGTGAAGAAATTAGTCAGGGCGTCTACCACCTTCACTGTTGTTATGTTCCGCAACGGAATGGCTTCCGGGAAGCGAGTGGATGAACACATGACTGTGAGCAGGTATTGAAAACCGGCTTTTGTTTTCGGCAACGGGCCCACGCAATCAATGAGTATATGACTGAATGGTTCGTCGAACGCTGGTATCGGCTGGAGTGGAGCGACAGGAATTCGTTGGTTAGGACGTCCTACCATTTGGCATACGTGGCAAGTCTTGCAGTATTGTTCGACATCTCTTCTCAGTCCTGGCCAGTAGAAGTAAGGGAGGATACGGTGGTGCGTTTTTCGGACTCCCATGTGACCAGCGAAAGGAAGATCATGCGCCATACGCAGTATATCTTGACGATAGCACTTAGGTATTACAATCTGGTGAATACTGTCCCACTCGTTTGTACCTGAGTTGAGCGGTTTCGGCTTTCTCATCAACACTTCATCTTTCATGTAGAAACATTCCGCCATTGCATCTGCAGTCTTTTCATCAACAGCTTTCATTCTGAGTTGCATTATTACTTCGTCATTCAATTGTTCTTTCACCAATTTCTGCGTTGGTGACAAAATGTTATCGTTCTCGGTTGCATCACCAGTTGTTAGTTCAGCAAAGAACGTAGCACTTAAATCGATGTCAGGTGTTTCTGTTATCACTGTTTCATTCGCATGTGTGTCTTCAGAACAGACAAACACATATTTCGTTGCACTACACGGCGTAGCAGGAGTCTTTACCGACTTCTTTTTCTGCATTGCTCTTGTCAGTGCACATGTTGGGCGTTCATTGGCAGGACGTAGGTTTTTGTCCTCCGCCATCTTTGTCTCCAACACTTTAACCATGGGCTCGACAGTGACTCTGCCGCCCATAATGTCATTTCCTAATATCATGGAAACGCCTTTGACGGGTAGTGCGCGCCACACTCCCACTACGATGTTACCTGTAAAAATATCCGACTCGAGTTTTATTCTGTGCAGTGGAGCTTCCACAGCCTCCATACTAGCACCTCTCAGCACAACAGACTCACCGGTACTGGTGGCATCCGTTAACGGCACACTGCCCTCCAGGATCACGCTGACAGCAGAACCCGTGTCACGTAATATCTGTATTTTCTTCTTGCTGAGTACATCGACTTCTGTCGACACTGTCCCCTCGTAGACAAAGGGTCGAAAATCGGATAGGTCGTCCTCTTCCGGGACTTCAGGAACCATCTGTTCCTCACGGCCTTCTGAAAGCATAATAGATTGAGTACAGCTATTCTCTTTTACCTTAGATAGACTGTTCTCAAAAACCATCGACTCCACAACTATGGGCGATGCCGGCCGCATTTCTTTTGAGTTTCTTGACCCTGTGTTGCACACTTCTTCTGTCTGCTTGCTATCTTTCTGCACTCTGGCACAGTGTAGAATAGCACCTTGCTTCTTGGTAAGGATCCAACAATCTTTCTTCATGTGGCCCTCTTTCTTGCAATTGAAACATACCACCTTTGCTTTATTTACATCTGTCTGCTTCCTGAAATGAACTAAGTTACTATTATTATTTACACCACTGTTCTTATTATTGTTTTCACTTGTCTCTTTTGGTTTACTAGCCTCCTTGGGCTCTGGTTTGTGCACTTTGGGTTTGTCAGCATAATATGGCTTTATGCTGGCGTGAATTATGGCATAGTTATCTGCCAATCTAGCAGCTTCATGCACATCTTCAACCCCTCGGTCTGAGATGTGGGTTTTAATATCCACTCGAATACAATCATTGAATTCCTCAAACAATATTAGGTTCTTGAGTTTATCAAACTCACTTACATTCTGTGACCTTAGCCACTGTTCTAACATTTTCTCCTTTTGTCTCAAAAAGTCTACATGAGTTTGATCATATGCCTTCTTTCTGTCTCTAAATAGCTTTCTATATTTTTCTGGTGTCAGGGAATAACTTTTTAGCACCCTATCTTTGATTACTTCATAGTCATTTATTTCCTCGGGTGTTAAACTCAACACTACGTCCAATGCTTTTCCTTTGTTGAGAGTTGACCTTAACAATAAAGCCATCTTATCATCAGGGAACTGATAATCTACAGCTATCCTCTCAAAAAGCAAAAAGAAATCTTGAACATCTTCTTCTCTGAATATAGGCAAGTGTTGCTTCATTGCGCTAATATCCATACCGTTGCTGTCCCTACGATGGTCAGGTCTGTTCATGCGTGCCATCTCTATCCTTTCTCTGCTTTCAATCCTAATTCTTTCATTTTCCCTTTCAGTTTCTATCCTAATTCTTTCCAATTCCATTCTCTTCATAGCTAATTGGAATTTTAGGTTTTCACTCAACCCTTTATCTTCATCATTGTTTGATGATCTAGATGACATATTTCTTACCTCGTCTCCGTGGGCAATTACCTCGCCCCCACTGGGAGCTACATAACCTTCATTGATATCGTTCTGTCCCACTTCAACTACACTACCAGTGTTCATGGCATTCTGCCCGTTCAAACATGTCATAATTTCTTTGGTCAAACGATTACGATTAGGTCTTGCCTGTCCTGCCTCAATCCCAAAGGACTCAGCTAATTCTTTTAGTTCAGCAAATGACATGGCATTAAGTTCCTCACTTGATATATTCGAAGCCATAGTATAGCGTTCGAAATATTTGTTATAGTAGAGTAGTATATATTGTATAATAAAATATAAAGTTCCAACTTACGATTTGTCCAGAAATTTGCACAATATAATATTAAACACTTCGTGGAATCTTCACACTTCCCAAGGAATAAAAACGCAAACCAGTTCTCTCCTCTTTTTTAAAAAAAGAATAGTTTCACAGTCCTGAAAACGAAACACAAATATGCCGCTCTCAGTACTACTAATGTCACAAAATATTTATAGGTCAGGAAAAAATATAACTCAAATTTTCCAGACGAGATCAACAAATTTTTTCCAATCCTAGATCAAGAAAAGTAGAACTCAAATCTACCGAACGAGACTACCAAATCTTGTCAATCCTAGGTCAGGAAAAGTAGAACTCAAATATACCGGGCGAGACCACCAAATTTTGTTACGTCCACAATCCCCTTGTGGCCAGAGCTGTGTAGATCTTGCTGATAATTCTCGTTAGTCCTAGGGGAGACTTTAATTATTAGTATTTATGTTTCAGTATTACACGAACTCTTCTTATAGTCCTGGGCACAAATTCAGTATTTGTATTCCAACATTTCCTCTCTTGTAAATTATGGTAGTAGATAAATCTTATAGTAATGTATACAACACAATAGGATAGTAACTTGACAAAGAAGCTTCAGTGTAACTGTTGTTGATAGTTTATTTCAGGTGGTATGTTCAATATATACAATATATCTATTATGTACAGTTAGAATAAAATAGTGCAAACACAAACGTTCAAAGGAACATCTTTTGAAAACTCTCCGTCTTTCAGACAAAACAAATCATTAAATACTATCCGAGTGGTGCAAGGGACAGACCCACTACCAGTAGGGGTGAAAATCATGGTAACATTACAAAACTCATAACAAAACGATATGAACTTCCCCTATTAAATAATGAGTCGTTCCCAGACTCTGAGAATTTGAGATCAACACAGAATCCCAGCATTACCTAGAACCTTTCGTTTTCCTACTAAACGTCCTAATATCGCGTGTAGTAAGAAAAGAGAGAGAGAGGAGAATAAACATTGCGTGTTCCAATTCTTGGAAAAACAATATACATGACAGTATGTATCTATGTATGAATCTAGGCTACATGTGTTTGTATGTATCTATGTATGAATCTAGGATACATGTGTGTGTATTTATCTATGTATGAATCTAGGCTACATGTGTGTGTATGTTTCTATGTATGAATCCAGGCTACATGTGTGTGTATTTATCTATGTATGAATCTAGGCTAAATGTGTGTATATGTATCTATGTATGAATCTAGGCTACATGTGTGTGTATCTATGTATGAATCTAGGCTACATGTGTGTGTATGTATCTATGTATGAATCTAGGCTACATGTGTGTGTATGTATCTATGTATGCATCTAGGCTACGTGTGTGTGTATATATCTATGTATGAATCTAGGATACATGTGTGTGTATGTATTTATGTATTAAACTAGGCTACATGTGTGTGTATGTATCTATGTATGAATCTAGGCTACATTTGTGTGTATGTATCTATGTATGCATCTAGGCTACATGTGTGTGTATATACCTCTGTATGAATCTAGAATACATGTGTATGTATGTATCTATGTATGAATCTAGGCTACATGTGTGTGTATGTATCTATGTATGAATCTAGGCTACATGTTTGTATATGTATCTATGTATGAATCTAGGCTACATGTGTGTGTATGTATCTATGTATGAATCTAGGCTACATGTGTTTGTATGTATCTATGTATGAATCTAAGATACATGTGTTTGTATGTGTCTATGTATAAATCTAGGCTACATGTGTGTGTATGTTTCTATGTATGAATCTAGGCTACATGTGTGTGTATGTATCTATGTATGAATTTAGGCTAAATGTGTGTGTATGCATCTATGTATGAATCTAGGATACATGTGTGTGTTTATATATGTATGAATCTGGGCTACATATGTTTGTATGTATCTATGTATGAATCTAGGCTACATGTGTGTGTATGTATCTATGTATGAATCTAGGCTACATGTGTGTGTATGTATCTATGTATGAATCTAGGCTACATGTGTGTGTATTTATCTATGTATGAATCTAGGCTACATGTGTATGTATGTATCTATGTATGCATCTAGGCTACAGGTGTGTGTATATATCTATGTATGAATCTAGGATACATATGTGTATATGTATCTATGCATGAATCTAGGCTACATGTGTGTGTATGTATCTATGTATGAATCTAGGCTACATATGGTGTATGTATCTATGTATAAATCTAGGCTAAATGTTTGTGTATGTATCTATGTATGAATCTAGGCTACATGTGTGTGTATGTATCAATGTATGCATCTAGGCTACATGTGTGTGTATTTATCTATGTATGAATCTAGGCTACATGTGTGTGTATGTATCTATATATGAATCTAGGCTACATGTGTTTGTATGTATCTATGTATGAATCTAGGCTACATGTGTGTGTATTTATATATGTATGAATCTAGGCTACATGTGTGTGTATTTATCTATGTATGAATCTAGGCTACATGTGTTTGTACGGTATGTATCTATGTATGAATTTAGGCTAAATGTGTGTGTATGTATCTATGTATGAATCTAGGATAAATGTGTGTGTATTTATACATGTATGAATCTAGGCTACATATGTTTGTATGTATCTATGTATGAATTTAGGCTACATGTGTGTGTATGTATCTATGTATAAGTCTAGGCTACATGTGTGTGTATGTATCTATGTATAAATCTAGGCTACATGTGTGTGTATGTATCTATGTATGAATTTAGGCTACATATGTGTGTATGTATCTATATATGAATTTAGGATACATGTGTTTATTTATCTATGTATGAATCTTGGCTACATGTGTGTATGTATCTATGTATGAATCTAGGCTACATGTGTGTGTATGTATCTATGTATGTATCTAGGCTACATGTGTGTGTATGTATCTATGTATGAATCTAGGCTAAAAGTGTGTTTATGTATCTATGTATGAATCTAGGCTATATGTGTGTGTATGTAGCTGTGTATGAATCTAGGCTACATGTGTGTGTATGTATCTATGTATGAATCTAGGCTACATGTGTGTTTATGTATCTATGTATGCATCTAGGCTACAGGTGTGTGTATATATCTATGTATGAATCTAGGATACATGTGTGTGTATGTATCTATGTATAAATCTAGACTACATGTGTGTGAATGTATCTATGTATTAATCTAGGCTACATGTGTGTGTATGTATCTATGTTTGAATCTAGGCTAAAAGTGTGTTTATGTATCTATGTATAAATCTAGGCTATATGTGTGTGTATGTATCTATGTATGAATCTAGGCTACATGTGTGTGTATGTATCTATGTATGAATCTAGGCTACATGTGTGTGTATGTATCTATGTATGCATCTAGGCTACAGGTTTGTGTATTTATCTATGTATGAATCTAGGCTACATGTGTGTGTATGTATCTATGTATGAATCTAGGCTAAATGTTTGTGTATGTATCTATGTATAAATTAAGGCTACATGTGTGTGTTTGTATCAATGTATGAATCTAGGCTACATGTGAGTGTATTTTTCTATGTATGAATCTAGGCTACATGTGTGTGTATGTATCTATGTATGAATCTAGGCTACATGTGTTTTTATGTATCTATGTATGAATCTAGGCTACATGTGTGTGTATGTTTCTATGTATGAATCTAGGCTACATGTGTGTGTATTTATCTATGTATGAATCTAGGCCACATGTGTTTGTACAGTATGTATCTATGTATGAATTTAGGCTATATGTGTGTGTATGTATCTATGTATGAATCTAGGATACATGTGTGTGTATTTATATATGTATGAATCTAGGCTACATATGTTTGTATGTATCTATGTATGATTTTAGGCTACATGTGTGTGTATGTATCTATGTATGAATCTAGGCTATATGTGTGTGTATGTATCTATGTATGAATCTAGGCTACATGTGTGTGTATGTATCTATGTATGAATCTAGGCTAAATGTTTGTGTATGTATCTATGTATGCATCTAGGCTACAGGTGTGTGTATATATCTATGTATGAATCTTGGCTACGTGTGTTTGTATTTATCTATGTATGAATTTAGGCTACATGTGTGTTTATGTATCTATGTATGAATCTAGGCTACATGTGTGTGTATGTATCTATGTATGAATCTAGGCTAAATGTTTGTGTATGTATCTATGTATGAATCTAGGCTACATGTGTGTGTATGTATCAATGTATGAATCTTGGCTACGTGTGTTTGTATTTATCTATGTATGAATTTAGGCTACATGTGTGTTTATGTATCTATGTATGAATCTAGGCTACATGTGTGTGTATGTATCTATGTATGAATCTAGGCTACATGTGTGTGTATGTATCTATGTATGAATCTAGGCTACATGTGTTTGTATGTATCTATGTATGAATTTAGGCTACATGTATGTGTATGTATCTATGTATGAATCTAGGATACATGTGTTTATTTATCTATGTATGAATCTAGGCTACATGTGTGTGTATGTATCTATGTATGAATATAGGCTACATGTGTGTGTATGTATCTATGTATGCATCTAGGCTACAGGTGTGTATATATATCTATGTATGCATCTAGAATACATGTGTGTGTATGTATCTATGCATGAATCTAGGCTACATGTATGTGTATGTATCTATGTATGAATCTAGGCTACATGTGTGTGTATGTATCTATGTATGAATCTAGGCTACATGTGTGTGTATGTATCTATGTATGAATCTAGGCTACATGTGTGTGTATGTATCTATGTATGAATCTAGGCTACATGTGTGTGTATGTACCTATGTATGAATCTAGGCTACATGTGTGTGTGTATGTATCAATGTATGAATTAGGGATGTTAAACGAAAACCGGAATACCGGATTCCGGTTTTGAATCTGAAAACCGGTTTTGATTTTTAAAACCGGATTTCGGTTTGTTGACTGGAAGGTAGTCATTACTTCAAGTGGCACACCAATTTTTTTTTTTTTATTGGTTCTGATGACTTTTTAGAGATCAGTGGTTCTGATGGAAATATTTTTAAAAACAAAAGTTGGATTCACGCAAAACAATTATTGAAATACCTTGCTAACACTATTTAGTCTTAGATATTGTGTTTCTTTTTTTTATCTCCAAATACCAACTATGGCTTGGGATAAAAACAACATCAAACCAAATGTCAGCTCATCTTTTAGATGTGCGCTACTCTTTGATGTGCCTCAAGTGCGGCAGGGATTGCCCCTCCCGGGTTGGCTTACACAGCTATTCTTGGCGGTGCAGTTGGATACCTCACCAATGAAGCTACACCATCGTCTCTCGAGTCGGACGGATGCCGACGACGACTCATTGATGTACGCAATGGAGATTGGAGAGACGCAAACTAGTTTTGTCCTGTGACCTTGAACAATTCGGCTAGACACCGCGTCTGTGCTTTACTATTAACGGCAGCATTAAATACACATTCTTTTGACTTTTGATTGGTGCTACGTGATCCTATTCAATACATTATTTTACAAGTCTAAGTCCACGGTGCACAAATGATCACTATTGAAAGCTATTATCGGTTTTAATCAATTAGTCCATATTGTTTTTAGTTCTAAAATATGTTATGGTAAAGTGTACAAAATCATAATGTATTCACACAAATCAACCTCTTGAATTCTCTGCAAATACTTAATAAGTTTGAACTATTTTTCAAATACACCTACAAAACTACGCACATTTGCATGTCTTTTCCGACCTGTGACTTGTGACATTGCGGGGGGGGGGGAATCGAAATCCGGTTTTAAACCGGTTTTATAGAACCGAAAACCGGTTTTGAAAAGAAACCGGTTTTAACATCCCTAGTATGAATCTAGGATACATGTATGTTTATGTATCTATGTATGAATCTAGGATACATGTATGTGTATGTAACTATGTATGAATATATGCTAAAAGTAGTAAACTGTTATATATTTGTCTTAAATCCAAGCAGCATCAAGTTTACTTACACAAATAGTCTTTGAGCCATCATTTATTTGATGGAACGTTCCATAAGCTTTTGTAGAGGAATTATCGGTGGCACTTCTGGCTTGTACAATAAATCCTTCAAAATATAATTCATCCGCTTTAATTGTCACTGCAGAACATAAATTTTATTCATGTCAGTGCATTCTAATAATATTTTTCCTTAATTTTTTTGCATTCACTATTAATAACTTTATGTTGTTGTTGGTGACAGTAGTGCCTATTCTTCGCTGCCAATGTTAAACAAGACATTTTTAATGCCCTCCCCTCCCCTGTCACAAACTTGCAAGACGTTTTTTTTTCTCACTTGTCTAGATCTATAGAACTGGCGACAAACGGCTTAAAGAAACAAAATAACTTTTTTTAAAAAACCCAATACATTAAAAACAGAAATTAAACAACATTACAAAAATGATCATTAGGCTAAACTTCGATACAATGGGTTTTACGACATCAACAATATTACGTATTTACAGCATCGTAGGTGTTGCCAGAGGGGCTGAAGGGTTTACGTGTACACCTCGACACAATCTCTTCAAGAAAACTCACTATTTTAGTTTTAACTAAGGATTTAACAAAATAATTTATCTGTTTCTTTAATAGTTTTTTGTTTCAAAGCCAAGGACTGTCACCTAGAATAAACAGATTTATAAATAGAATTGTTATTTCCATTATTCCTATATTTCATTAGTTTGAAAATCATTATTGTATGTATTTATTATTTATACAAGAATCCCTACCCCTTACGCCCCGCCAGCAAAGTCCCATATCTTGCAATACTGGCCTGCGCCACTGCATGGCAATACTAATGCTTTTAAGCGGAAAATATTTTATATATCTCTAGGGTTACGCTAACATTACTCACACTATAAAAGACATTTCGTTAACACTAGATATTAACATAATGTTAACAATAGATCGATCAAAATTTACACTATCTTTACTATCTATTCTAGACAATAACATAACGTAAACATTCAATTTACTTTAAAATCACACAATATTAACATTAACTTCACTAGCGAACCTATATTATGTTAATATTACATTCACTATAAAATTATATCTTCACAATAAAATTACACCATGCTAGCATTACATTTACTAACTAAATTAAGTTGACATTACATTGAACATAAAATGCTACTATCTTGAATGTAAACTAAAACCATGTTAACATTACCAATGAAATAAAATTACGTTGCCATCACCCTATTACCTATTACATTCTGTCCTGGGCTAACGTTGTTTCTGTCCAAGTGAAGGCTAAAATATGGCTTTCCACTCATTGGTTCCTTCAACCCGGAGCTGCTGTTACCTTTCACCGCGTAATGTGTTGGCCGCATAGTGCCACATATTTCTGCACTGTCCGGTGCACCGTCGGGATAGCCATGGCTGGCACCACCGAGCAGCAACAGAGGAACCGCCAAAATAAGAACAACGGAAGCCATAACTTTTGTAAGAAAAGAAACGTAAACAAAAAGTAAGTCAGTATCAAATAAGTTATGAATGTAACTTTAAGACTCGAGAAAAAGTAAAAGTTTAAATTTCTGAAATAGAACAATCTTACAGATAAAGTTGAAATTAAAATTTTTGAAATAAAAATAACATTCTTACAGTTGAAGATCGAATTTCTGAAAAAGAAAGAACAGTCTTACAGTTGAAGGTCAAATTTCTGAAAAAGAAAGAGCATTCTTAAAGTTAAAGTTGAAATTAAAATTTCTGAAAAAGAAAGAACATTCTTACAGTTACAGTTGAAATTAAAATTTCTGAAAAAGAAAGAACATTCTTACTGTTAAAGTTGAAATTAAAATTTCTGAAAAAGCAAGAACAGTCTTACAGTTGAAGATCGAATTTCTGAAAAAGAAAGAACATTCTTACAGTTGAATATCAAATTTCTGAAAAAGAAAGAACATTCTTATAGTTGAAGATCAAATTTCTGTAAAAGAAAGAACATTCTTTTAGTTGAATATCAAATTTGTTAAAGTTGAAATTAAAATTTGTGAAAAAGCAAGAACATTCTTACTATTGAAGATCAAATATCTGAAAAAGAAAGAACATTCTTACAGTTAAAGATCAAATTTAAAAAAAAGAACATTCTTACAGTTGAATATCAAATTTCTGAAATAGAAAGAACATTCTTACAGTTGAATATCAAATTTCTGAAATAGAAAGAACATTCATATAGTTGAATATCAAATTTCTGAAATAGAAAGAACATTCTTACAGTTGAATATCAAATTTCTGAAATAGAAAGAACATTCTTACAGTTGAATATCAAATTTCTGAAATAGAAAGAACATTCTTACAGTTGAATATCACATTTCTGAAATAAAAAGAACATTCTTACAGTTAAAGTTGAATTTGTTTTAATAAAAAAAAGCAATCTCACAGCAATGACTTGGAGAGATGTGTACTGCACGATATTTTATCTTACACAGAAAACTCAGAAAACACTCGTGTAATATATTGATGTTCCCGGAACTGTGTACTTTGTTTTTCTTTTTTATATGTTTAGGCTCTTTATCAACAATCTCTATATGTAGTTCCTGTTAAATATTGCACAAATAGATTCTTTTGAAATAATAAAACAAAATCAGTTGATCAGAAAATATTAAGCTCCTTTAATTATAGGTGTGTGTATGTGTGTGTGTGTGGAGGGGGGTGGGTGTGGTTAAACAGGTAAAGTAACATTTTATTATTTTATTTTTCCCGCCCACTTTCTCTCTATCTGTGCACTGTCGTTATTTTTTTCTATTTCGTTCTCTCCCCCATTTTCTAAGTTACGTCCCTGCACCTAAACAGACATCACTAACCCCTTTCGTCGCTATTATTTCTGTAGACGCCTATGTGTATAGGATCTCTAAATATAGTTTGAAATTTTTTGGGGACAGAAGGATTTCTCACTGGACTATTATAATGAACAAACAACCATACAATTAATGACAAGGATACAGGATGAATTAAGTCCCTTTAAATATAAATACGTTTCTCTCCCTTCTCACCCGCCACCCCTTCTCCATATATAACTATTCCTACCTGTAATTTTATCTATGTTTTATTTTCCTACCTGTGATTTTATCTATGTTTTATTTTCCTACCTGTGATTTTATCTATGTTTTATTTTCCTACCTGTAATTTTATCTATGTTTTATTTTCCTACCTGTGATTTTATCTATGTTTTATTTTCCTACCTGTAATTTTATCTATGTTTTATTTTCCTACCTGTGATTTTATCTATGTTTTATTTTCCTACCTGTGATTTTATCTATGTTTTATTTTCCTACCTGTAATTTTATCTATGTTTTATTTTCCTACCTGTGATTTTATCTATGATTTATTTTCCTACCTGTAATTTTATCTATGTTTTATTTTCCTACCTGTGATTTTATCTATGTTTTATTTTCCTACCTGTGATTTTATCTATGTTTTATTTTCCTACCTGTGATTTTATCTATGTTTTATTTTCCTACCTGTAATTTTATCTATGTTTTATTTTCCTACCTGTAATTTTATCTATGTTTTATTTTCCTACCTGTAATTTTATCTATGTTTTATTTTCCTACCTGTAATTTTATCTATGTTTTATTTTCCTACCTGTAATTTTATCTATGTTTTATTTTCCTACCTGTAATTTTATCTATGTTTTATTTTCCTACCTGTAATTTTATTTGTTTTATTTTCCTACCTGTAATTTTATCTATGTTTTATTTTCCTACCTGTAATTTTCTCTCAGTTTTATTTTCCTACCTGTAACTTTATCTGCTTTATTTTCCTACCTGTAATTTTATCTATGTTTTATTTTCCTACCTGTAATTTTATCTGTTTTATTTTGCTATCTGTAATTTTATCTATGTTTTATTTTCCTACCTGTAATTTTATCTATATTTTATTTTCCTATGTGTAATTTTATCTATGTTTTATTTTCCTACCTGTAATTTTATTGTGTTTTATTTTCCTACCTGTAATTTTATCTGTTTTATTTTGCTATCTGTAATTTTATCTATGTTTTATTTTCCTACCTGTAATTTTATCTATGTTTTATTTTCCTATGTGTAATTTTATCTATGTTTTATTTTCCTACCTGTAATTTTATCTGTTTTATTTTCCTACCTGTAATTTTATCTATGTTTTATTTTCCTACCTGTAATTTTATCTGTTTTATTTTCCTACCTGTAATTTTATCTTTGTTTTATTTTCCTACCTGTAATTTTATCTGTTTTATTTTGCTATCTGTAATTTTATCTATGTTTTATTTTCCTACCTGTAATTTTATTTATGTTTTATTTTCCTATGTGTAATTTTATCTATGTTTTATTTTCCTACCTGTAATTTTATCTATGTTTTATTTTCCTACCTGTAATTTTATCTGTTTTATTTTGCTATCTGTAATTTTATCTATGTTTTATTTTCCTACCTGTAATTTTATCTATGTTTTATTTTCCTATGTGTAATTTTATCTATGTTTTATTTTCCTACCTGTAATTTTATCTATGTTTTATTTTCCTAACTGTAATTTAATCTATGTTTTATTTTCCTACCTGTAATTTTATCTATGTTTTATTTTCCTTCCTGTAATTTTATGTATGTTTTTTTTTCAACCTGTAATTTTATCTATGTTTTATTTTCCTACCTGTTATTTTATCTATGTTTTATTTTCCTATCTGTAATTTTATCTATGTTTTATTTTCCTACCGTTTATTTTATCTGTTTTATTGTTCTACCTGTAATTTTATCTATGTTTTATTTTTCTATCTGTAATTTTATCTATGTTTTTTCCTACCTGTAATTGTATCTATGTTTTATTTTTCTACCTGTATTTTCATCTATGTTTTATTTTCCTATCTGTAATTTTATCTATGTTTTATTTTCCTTCCTGTAATTTTATATATGTTTTATTTTTCTACCTGTAAATTTATCTGTTTTAATTTCCTACCTGTAATTTTATCTATGTTTTTTTTTCCTATCTGCAAATTTATCTATGTTTTATTTTCCTATCTGTAATTTTATCTATGTTTTATTTTCCTATTTGTAATTTTATCTATGTTTTATTTTCCTACCTGTAATTTTATCTATGTTTTATGTTCCTACCTGTAATTTTATCTAGGTTTTATTTTCCTATCTGTAATTTTATCTGTGTTTTATTTTCCTATCTGTAATTGTATATATGTTTTATTTTTCTATCCGTAATTTTATCTATGTTTATTTTCCTATCTATAATTTTATCTATGTTTTATTTTTCTACCTGTAATTTTATCTATGTTTTATTTTCCTATCTGTAATTTTCTCTATGTTTTATTTTCCTATGTGTAATTTTATCTATGTTTTATTTTCCTACCTGTAATTTTATCTATGTTTTATTTACCTACCTGTATCTATGTTTTATTTTCCTACCTGTAATTTTATCTATGTTTTATTTACCTACCTGTAATTTTATCTATGTTTTATTTTCCTAACTGTAATTTAATCTATATTTTATTTTCCTATCTGCAATTTTATCTATGTTTTATTTTCCTATCTGTAATTTTATCTATGTTTTATTTTCCTATTTGTAATTTTATCTATGTTTTATTTTCCTTCATGTAATTTTATGTATGTTTTATTTTCCTACCTGTAATTTTATCTATGTTTTATTTTCCTACCTGTAATTTTATCTTTGTTTTATTTTCCTACCTGTAATTTTATCTATGTTTTTTTTCCTATCTGTAATTTTATCTATGTTTTATTTTCCTACCTGTAACTTTATCTATGTTTTATTTTCCTACCTGTGATTTTATCTATGTTTTATTTTCCTACCTGTGATTTTATCTATGTTTTATTTTCCTACCTGTAATTTTATCTATGTTTTATTTTCCTACCTGTAATTTTATCTATGTTTTATTTTCCTACCTGTAATTTTATCTATGTTTTATTTTCCTACCTGTAATTTTATCTATGTTTTATTTTCCTACCTGTAATTTTATCTAGGTTTTATTTTCCTATCTGTAATTTTATCTATGTTTTAATTTCCTATCTGTAATTTTCTCTATGTTTTATTTTCCTATGTGTAATTTTATCTGTTTTATTTTCCTACCTGTAATTTTATCTATGTTTTATTTACCTACCTGTATCTATGTTTTATTTTCCTACCTGCAATTTTATCTATTTTTTATTTACCTACCTGTAATTTTATCTATGTTTTATTTTCCTATCTGTAATTTTATCTATGTTTTATTTTTCTATCTGTAATTTTATCTATGTTTTATTTTTCTATCTGTAATTTTATCTATGTTTTATTTTCCTATTTGTAATTTTATCTATGTTTTATTTTCCTACCTATAAGTTTATCTATGTTTTATTTTCCTATCTGTAATTTTATCTATGTTTTTTTTTCCTATCTGTAATTTTCTCTATGTTTTTTTTCCTATGTGTAATTTTATCTATGTTTTATTTTCCTATCTGTAATTTTCTCTATGTTTTATTTTCCTACCTGTAATTTTATCTATGTTTTATTTTCCTACCTGTAATTTTATCTATGTTTTATTGTCCTACCTGTAATTTTATCTATGTTTTATTTTCCTACCTGTAATTTTATCTATGTTTTATTTTCCTACCTGTAATTTTATCTATGTTTTATTTTCCTACCTGTAATTTTATCTAGGTTTTATTTTCCTATCTGTAATTTTATCTATGTTTTAATTTCCTATCTGTAATTGTATCTATGTTTTATTTTTCTATCTGTAATTTTTTCTATGTTTTATTTACTTACCTGTATCTATGTTTTATTTTCCTACCTGCAATTTTATCTATTTTTTATTTACCTACCTGTAATTTTATCTATGTTTTATTTTCCTATCTGTAATTTTATCTATGTTTTATTTTTCTATCTGTAATTTTATCTATGTTTTATTTTTCTATCTGTAATTTTATCTATGTTTTATTTTCCTATCTGTAATTTTATCTATGTTTTATTTTCCTACCTATAAGTTTATCTATGTTTTATTTTCCTATCTGTAATGTTATCTATGCTTTATTTTCGTTACGCTAATTTTATCTGTTTTATTTTCCTATCTGTAATTTTATCTATGTTTTATTTTTCATCCTGTAATTTTATCTATGTTTTATTTTTCTACCTGTAATTTTATCTATGTTTTATTTTTCTACCTGTAATTTTATTTATGTTTTTTTTTCCTATCTGCAAATTTATCTATGTTTTATTTTCCTATCTGTAATTTTATCTATGTTTTATTTTCCTACCTGTAATTTTATCTATGTTTTATTTACCTACCTGTATCTATGTTTTATTTTCCTACCTGTAATTTTATCTATGTTTTATTTACCTACCTGTAATTTTATCTATGTTTTATTTTCCTAACTGTAATTTAATCTATGTTTTATTTTCCTATCTGCAATTTTATCTATGTTTTATTTTCCTATCTGTAATTTTATCTATGTTTTATTTTCCTATTTGTAATTTTATCTATGTTTTATTTTCCTTCATGTAATTTTATGTATGTTTTATTTTCCTACCTATAAGTTTATCTATGTTTTATTTTCCTGTCTGTAATTTTATCTATGTTTTTTTTTCCTATCTGTAATTTTCTCTATGTTTTTTTTCCTATGTGTAATTTTATCTATGTTTTATTTTCCTATTTGTAATTTTCTCTATGTTTTATTTTCCTATCTGTAATTTTCTCTATGTTTTATTTTCCTACCTGTAATTTTATCTATGTTTTATTTACCTACCTGCATCTATGTTTTATTTTCCTACCTGTAATTTTATCTATGTTTTATTTACCTACCTGTAATTTTATCTATGTTTTATTTTCCTATCTGTAATTTTATCTATGTTTTATTTTCCTATCTGTAATTTTATCTATGTTTTTTTTCCTATCTGTAATTTTATCTATGTTTTATTTTCCTACCTGTAACTTTATCTATGTTTTATTTTCCTACCTGTGATTTTATCTATGTTTTATTTTCCTACCTGTGATTTTATCTATGTTTTATTTTCCTACCTGTAATTTTATCTATGTTTTATTGTCCTACCTGTAATTTTATCTATGTTTTATTTTCCTACCTGTAATTTTATCTATGTTTTATTTTCCTACCTTTAATTTTATCTATGTTTTATTTTCCTACCTGTAATTTTATCTAGGTTTTATTTTCCTATCTGTAATTTTATCTATGTTTTAATTTCCTATCTGTAATTGTATCTATGTTTTATTTTTCTATCTGTAATTTTTTCTATGTTTTATTTACTTACCTGTATCTATGTTTTATTTTCCTACCTGCAATTTTATCTATTTTTTATTTACCTACCTGTAATTTTATCTATGTTTTATTTTCCTATCTGTAATTTTATCTATGTTTTATTTTTCTATCTGTAATTTTATCTATGTTTTATTTTTCTATCTGTAATTTTATCTATGTTTTGTTTTCCTATCTGTAATTTTATCTATGTTTTATTTTCCTACCTATAAGTTTATCTATGTTTTATTTTCCTATCTGTAATGTTATCTATGCTTTATTTTCGTTACGCTAATTTTATCTGTTTTATTTTCCTATCTGTAATTTTATCTATGTTTTATTTTTCTACCTGTAATTTTATCTATGTTTTATTTTTCTACCTGTAATTTTATCTATGTTTTATTTTTCTACCTGTAATTTTATCTATGTTTTATTTTCCTATCTGTAATTTTATCTATGTTTTATTTTTCTATCTGTAATTTTATCTATGTTTTATTTTTCTACCTATAAGTTTATCTATGTTTTATTTTCCTATCTGTAATGTTATCTATGCTTTATTTTACTTACGCTAATTTTATCTGTTTTATTTTCCTATCTGTAATTTTATCTATGTTTTATTTTCCTACCTATAAGTTTATCTATGTTTTATTTTCCTATCTGTAATGTTATCTATGCTTTATTTTCCTTACGCTAATTTTATCTGTTTTATTTTCCTATCTGTAATTTTATCTGTTTTATTTTCCTACCTGTTATTTTATCTATGTTTTATTTTCCTATCTGTAATTTTATCAATGTTTTATTTTCCTACCGTTTATTTTATCTATGTTTTATTGTTCTACCTGTAATTTTATCTATGTTTTTTTTTCTATCTGTAATTTTATCTATGTTTTTTTTCCTACCTGTAATTTTATCTATGTTTTATTTTTCTACCTGTAATTTCATCTATGTTTTATTTTCCTATCTGTAATTTTATCTGTTTTATTTTCCTACCTGTAATTTTATCTATGTTTTATTTTCCTACCTGTAATTTTATCTGTTTTATTTTCCTACCTGTAATTTTATCTATGTTTAATTTTCCTACCTGTGATTTTATCTATGTTTTATTTTCCTACCTGTAATTTTATCTATGTTTTAATTTCCTACCTGTAATTTTATCTATGTTTTATTTTCCTACCTGTGATTTTATCTATGTTTTATTTTCCTACCTGTAATTTTATCTATGTTTTATTTTCCTACCTGTAATTTTATCTATGTTTTATTTTCCTATCTGTAATTTTATCTATGTTTTATTTTCCTACCTGTAACTTTATCTATGTTTTATTTTCCTACCTGTGATTTTATCTATGTTTTATTTTCCTACCTGTGATTTTATCTATGATTTATTTTCCTACCTGTGATTTTATCTATGTTTTATTTTTCTACCTGTGATTTTATCTATGTTTTATTTTCCTAACTGTAATTTTATCTGTTTTATTTTCCTACCTGTAATTTTTTCTATGTTTTATTTTCCTACCTGTAATTTTATCTATGTTTTTTTTTCCTAGGTGTAATTTTTTCGATGTTTTATTTTCCTACCTGTAATTTTATCTATGTTTTATTTACCTACCTGTAATTTTCTCTATGTTTTATTTTCCTAACTGTAATTGTATCTATGTTTTGTTTTCCTACCTGTAATTTTATGTATGTTTTATTTTCCTATCTGTATTTTTATCTATGTTTTATTTTCCTATCTGTAATTTTATCTATGCTTTATTTTCCTACCTGTAATTTTATCTGTTTTATTTTCCTATCTGTAATTTTATCTATGTTTTATTTTCCTACCGGTAATTTTATCTATGTTTTATTTTCCTACCGTTTATTTTATCTGTTTTATTGTTCTACCTGTAATTTTATCTATATTTTATTTTCCTATTTGTAATTTTATCTATGTTTTATTTTTCTATCTGTAATTTTATCTATGTTTTATTTTCCTACTTGTAATTTTATCTATGTTTTAATTTCCTATCCGTAATTCTATCTATGTTTTATTTTCCTATCTGTAATTGTATCTATGTTTTATTTTTCTATCTGTAATTTTATCTATGTTTTATTTTCCTACTTGTAATTTTATCTATGTTTTAATTTCCTATCCGTAATTCTATCTATGTTTTATTTTCCTACCTGTAATTTTACCTGTTTTATTTTCCTACCTGTAATTTTATCTATGTTTTATTTTCCTACCTGTATTTTTATCTATGTTTTATTTTCCTACCTGTAATTTTATCTATGTTTTATTTTCCTACCTGTAATTTTATCTATGTTTTTTTTCCTACCTGTAATTTTATCTATGTTTTATTTTCACACCTGTAATTTTATCTATGTTTTATTTTCACACGCACTTTTATGAAAACTTTCCCAAGTGAAATTCTAGTTTTATTTTCTCTTTAGTTTTCATTAATGTATTTCTTTCTTTTTTCTTATTTATCTATCTATCTATCTGTCTATCTGTCTATCTGTCTATCTGTCTATCTGTCTATGTGACTATCTGTCTATCTGTTTATTTGTCTATCTGTCTATCTGTCTATCTGTCTATCTGTCTATCTGTCTATCTGTCTATCTGTCTATCTGTCTATCTGTCTATCTGTCTATCTGTCTATCTGTCTATCTGTCTATCTGTCTATCTTTCTAACTGTCTATCGGTCTATTTGTCTATCTGTCTATTTGTCTATCTGTCTATATGTCTATCTGTCTATCTGTCTATCTGTCTAACTGTCTATCTGTCTTTATGTCTATGTGTGTATGTGACTATCTGTCTATCTGTCCATCTGTCTAACTGTCTAACTGTCTAACTCTCTAACTGTCTAACTGTCTAACTGTCTAACTGTCTAACTGTCTAACTGTCTATAGGTCTATTGGTCTATCTGTCTATCTGTCTATCTATCTATCTGTCTGCATTAATTGTTTGTTCATTTAAAAGGAGTTTATCTTTTAAACATCTCTAATTTAAAAAATTACATAATATAATGCCAGAAGATACGTCTCTTATATTATTTAAATATAATAAATCCAGCAATGAATTTATTTTAGAATTACTAATATTTATGTTTCATTAAATGAGATTAGCATAAAAAAAACTATTTTAAATGTATTTTACTATGTATCTATTAATGAGCGCTGTGTTTTGAATGCAATTTGCTAATTTTTCAATGTCGAGTAGATATTTAGTAGCTTCTTAGTGGTCAAATGGAAGTGACCTCTTTAAATGTTTAAAACAACTTTCATGTTTGATAAAATTTGCTCTTAATTGTAAATTGAACCGAAGGCTGAAAGTAGAACGAATGCCTAGCAGTTGAGAATAATATATAAGTTTCCTAAGCAACTTCCTTCCAGATTTTTTCAACATATTGACATATTTTGATGCCCTGTTTTATGTTTAAAACTCAACGTGCATTTTAAAATAGCCAATATCCTTCCACTTAAAAAAAAAAGATCCACATCTAAGAAGGATGTAGTAAGACCAAGCCAGTCAGGCTTGATGTGGCATGAAAACATGAGTCTGTAGTGTGTAGGCCTACAGGGGCTTGTGTAATGACACAGTTATTGATCTAGTCATTACTTTTAGGCTAGAAGTTGATCCTTAAAAGTTGCATTACCGTGTAGGGAAAAACAAAAGGAGTAAGGGGATTTAGCAGAATTCAAAAACAAGAACATCAAACAAACGACTAAATTGTCATATAGGAAAAAATCTATAACAAGAAACAAACAAATAAAGTGAACGACAAAATTGTCCTTAATAATTAAACCCACGTTTGATCAAAATTTTATATTATGTAAACTTTGAACTTTAGTCTCTAAACATTTCAAATTTCAAGTCAATGTTAATTTATGCAAAGTTGGGCCTGCATTGATTGACTGGAAGGTGACAAGGTGGAAGCTTTAGGGGGGTGGGGGTGGGGAGGGGATATGTATGAAGATACCTCACTAAAACACTTCAAAGGTAGGGTAATGTTTGAAGGCTATTAAGGCCCAGAAATACTATTTAGTATTCCTCCCTCCTGTAGTAGGCCTTACACTAAAACATTGTTGAACTTGACTAAATGAACTTAAGGCACCAAAACTACCTCAGTTTTAAAAGTTACAGAAATCAGAGCCGATCAGAATAAACTACAAAAAAATAGAGTAAATCATCTAAGAGCGAACACCAGCAAGTTGCGAACACCTCTCGAAAAAACGTTTGCAGTTTCTCTATTTTCTAGTCTACTACGAAAACGAGCGTCAATCTAAAGAAAGTAGTACTTCCTCAATATCCTCAGGTGGTTTTAATTACGGGAAGAGATTTTTTTGTGATCAAAAAGTGCCGACATTTGGGTGCCATGGTGGCGGCTATGCTGAAAACCTCCCACCGGATGAACGAGGGTTGTATCCGGGTTAAGACTACTTTTCCTTTCATTTTTACATTTAAATGTGTTTGCTATCGGATCATCACTAGGATATAGTTAAAGAACAATGCTGTTATGATTTACAATACTTATTTATAGTAATGTTCGTTTTAAAGGGGTGTTGGCAATGAAGTATGCAAAACGTAGGATTGATCCTCATAGCGAACACTTTTTTTTCTGTTGGAGTGGGTATCTAAAAACTGTCGAAAATGCACCTCAAAGGGATTATTACTAGATTATTAGATGAGCTGTACTTAGAGCAAGACTCGGGAGAGAAGAATAGCAGAAAAAAACACTGAAAAGAGAAGGGTCAAGAAACGTAATTGAAATAAGCTCTGATGGCAGCTACTACATATATTATATATATATGATACTACAATTAATGGAACTAGAAATGGCTTCAATTTCAATGTTGTTTGTTTGAAAATACAGTACAGATATCATGCATTTATCAAAAGGCGCATGTAGACTATAGGAACACTAGCTTGTCTTTCTCTTTACTGTTGGTGCAGAGGTTTTCTTGACTCACTCATAAATAGATCTAGATTTTACACCATAAAACACGTTGGTTTAGAAAAAAAATTATTTAAACAAATTTAAACGATCTGTAAAAGTCTAGACAAATGCATGCGGAAATACAATAGCATGGGCACCTCCAGTGTTCTTTACATTCACAAAATAATAAATCTTTGATGACTTTGACTTAGTGAAATTAAAGTGTTCGCTATGAATTTTAATGGAAAAAAAGTGTTCGCTATGAAGCAGCAAACATGGTCGTCTAAGAATGCAATCTACACACTAACCCTGCGTAGTAATACAATAATGTATGTTCATTCAAGTAGCCACGTTGTCATACTATCTTTTGGTACTTTCGTTTTTATCCTATGTCTAACGGTTTAGAAACTAGGTCACAAAAACTAAGTAGGCTGCTATTTTTAGCTTTATGGTGTTCGCAAACGGTGATTCCCTCTAAGGCATATTCACTGTTCTTTAAAAAAGGGGGCTAGTTGAGATTTCACCACAGAAAGGCCAGTTCTAAAAAGAAAACAACCAGAAACTACTTAAATTCATAATTAATCTACTAAATGTTAAATATTGATAAAATAGTTGTTTAAATCCATTTTATTTAAAATCAGTCTGTATGTTTGAGTGTTTATAATCGTGTGTGTGATTAGATTGATGTAGGGTAAACAACGAGTAAAGGAGAAAAGTAATTACAATCTTCTTGTCATGAAGTGTCAATCAAAAGCAGACTTTTAAAACATTCCCAACCAACAATTATGAAAACGATTTACTAATTACCTGTACGGAGCAGTAACAATTTTAAGGGGAAATGATAAATATATTTAATGTATAAGATCTGAACAAGTTTAGAGACATTAGCTCTTACTTAGATTTTAGATGATGCTGAGAGTGGTATCTACCGGGTAGATGTTGACATCTTTACAAATTCATCTCACATGAAGCTTTATACCTATTCAGTTATATGAAGTTTAAGTATATATTCATTTCATGTGACGTTGAGCTATATCAGTTTATTTCATGAGAAGTTTAACTCTATCAGTTCATTTCATGAGAAGTTCAACTCCATCAATTCATTTCATGTGAAGTTTATGTCAGTTCATTCCATCTGAAGTTTAACTCAGTAAATTGATTTCATGTTCAGTTTAACTCTACCAGTTCAATTCATAAGAAGGTCAACTCCATCAATTCATTTCACGTGAAGTTCCACTCTATTCATTCATTTCATGTGGAGTTTAACTCAACTCTTGGCAAACACATCGAAGAATGAAACGCTGGTCACCCCCCCCACCCCCAGATGAATCATTAGTCTAATGCACCTATGTTTTGGGTGGGCCACACTTAGAGCGTGTAACCATGGCAAACACACAGCAACTTGACATATCTTTTGCACAATTTCAAGAGGATCCTGAAAGGAGCCGCCTTAAATGTCCCAATTTAAAGTGCTGAAGTACCCCACGTGAAGGCACATTGACAAGCCATTGACATGTCATAGATGTTCACTCTTGTCATTTGTACTGGGCTTTTATTAAATGCAGTGGACCTCAAACTTTTGTAGGAAATCAGGGTCTGTTTACTGCCACTCGACACATTTGGTTAGGTTTCTTTACAGGGTCTGTTAACTGCCACTCGACCCATTTGGCTAGTTTTTTTTTTACAGGATCTGTTTACTGCCACTCGACACATTTGGCTTGGTTTCTTTACATGATCTGTTTACTGCCACTCGACCCATTTGGCTAGTTTTTTTTTACAGGATCTGTTTACTGCCACTCGACACATTTGGCTAGGTTTCTTTACATGATCTGTTTACTGCCACTCGACCCATTTGGCTAGGTTTTTTTACAGGATCTGTTTACTGCCACTCGACACATTTGGCTTGGTTTCTTTACATGATCTGTTTACTGCCACTCGACATATTTGGCTAGGTTTCTTTACAGGATCTGTTTACTGCCACTCGACATATTTGGCTAGGTTTCTTTACAGGATCTGTTTACTGCCACTCGACATATTTGGCTAGTTTTTTTTACAGGATCTGTTTACTGCCACTCGACACATTTTGGCTAGGTTTCTTTACATGATCTGTTTACTTCCACTCGACATATTTGGCTAGGTTTCTTTACAGGATCTGTTTACTGCCACTCGACCCATTTGGCTAGGTTTCGTTACAGGGTCTGGAGTGTGTCCTTGAGTCTACCTAGCTCTGATGACAAAGTAAAGCTGGCTGGGCATTGTGCTATTCACATAGTCCCCTAGTATTCCGTAGACATAAAACTTGTGAACACTGCTTGACATGCTCTAGAGATGAAATAGATCGGACGTGAATACTTCATTTTACAGCACTGCACTTGTCTTAGTTAGTAATCGGAAGGTCTGGTTATGGTTGAGTTAAAACTGCACTTGTCTTGGTCAGTAATCGGAAGGTCTGGTTATGATTGAGTTAAAACTGCACTTGTCTTGGCTAGTAATCGGAAGGTCTGGTTATGATTGCGTTAAAACTGCACTTGTCTTGGTTAGTAATCGGAAGGTCTGGTTATGATTGAGTTAAAACTGCACTTGTCTTGGCTAGTAATCGGAAGGTCTGGTTATGATTGAGTTAAAACTGCACTTGTCTTGGTTAGTAATCGGAAGGTCTGGTTATGATTGAGTTAAAACTGCACTTGTCTTAGTTAGTAATCGGAAGGTCTGGTTATGATTGAGTTAAAACTGCACTTGTCTTAGTTAGTAATCGGAAGGTCTGGTTATGATTGAGTTAAAACTGCACTTGTCTTAGTTAGTAATCGGAAGGTCTGGTTATGGTTGAGTTAAAACTGCACTTGTCTTAGTTAGTAATCGGAAGGTCTGGTTATGATTGAGTTAAAACTGCACTTGTCTTAGTTAGTAATCGGAAGGTCTGGTTATGATTGAGTTAAAACTGCACTTGTCTTAGTTAGTGATCGGAAGGTCTGGTTATGATTGAGTTAAAACTGCACTTGTCTTAGTTAGTAATCGGAAGGTCTGGTTATGATTGAGTTAAAACTGCACTTGTCTTAGTTAGTAATCGGAAGGTCTGGTTATGATTGAGTTAAAACTGCACTTGTCTTAGTTAGTAATCGGAACGTCTGGTTATGATTGAGTTAAAGTCTCTGATGGTTACAATAAGGGTAACGGTGGCCGGTTTACGGTTAGGTTTAAGGCGGATGGGTTAAGATCTTTTGAGATAACTGTTTCAAACTAAATAATTTTAAGAAGTTTTCCCCAAAAATGTTATGTCAATATAAATGTTAACATTTTTCACAAGTTAAAGAATCTCCCCCCCCCCCCCCCCTCCTTTTTTCCTTCTTCTTTTTGCTACATGTATGTTTTAAACACTTGAAATGCTGATGCATTCGTTTACATATAGAGCTTATTCTCAATAGGGACGACGCGGCTTATCATTTCGTAAGATATTAGTTAGAGTTAATAATGTCAGGAAGCCTTGTCGACATTAGGCCAAGGCCTCACAGGCGTAGCCACGAACGGGGAAGAGAGGTTGGGGGGGGGGGGGGAGGAGAGGGTACAAACACTACGATTTGAAAATAATTTTTTTTATTTGGTAGAAATTATCACAATTTTAAAAAGATATAAACTAGCCTTAGTAGTCAACAGATTTGTAAATTTCGGTAGTAAATTCACATGATTATACTTTCACAAAATTAAATCAATTTTTATAGTTTATAGATATTTATCACACCCCTAGCTGAAAATCTTGGCTACACCACTGTTAGACTTGAAAGTAAAACTAAAAAGTTCCCCTAAAAGTCCATCAATTTAAATCCCCATTAGGTTTACATGTGTTTTGTTTCACATGAAATTGGACTCAAAATGTGAAACCCAAGGGTGTGATGGAAATAACAGAAACACAGGCCATATATTAAACAACAAGAAAAAAATTTACACAACAAGAAATTATTCAAAGTAGCCTTGTTCTATATACATAAACGATACAAATGTGTATACTTATAATTAAAAGATGATCTATATATCCAGTAAAATGCCATTATAGTGACTAGTTATTCAAAAAAGAAATAAAACCAAACTTAATAATCAATGAAAACGTGAAGAGAAGACTGTATTTATATAGATCTAGATTAAAAGTATAGTTCTTGGCGTAACATGGACTATCTAGTAAACCAAGAAATAAAAGCCTTTAAGAAAAAGGAAATAAATAAATAAAAGTCTATACTATATTAACAATGAAACAGAGTAGATGCCTTACATAGGCCTAGTTGTTACCCGCGGAATAAAGACATTACAACGTATTAAATGTATATAAAAAAAGACTAAACTATAATCAATCATAATTCAAAGTTAAAAAAAAAATAATTTAAAAAGTGAACTGAAATGTAAGTGTTACCTTTAGATATTTTAATCCAGTAATCACACAAAACTTGGCGGTAAAACTAGGTTACCTTAAGTTTAAGCAATGTGAAGACTATTATTATTACACAAGGGTTTACGGGGAGAAGTCCAGCAGATCTACAGCCTAGTGTGTGTGTGTCTAGGTGTGCTCGTTTTTTTTGGAGGAAGAGGAAAAGAGGGGAGTGCAAAGAAGTTTGGCGCGGAGAAGGTCGACGAGTCGGCGTGGTTGACGAGTGAGTACATCACCAGTGGAGTAGCGAGAGGCCTTGGTCGCCCGATGCACAGGAACAAAAAGGAATGCATGACCCGAAGCGGAAGAAAACGTGAACTCCCCACTCCCCTAGTGTTCCCACCCCTATCCTCCCTACCGATACACGCCTAAAATACTACCTTCCCACTTCTGCTAAGACAATGAATACAACTACAACTGAGGTTTAAGAAGAACATAATGCACATTTAACATGGGGTTTAAGGGTATAATTTACATAATATAGCATGGGGTTCAAGGATATACTGTAACCAACATTTAACATAGGGTTTTATGATATAATGAACATTTAACATGGGGTTTAAGGATATAATACATATTTAACATGGGTTTTAGGGATTATTACATTACCACCTGACCATTAATGATGTTATACGAATCCTTACATAATTGCCAGTTATATGATATTGCATCGACGATATACTGGTGGTCATCTACACCTTTATACATGCCGAAAGTTAGTTTAATGTTAGTATATTTGTCAATATTATTATATATTTATGACAACCAGTTACTTTAAAATTATAGTTCTTTCAGATGACTTGCAAGTGCCTGAATTAATATAGGTATGAGGTATTTTTGGCTTGAGACCCCATTATGAAAGATATTTGATATTATTTTTCATAAGTGTTATTAAACAGTTCAATGATTATTATTTAGCACAGCAAATGTATATTATTGTATGAGTTTAGTATTTACTCATTTAATTATTTGTAAACCTGTCTAGAGGGTAGGTCCTGGTTTATTCTCCCTGGGCGCTTCGACTTTGTATAGCATTGAGTTCACCATTCATTATAGTGTCAATTGATATATAAGCTCGTAGTTAGTTGTAAATTGGAGTAAATGATACATTTAATTAAGTTGATGAATAAACAGTTGTACACTACACCACAAACAATTGAACGAGTATAAGTAACGTAATCCTTCGTCAAAAGTCAAACAACGAATTTAATTGGGTATATTACAAAGGGGTGTCCATTTCGGATGTGATTGTAGGCTGACAAGTTAATATTCCAAGGTAAAAAGAAGATACATTATGCAAGCGTATCAGCTAAGCACATAGAATAAGTATAAATATACACATAGTATTATTAGTATTTGTAAAGATATTATCCAATAGAATGGTATTATGAAACACAATAATCCGAACGAATAAAGCATTGAAATATTCAGGTAACATCAGAGTATAATAGCATAGCTTCCTTAGTAAATGTACAATGGAAAAAAGGACGGGTGTCTGTTATATTGCCTTTTTATAGACCGTCAGTTTGGGCGTTTAATCGAATCTATCAGATTCGTAACCTCTACAAGAGACAATAACTTTGCATGATGCAATGAGGTCTATGCACAATTCCTTAGAGACAGAAAATATATCACGTGATGTTGTCTAAACTAAAAAAAAATGGCTGATCTTACATTGATCTTATCGGCACCTATGATTATTAAAAATTTTAATTTTCCACATATCCTTGAATAGTGTGATATTATAAATGATGCTCACGGAAACAACAATGATTATAGACATTCAATTATTAAAGAACAACACCTATTTGTTGATCTTTCAAAGGAAATCGATGAAAAGATATTTTGTATTTTTATATTCTTTACATAATAATTTAGCGGTAGAATTTGCGCGCCCAACAAGCAGCGCATTAAAAATTGTTAATGTTTCTAAGTGTATCTAGTCAACATCACGTGACCGGGATATCATTCTGCTTAGACCTCATTGAAGTTTGAAAGGAAATACTTTAGTAATCGATCAAATTAATATCCGAAATCGTTAATAAAATAGACGCTATGACACCCCATTTTTTAAGGGATCTTTCAGTATTTATTTTGAACTAATGGAGGTATTTATTGAATAACTAATAACTCTCTACGGCACATTAGTGTCAACTATAATTAACAATAGACATTTTAAAATATCTTCGAAGTTATTAATAATTTTATTATGAAACGGCGTTTCGTAACAGGATTTACTGTAACCTAGATTCAACATGGTGTTAAAGGATGAAATGCACATTTAACATGGGGTTGAAGGATATAATTTACATATAGCATGGGGTTTAAGGATATGCTGTAACCTACATTTAACATGGGGTTTAAGGATATAATGCACATTTAACATGGGGTTTAAGGATTTAATGCACATTTAACATGGGGTTTAAGGATATACTTTACATATAGCATGGGGTTTAAAGATATACTGTAGTCTACATTTAACATGGGGTTTAAGGATATAATGCAAATTTAACATGAGGTTTAAAGATATAATGCACATTTAACATGGGGTTTATCTATATACTGTAATTAACATAATGTTAATGGATGAACTGTACACTTAACATGGGGTTTATGTATATACTGTAATTATTAAGTTACTATTTCAACAAGTGTATAAGACATATACCCTAAATGTTATTTGTGTGTTTCTGCAACTTGTATCTTCAAATTGTTTATTTAACTTGTTTCGCAAAATGTTTTTTCAATTTGTTTTTTTTTTAATTTATCTCTTTAATTTGTTTGTTCAAAATGTTTCTTCAACTTGTTTCTTCAACTTGTTTCTTCAATTTGTTTCTTCAACTAGTTTGTTTAACTTGTTTTTTCAACCGGTTTCTTAATTTTGTTTCTTCAACCTGTTTCTTCAACCTGTTTCTTCATCTTGTTTCTTCAACTTGTTTCTTCAACTTGTTTCTTCAACTAGTTTCTTCAACCTGTTACTTCAACCTGCTTCTGCAACTAGTTTCTTCAACCCATTTCTTCAACCTTTTTCTTCAACCTGTTTCGTCAACTAGTTTCTTCAACTTGTTTCTTCAACTAGTTTGTTCAACCTGTTTCTTCAACCTGTTTCTTCATCTTGTTTCTTCAACTTGTTTCTTCAACTTGTTTCTTTAACTAGTTTCTTCAACCTGTTTCTTCAACTTGTTTCTTCAACTAGATTCTTCAACCTGTTTCTTCAACCTGTTTTTTCAACCTGTTTCTTCAACTAGTTTCTTCAACCTGTTTCTTCAAGTTGTTTCTTCAACTTGTTTCTTCAACTAGTTTCTTCAAACCTGTTTCGTCAGCTTGTTTCTTCAACTTGTTTCTTTAACTAGTTTCTTCAACCTGTTTCTTCAACTTGTTTCTTCAACTAGATTCTTCAACTTGTTTCTTCAACCTGTTTTTTCAACCTGTTTCTTCAACTAGTTTCTTCAACCTGTTTCTTCAACTAGTTTCTTCAACCTGTTTCTTCAACTAGTTTCTTCAACTTGATTCTTCAACCTGTTTCTTCAACTAGTTTCTTCAACTTGTTTCTTCAACCTGTTTCTTCAACCTGTTTCTTCAACTTGTTTTTTCACTTGTTTTTTTTCACTTGTTTTCTCTTCTTTTTTCTTCCACTTGTTCTTCCACTCAACGGCGTATTTAGGCATGTTTCTAAGGTTCCATTGGAACAGGGGCCCCGACAGAAAGGGGCCCTTACACATCATAAAAAGATTTATTTGTGTTACATCCGCATTCTTTCTATAAAAATGTAAAATAAAATTCATCTTTTCCCCAACAAGTTTCAGCTAAGCGCAATATAAAAATTATGATTTTACAGAATGTAACATAATTTAACGTCCCTTTTTTGACAGATAAATTTGGGAAAAGGGTTCCCACAATCCTTAATACGGCCCTGCTTCCACTAGTTTCATCCACTAGTTTCTTCCACTAGTTTCTTCCACTATTTTCTTCCACTAGTTTCTTCCACTAGTTTCTTCCACTAGTTTCTTCCACTAGTTTCTTCCACTAGTTTCTTCCACTAGTTTTTTCCACTAGTTTCTTCCACTAGTTTCTTCCACTAGTTTCTTCCACTAGTTTTTTCCACTAGTTTCTTCCACTAGTTTCTTCCACTAGTTTCTTCCATTAGTTTCTTCCACTTATGTCTTCAACCATATTCTTCCACTAGTTTCATCCACTAGTTTTTTCCAATAGTTTCTTCCACTAGTTTCTTCCACTAGTTTCTTCTACTGGTTTCTTCCACTAATTTCTTCCACTAGTTTCTTGCACTAGTTTCTTCCACTTATGTCTTCAACCATATTCTTCCACTTGTTTCTTCCACTTTTTTCTTCTAATAGTTTCTTCCACTTGTTTCTTCCACTAGTTTCTTCCACTAGTTTCTTCCACTAGTTTCTTCCACTAGTTTCTTCCACTAGTTTCTTCCACTAGTTTCTTCCACTACTTTCTTCCACTAGTTTCTTCCACCAGTTTCTTACAATAGATTCTTCCACTAGTTTATTCCACTAGTTTCTTCCACTAGTTTGTTCCAATAGTTTCTTCCACTTGTTTCTTCCACTAGTTTCTTCCACTAGTTTCTTCGACTAGTTTCTTCCACTAGTTTCTTCCACTAGTTTCTTCCACTAGTTTCTTCCCTTGTATCTTCCACTAGTTTCTTTTATTTGTTGGTTTAAGTAGTTTGTTCCACTTGTTTGTTGCACTTTTTCTTCCCCTTTTTTTTCCCCTTTTTCTTCCACTAGTTTCTTCCACTTGTTTCTTCCACTAGTTTCTTCCTTTTATATATTCCACTGTTTTTTTTCAATTGTTGGCTTTTTTTGTTTGTTCTACTTGTTTCTTCCACTTTTTCTTACACTTTTCCTCCATTTTTTTCAAATTGTTTCTTCTACTTGCTTTTTTTTACTTTTTCTTCAATTTTTCCCAATTGTTTCTTCCACTTGTTTCTCCTACTTGTTTCTTCCACTTATGTCTTCAACCACATTTTTCCACTGGTTTCATCCACTAGTTTCTTCCACTAGTTTCTTCCACTAGTTTCTTCCACTGGTTTCTTCCACTAGTTTCTTCCACTAGTATCTTTCACAAATTTATTCATTTTGTATCTTCCACTTGTTTCTTCTTTTTGTATCTTCCACTTGTTTCTTTCATTCGTTGCTTTAATTTGTTTGTTCTTTTTATTTCTTCCTCTATTTCTTACACTTTTTTCCAATTGTTTCTTTCAGTTTTTCTTCCACTTTTCCCACTTGTTTGTTCCATTTGTTTGTTCCACTTGTTTCTTCCACTTGTTTCTTCCACTTGTTTCTTCCACTTGTTTCTTCTACTTGTTTCTTCCACTTGTTTCTTCTACTTGTTTCTTCCACTTGTTTCTTCCACTTGTTTCTTCCACTTTTTTCTTCCACTTTTTCTAATTGTTTCTTCCACTGGTTTCTTCTACTTGTTTCTTCCACTTGTTTCTTCCACTTCTTTCTTCCACTTTTTCTTCCACTTTTTCCAATTGTTTATTCCACTTGTTTCTTCTACTCGTTTCTTCCACTTGTTTTTTTTCACTTTTTCCAATTGTTTATTTTACTTTTTCTTTCACTTTTTCCACTAGTTTCTTCCACTTGTTTCTTCCACTTGTTTCTTCCATATTTTCTTCCACTTTTTGCAATTGTTTCTTCTTCTTGTTTCTTCCACTTTTTCCAATTGTAACATTCACTTTTTCTTCCACTTTTTATACTAGTTTCTTCCACTTGTTTCTTCCACTTGTTTCTTCCACATTTTCTTCCACTTTTTCCAATTGTTTCTTCCACTTTTTCCAATTGTTTCTTCCACTAGTTTCTTCCATTTGTTTCTTCCACTTTTTCAAATTTTTCTTCCACTTGTTTCTTCCACTAGTTTCTACTACTCGTTTCTGCCACTTTTTTCTTCCACTTGTTTCTTCCACTTTTTCCACTTGTTTCTTTCACTTTTCTTCCACTTTTTCCACTAGTTTCTTCCACTTGTTTCTTCCAATTGTTTCTTCCACTTTTTCTTGCACTTTTTCTTCCATTTTTTCCAATTGTTTCTTCTACTTGTTTCTTCCACTTGTTTCTTCCACTTTTTTTCCACTTTTTCCAATTGTTTCTTCCACTTGTTTCTTCCACTTTTTTCTTCCACTTGTTTCTTCCACTTTTTCCACTTGTTTCTTTCACTTTTTCTTCCACTTTTTCTACTAGTTTCTTCCAATTGTTTCTTCCACTTGCTTCTTCCGCTTTTTCTTCCACTTTTTCCAATTTTTTCTTCCACTTGTTTCTTCCACTTGTTTCTTCCACTTTTTCCACTTGTTTCTTTTACTTTTTCTTCCACTTTTTCCACTAGTTTCTTCCACTTGTTTTTTCCATTTGTTTCTTCCACTTTTCCTTCCATCTTTTCCAATTGTTTCTTTCACTAATTTCTTTCACTAGTTTATTCATTTTGTATCTTCCACTTGTTTCTTCTTTTTGTATCTTCCACTTGTTTCTTTGATTCGTTGCTTCAATTTGTTTATTTTTACTTGTTTCTTCCTCTTTTTCTGTCACTTTTTTCCACTTGTTTCTTCCACTTTTTCTTTCACTTTTTCCAATTGTTTCTTCCACTTGTTTCTTCCACTTGTTTCTTCCACTTGTTTCTTCCACTTGTTTCTTCCACTTGTTTCTTCCACTTGTTTCTTTCACTTTTTCTTCCACTTTTTCTACTAGTTTCTTCCAATTGTTTCTTCCACTTGCTTCTTCCACTTTTCCTTCCACCTTTTCCAATTGTTTCTTTCACTAGTTTCTTCCACTAGTTTCTTCCACTAGTATCTTTCACTAGTTTATTCATTTTGTATCTTCCACTTGTTTCTTCTTTTTGTATCTTCCACTTGTTTCTTTGATTCGTTGCTTTAATTTGTTTATTTCTACTTGTTTCTTCCTCTTTTTCTGTCACTTTTTTCCACTTGTTTCTTCGACTTTTTCTTTCACTTTTTCCAATTGTTTCTTCCACTTGTTTCTTCCACTTGTTTCTTCCAATTGTTTCTTCCACTTGTTTCTTCCACTTTTCCCAATTGTTTCTTCCACTTGTTTCTTCCACTAGTTTCTTCCACTTGTTTTTTTTTTACTTGTTTCTTCCACTTTTTCCACTAGTTTCTTTCATTTTTTCTTCCACTTTTTCCTCTAGTTTCTTCCATTTGTTTTTTCAAATTGTTTCTTTGACTTTTTCTTCTACTTTTTCTCCTATTTGTTTATTCCACTTGTGTGTTCAACCATTTTCTTCTACTTGTTTCCTCAATTTGTTTTTTTTTAATTTGTTTCTTCACAATTGTTTCTTCAATTTGTTTTTTTCAACGTGTTTCGTTCACTTGTTTCTTCAATTTGTTTCCTCAATATTGCTCCCTGTACTACAACTGGATTACCACTTGGCTCATGATTGTAACTTGAAATTTATGGAGACGGTCGGTGTTTAAGAGCACAAGAAACAGGTTGGATAGTAAACATTAATTTTTGTGTTAATGTACAACGCTTTTAAAAATCAACTGTTTCCTATAAAGCTCTATATACATTGACATTTGCGATTTGTTAAGAGTCCATAGACGCTACATTTTCGTACACACCTAAATTTCTACCACTAGACATCATACACACCTAAATTTCTACCACTAGACATGTATGTTTAATACCATAAGAAAGGCATTTATTTTATTAAGCTAGTTAATATAGCTTTAATCAATAAAACATTAGAAGAAATAATTAGGAGACTTAATTGTTTATAATTTCTGTTCCATATTATCGACCGCATTAAATATAATTATAAAAAATAAATCTACAAGGTGGTGCAAATCCCAGAACCAGTTTGAGCTAGTTAAAGAGAAAAGAGACAAATTATGTCTCTTAAAAAAACTCAGAGACTGCAATTACTTAATTCTTTATTGATTTCTGATTCGAGCAGCTTATAAAAAATATCAAATTAAAATAATTGAGATATTGAGAAAACAAATGAACTATAAGCGAGTCTTTTTTATTGTAATATTTTCTCTGTGCTATCTGATTTTGCCTCCACAAAAACTGACAGAAAATGTAAACTAGTTTATTTTTTCATCCACAAATTGAACTGGAAATGAAATGTGTGCTTTATTATTTATTTAGCCACACATTAAATAGAAACTTTTTGCTATATGATTTTCCTTTAAAGATGAGTGTCAAAATTTGTGGAGTAGATCTATATTTTTTTACAATTGATATACTGGTTAAAATATGCATTAGCTTGTATTATTATAAAAGTGCTTTTTTTTAAATACATAATTGTGATTTTTTTCGTTCTAATTATTACGAATTCATAAAATTTCAAGCAGAAGGATTAATTACTAATGCAGTGTTTACCAACCTTTTTAGTGCCGCGACCCCTTAATGCATCTCCTTACATGCGACCTTCAACCATGAAATTATTTGTTATTTATAACTGTAATTTGCTACTGTTATAAATTGAGAATTACATTTTGATATGCATGATGAATTTTCATTGTTACAAATTGAACATAATTAAAGCATAGTGATTAATCACAAAAACAATTTGTAATTATATATTGTGTTATTATTAGGCCTATCACACATATAACAATTTATAATTGTATATTATTGCATGATAATAATATTCTAATTACAACACAAACTCACTGGTAATGTTGAGATTGCTTCTTTCTCGACAGATCAGAAATTATCGGGTCAGTCCTTGCAAGAACACAACAAAGATCATCTTCCACAACAAGTCTACTTCTGTATTTACACTTGATAACCAACACGCAACACTGTCTAATCCAAAATTTTGTAATTGGCATTGAAATCAGTTCCCGCTGCATCGTTGTTAATAAGGATCATCTTCAACTTTGTGAATGGGGTTCTGTCAAGTACATATGGGGTGCCATGAAGGTTTGGAAAGTGCGATGAAATTAAGTCGGCAAGCATGTGCAATAGTTCATTTACAGAAATTTTTGTCTGGTTCAATGTCATGTTTTTGAAAGACAGCCGATAATGTGGCAATATGCACATTATTTTTTCATCAAATGTTTTACCAAAGCTGAAGTTTTATTAAGAATGATCGGATCTTTTCAGACAAATGCAGGCATGTTACATTTGGCCCTCGTAGTGATAAATTTAACTCAATCAAGTTGGCAAAGATGTCAGTTATTTTCTGCAGTTCACTTTTATAGCTGAAATGTGCTTCGAACTGCGGTCTTGCTTTCTGATTAAAAAACTTTGAGATTATCAAGAAGCTAAAAACACCAACCCGATTTACATCTTTCTCATCGACAACCTTCTCATTTAACTGTGTAATAGAAGAACATTGTGTGACGCATCCAACTTGTTGCACAATTGCGAAAACAGTTGACTATTTAAAGAGCTTGCCTTTACAAAATTAACACCGCTTATACCGCTTTTCACTACTTGTGTAGTAGGGATGTTAAAACCAATTTTTCTTCAAAACCCATAGTCGGTTCTGTAAAACTGGTTTGAAACCGGATTTCGCCCCCCCCCCCCCCCCCCGCGCAAGGTCACAATAGTCACAAGCCGAAAAAGCCAATTATGCGTAGTTTTGTAGCTATATTTGAAAAATAGTTCAAATTTAATTAAAGTTTGCAGGGCATTCAAGAGGTTGATTTTTCGAATACAATATGATTTTGTACACTTTACCATAAAATTCTTTAGAACTAAAAAAAATCTTGGCTAAATGATTAAAACCGATAATAGCTTTCAATAATTAAATTTCCGATTATTGTTGACCATAGTATTAAGACGCATATGGAGAGGCTGACGATGTTAAATCAAGTTGCTTAGTGCGTACGCAATCCAGTGGTACTGCCAGCGCTCCGGCTTATCTGTTGGAAACATAGTTTACAACGAGCCATCGTTAAAGTTAAAGACGTTTCTTTTTTTTCAAAATTTTCCCATTTATGACTTAGCATTTGGTTTGATGTTGTTTTTATCACAAGCCATAGTTGGTATTTGAAAAAAAAAAAAGAAACGCAATATCTAAGACTAAATAGTGTAGGCAAGACATTTCAAGAATTGTTTTGTGCAAATCCAACATTATTTATTAAAAATATTTCCATCAAAACTAAAAAAAAAGGCTGTGCTACTTGAAGCAATGATTACCTTCCAATCAACAAACCGAAATCCGGTTTTGAAAATCAATACCGGTTTTCGGTTTCAAAACAGGAATCCGGTATTCCGGTTTTCGTTTGACAACATCTTCGTTGAGTTCCGATTACTTCTGGTGACTCATTCGGTACCAATCCAGACATCCAGACAGACCAGTATCTACACCAAGTTCGAATATATTCGTGAAGTGTCTTTTTACCGCCAATACTTCTAATTTTAACACAGTAAGTACTTTTTAGCGCAGCAGCTCTCTACACATGTGTGACTGGTCCGCATACGTAGCCTTGTATTATGGCACCAACCCTGTCACTTACACTTGCATTCGTACGGGGAGTATGTGATGAGGTTGGCGCGATAATGTGACACACAATGTGTTGTTCTTTTTAATATAGAATTATAGAATTACGCATTAGCTTGATCTGGATACTTCTTTAACCATAAAAGCTTTGCGATGTAGCTTAAGATGACCGCCACGAAGCACTTATTACATATAGGCTACATACATTAACAAACTTTGATCTTTTCTTACTTCCTGTTTTTTACTAGAATAACCTAAGTTGAACAAGATTGGGTTGACCAACATATTAATGTGCTAAAGTTTGTGTGATTTCAGTTGTTGTTCTTTTCTTTTATTGTTGTTCCGCAAGGCGTTGTCTATAAAACAGACAAAGTTGGCCAAAGAATTATTAGCATCGACTATGTTTTAGGGCAGTGGATAATTGTGCAGACTTAAAGAGTCTATAGATATTAAACTATTACAAAGGCGGCCTTTTGGATTATATTAAACTATTACAAAGGCGGCCTTTTGGATTATATTAAACTATTACAAAGGTGGCCTTTTAGTATATATAAAACTATTACAAATGGGCCTTTTGAATATACTACACTATTACAAATGGGCCTTTTGGAATAAATTAAACTATTACAAAGGCTGTCTTTTGGATTATATTAATTAAACTATTACAAGTGGGCCCCTTTTGGAATGCATTAAATTATTACAAAGGCGGCTTTTTAGAATCTATTAAATTATTACAAATGGGCCTTTATAAATGCATTAAATTATTACAAAGGCGGCTTTTTGGAATATATTAAATTTTTACAAAGACGGCCTCTAGGAATGTATTAAACTATTACAAATGGGCCTTTTGGAATATGTTAAACTATTACAAAGGCGGTCTCAATGTTACTGTCATAAAGACATGAAGAGTCCAGTTGACGTGGACATATGTCGTCTGTCATTAATTAAGGTATATTGTATACACTTCTAATATACAGTAAAATGATATAAAATGATATAAAAATCGATATATGCACTATTCTTACATTAACACAATATGAAAGGCAAGTCTTAGATATAACGGTTATTAAAAACTCTAATGTAATGTATTTACTATTTAAAGATAAGTAAAAGGAACATAATTTACATAAATATTCATAAGATAAATGTATACGTTATACTTATACATAATTGTAAACTGCCAATGATTATAACGATTTATAAATGAAAGAATTGATTAGTTTATTTAATACAATTAGATCGTAGGTCTATATATTTACTTATAAGGAAAACAAAAAGGAATATTATTTTTATATAAGTTAATTGTGACCCATGATATATGGTCCACCATTGCAAAGTGCATTGGATCCAAGGACACACAGCTACAACATTGGAATTTTGTGAATTTCTGCATCTCCACTCGCAGGAACAACAATCTTAGAATCCTTCGTTTTATAGTTATGGACCAAACAGCCCATAGTGAAAATAAAAAGACCAAACAGCAATAACAGAAAAGCAACCAAAATCCAGATGCGGATATCCTGATGCGGGAAATCCTGATCCACTTTGAAATCAATGTCAAGGTTTCTTAGCAAAGTAGGAAGTAACTCATTCCAAAAACCCATGAAAGCTGCTCGAAAGTTATTTCCCTTGGTTAAAATAAAGTCAGTTTTGTTGCTGTTTATTCTGATGTATGTCTTGTTTATCTTATATGTGTCATTAGGTGTAGTAGGCAAGCTGAAAGAGAAAACAGAAGCTCACATATATCTAATGACAAGCAAATGACAATGATGACATGATATAGACTAACACAATTTCATATATGGCATCGGGATATCAAAAATAAACAAAATACATCTGGTAGTTTAAATCAGGGGTCGGCAACCTACGAAACGCGTGCAAGGCTTGGTACGCAAAGCCATTGCTAATTGCAGGCAGACTCACTATTCCTTTCTACAAGATACTGAGTGGTAGAGTAGGGTACATTTTTGTCTGTTGGCACGCTGAATGAATTAGAAATCCTACGTTGGCACACTAATATCAAAAGGTTACCAATCCCTAGTCTAAATCATGATTGGTAACCTGTTGATAATAGTGTACCAAGTAGGATTTCTAATACATCCAGTCTGATAGTCAACATGTTCTGCTATATTTAAATAAAATTATTTAAGAATATTTTTAGTGATATAGCATAACCAAGGCCAAAGATAGTAAACACTAATATGTTAAATATTACAATTAATATATAGAATTACCATGAGTGTGTTTATATATATATATACATTTATATATCTGTCCTCTATAGACGCCTAGGCCGTTTAACTTATCAGGACAAAAGTTAAACGTCTAATTTGGAAACGTCCTCCAAAAGAAATCTTTATTCTTTATTATATAAAAAATATTGTTCAATTCGTTAATTTTTTTTTTATAATCGTAGGTCTCTTACTAATTTTGTTAAGGCTATAAACTGAGCACAATTTCAAAATAATGTCCATTTATTATTGCTTTCCAATTATGTGTGTTTCTGTCTGTTCCCGTGTTTCTGTCTGTTCCCGTGTTTCTGTCTGTTCCCGTGTTTCTGTCTGTTCCCGTGTTTCTGTCTGTTCCCGTGTTTCTGTCTGTTCCCGTGTTTCTGTCTGTTCTCGTGTTTCTGTCTGTTCCCGTGTTTCTGTCTGTTCCCGTGTTTCTGTCTGTTCCAGTGTTTCTGTCTGTTCCCATATTGCGAAATATTACTGTCTACTTATTTTTTATTATTTACTTTTTTTTTTTAATAACACAATCTAAATACCGAAAGAAACGTTCTTATTGAAATTTTGATTGTAAAATTGTTTCTTTTTTATATATATTTTCAACAAAATACATTGCAATCTTACTTTTCTATGTAATTTTGACCTTCATAACTACAAGTAATAAAATTATTACTTTCACTTAAAGCTTCTACAGCCGGGTATTTGAGTAGGCCCCATTCAATAGGGCATCAGTCTTGTAGAAGTGACTAGAATTAAAGGTTCTATTTCATCACATGAGAACTTCACACACAACATTTTGCTGCATTTTAAAAGCCTAGTCCGACGTGATGTTCATGAAGTTTGACACGCATTAACCAGACGTACGTTATTTTTTAAATTTGCATTGAATAAATCCCTTTCTTGAAAAGAGGGATCTTGCGCGTGCCATTGAAAATTGCTCCGCGTGCCAAGTCTGGAACGCGTGCCGTAAGTCTAGTCTGAATTATAGTTCTTTTTTTAAATCTTGTAACACTCTTGGACATTTTCAAGTTTAAAAAATAACTTTACAATGCATAATAAGATATTTGATAATATATACCGGATAACAACAGTTAGTACCTACCCTGTACGTACAAACCTTGACCACATGGCAATCAACCCTTGACTGACCTTCTTGTCGAGATCTGTATAATTATATAGCGGGTGACCATCGAGAGGACATCCAAAAAGATAAAATATATCTTGACCATGGGGGACACCTAGTGACCATAACAAAGAATGCATGAGTACATTTCCTAATTGATACATTAGTACATGTCCAACTAAATACATTAGTAATGTCCAGGATTGCCCAGACAACAGCATCACTAAAGAGGCTCAAGACAATATGGAAGGACAAGAACTTAGCCATCAACACCAAAATCAGGCTGATGCGCTCACTGGTCCTCTCCATTTTCTTATATCCTTGTGTGTCATGGACATTAACAGCTGAGCTGGAAAAGAAGATAAACGCCATGGAGATGAGATGCTTCAGGAACTTGCTCGGTATCTGCTATAAAGACCACATCTCCAATGAACAGATACGAAAAAGAATACATCAGGAAGTTGGAAAATATGAAGGCCTGCTGGCCACAGTCAAGAAAAGGAAACTGGAATGTTATGGCCACGTCACCAGAACCAACGGGCTTGCCAAAACCATTCTGCAGGGTACCACCAGAGGAGGCAGAAAGAGAGGAAGACAAAAGAAACCATGGGAGGATAATATCAGGGAATGGACAGGAACAAAACTGTGCGACGCATGGCGAACAGCTGAGAGACGGAAGGAATGGAGGAGGCTGGTGTATATGTCATCCGTGGTGCCCCAACGGTCCAACAAACTACGGGATATGTAGATGTAGAAATACATTTGTACATGTACTACTAAATACATAAGAACATGTCTAACTAAATACATTAGTACATGCCTGTCACGGTTCTGGACGCAACCATGAATTATTAGCATTAATGTAGATAGATAGTAGTGTAGAACGTAAGATCATAGATTAGTGCAAGTTTGGGATAGAAAGGAGGAGAGTAGTCTGACGTCATAACACATCTCTCTCTCACGCAACTGTAACTCTCCAGCCACCCTTCAACACCTTTCCCCAACCCTCACTACATTCTATTATTTCCAAATTCAGAGATTACTAACTAAATGCTGCCGAAATGGTACCCAATTTTGGATGAATGAGAGTGTATGTGTCAGTTATGTGAAACCTACAATTATTAATTCATGTTGTTATTTTAATGTTTTTATACAGATATCACATCAGTAACTATTAATTCATATTGCTAATTTAACATATATGTATATAGGCATTACGCCATTGACCCCAAAAACTCGACTCCTCGCCTAACCCCCAGCTTTACCCCCCTCTTCCGTGCTCTTCCCTGCCACCCCATTATCTCTCCTTCACCTACCCAACTCACGGGGGCAGCGGCATGTTAGTTAATCCCCTTGTTCCGCTGGCTCCTGAGAAACTGACCAGTGAAACCGTTTTCACACATGTATAACACTTTTCGGGGGAAGTCTGACCACTGACCAATTGACATAGTGGTATTGAGTCCCCTGTAGGAAAGATGAATAATTGCCCCCTCTCCTTTGTTCCCCCGTACACCCCGACCCCCCCCCCCCCTACACTCCTACCACCCGGGTTGTTGGCTGTATTAATTGCTTTAATCTACACCCCGCCTACACCCCCCTTCTCCCTCTAGTGAGTCATCCTTTTATACAGAAATATTTTTGAACTAGCCAATTGGAATCATATCTAAATCTAAATTAAGGGAGTTAATCAACCAAATTGAGAGCGACCACGTGAATTGGAATCGCAAGGGCTAGCGCAAAAACTTAGAAGGGCAGTCTTGACGTGGCTTTCGGCCTGTAAACTAACACTGGGGCCTGGAATTCCCACCTCACATATTAGACCCCCCCCCCCCCCCCCCGCATGCTTAGACTCTAGATTTTGGGAAGTAATAGATTTTCCCAGTGTAGTTATGTAACTTAATGATAGACTACATGACAATACCATACGATAGTGCTAGCTGTTACTGTATCGATTCGTGTGTATTTCCCCATTGGATTACTGAATGACAATAAACATTATAACCGTCACCAGAGATTTGCTTGTATATACTTTAGAACTGTCTGTGTGTGTATTTTATGTCATCTAACGAGCCAGGAGAGAACTAATCAATATTCCAGGTCGATTACAGCGTCGGCACAGCATACTCTTACGACAACAAGCCATAACAATCAATCCCAATCACCCACATCCCGATCCTGACAATGTCTAACAAAATACATTAGTACATGTCTAACTAAATGCATTGGTACATGTCCAACTAAATACATTAGTACATGTCCAACTAAATACATTAGTACATGTATAACTAAATACATTAGTACATTTCCAACTAAATACATTAGTACATGTCCAACTAAATACATTAGTACATGTCCAACTAAATACATTAGTACAGGTCTGACTAAATACATTAGTACATGTCCAACTAAATACATTAGTACATGCCTAACTAAATACATTAGTGCAAGTGCAACTAAATACATTAGCACATGTCCAACTACATACATTAGTACATGTTCAGTTAAATGCATTAGTACATGTTCAACTAAATGCTCTAGTATTTGAAAGTTTACTAATTTTACCCATCCATTTCGGAAATATTGAGTTTGTTGATCTGTGTTCAAATAGGTAAAGAAACAGTTTGAGATCTTTCATCCGGCTTAACATTTCTGCCATTCCTACAGCCCCGGCAGTAAATTCCGCATCAGACATAATCTTGCATTAGGAAAGAAAAGTAAAGCTTAAATATTTACACATTTTACTACTAAAGTTGTACAGATGAAGGATTTTTTTCATGACTTTAAATAAATTTACAACTTACATCCGAAAGCGCAATCATGGCTGCCGTTGCATTGTTTGGATCCGTCCATGGTTTATATATATAGTAAGTCCAATCTGAACGGAAGATAGAACAAGAACACTACATTTACTCTTAACTCCAAGTTACAACAAATAAAACACTTTATAATTTTTTTGATTCAAAATAAATTCATCACATAGTTTAAGAAATACAAACTATAATAATTACACAATAGCTTTACAGTTTTCTATCATTTAATAATTGTTGACGAATCAAAGCAAACAAACAAATTACGTTTTGGGTCTCAAAACTTTCTTTCTTTTTCTACTCTAGACTGGAAACTAAAATTGATGTTGTCTACATTATACCAACCTTTGAGGCGTGATAAAAAATAATAAGACACGACAGGTGGCATAGCATATTTCCTGAATATGGAGTGGTCGAAGTGGTCCACAGTCTGTGTATAGGTCCTAGAGCTATTAATTATATGTGATAAAGTCATGTACGTTCCTGTGTCCAACAGACTTTTCTCTTGTTTAAGTATTATGTCAGCTGCAACAAATGAAAGTATTAGGTACAAGCTAAATTGCCCGGGAAAAAATACATAGGCCTATAGCTACTGATAAAATTGTATAAAAAATGTATCTTACAGAAAAATAGAACTATAAAAAAATATAATTATTAATTATTTACTGAAAAGCTTTAGGAAGTGAATTTAATATATTGTAATCGGTTCAAAATGGGCATGTCTTTTTTATTTAACGAAAAATGTGGAGTTTTCCTGGCAAAAAATCTAAAAGGTAAAATATGGGCAATAAGGTCAGGTGTCTTTAAGCTAACCAATGGCGATCGAAATCCTCAAACACAGTCTACTTTACATATATAGACATAAGGATAGTTAGGTATGTCTATTATGTCTACTGTAAGAAAGAAATCTATATGGGGCTCTTCGTAATATACGGGGCAACGTTCCATATGCGATGGAATGGGATACGATAATGTAGCAGATTGTCATACACCACTAGCTGTGTCAAACGCAAGGGCTTATTATTTTCTTATATAGACTCTGTGTGTGTTAATCTATACGTGTCATAAAGAATAAACTGCATTCCGTAAAAGTTCTCCAAGTCCGACAACTAGAGGTCTCGTGTTTATGTCCCAAGAACCTCCAATTGTTATATCCCGGGTCATATTTAGGTTCTCAACCTTTTTCGGCTCACCGCCCCCTTTTACATTTTTTTTTCCGCTCACCGCCCCCCAACTTAATTTTAGCGGAAACATTTGTTAATTAAAGGGAGATAATTAACCCTTTTCATTTGAGGTAATATTTCAATTTGTTTTTCTTTTATAAAAAACTAAATGGCTTGCATTTATAACTTTGAAATGATATGATAGAACTGTAAAAATTATTTGAAAATTGTATAAATATTATATGACTAAAGAATTTATATGAATATTTTCAAGCATTTTAATTACTACCCAGTTTGAATAATTACTACGTATCTAAACCGCTCCTCTATTGTTGTTACCTCTTTACAAAGGATTCAAACGCATTAAAGGACATCTCGGTAAAACATCAAAAGAGTAATATAAGAGTAATATTAGCAGATGTTAAGGCGACAGTCCGGTGAACCAACCATAAGACGAGACGGCCGCATACCATATTTGCCAAATACTGACCCCCCCCCACTTCATCGAAAAGTCATTGCGATTCTTATTTATTGTTCAATAATATGTATGCCTAATGTTGGGAGATATCAGATATTTAGTAGCACTTGCGTTTACATCATATTTCATCCCAAAACTAATCGATTCAAATAGCTGAGTTGTTGAAATTATAGCACGTACGTATGTACCGCCCACTTGCCCTTCATCGCCCCCCAATCGCCCCCGGGAATGTTATCGCCCCCCTAAAGCTCCCGTTGAGAACCTATGATGTAGTGGCATGAACTTTCCACGTTGCTAGAGGTCTCGTGTTCATATCCCAAGAACCTCCAATTGTTATATCCCGGGTCATATTTAAACGTTCATGTAGTGGCATGAGTGTATTATTTTAATGTGAACCAGACCACATACGAAAACATCAGACCCGATACTTAACATAAGTCTTAACAAAACGTTAGCCCATTTATAGATAGAGATTACTTAACAATACATGTCTACATATATATATATACAGATACATGTAAATTTACAAATACGCATGTATATTTATAGATATATATAGCTTAACAATACATATATGTATCAGTGGCTAGATGGACATAACAAGAGCATAGTTCTTGATTATTGCACAACGTTAAAGACTTAGGACAATTACATACTCTTCTTCTAAACAAAAGATCATTACGGATCCTAACTTTTTATAAGACGTCTAATATGTACTTTTTATAAGACGTCTAACATGTACTTTTTATAAGACGTCTAATATGTACTTTGTATAAGACGTCTAATATGTACTTTGTATAAGACGTCTAATATGTACTTTTTGTAAGACGTCTAATATGTACTTTTTATAAGATGTCTAATATGTACTTTTTATAAGACGTCTAATATGTACTTTTTATAAGACGTCTAATATGTACTTTTTATAAGACGTCTAATATGTACTTTTAAGACGTGAAATAAAACAGCGCCTTCTGTATAGAAGAAATATTTTAACATGATGATACAATCAAATGTTACATTCAAAACATAAACGTTAAAAAAACAATACACCATGTAACGATCAGTTTAAATTTCGCGTTGCTGGTTTAATTATCTCTCAAATAAAAGGATACATTTTTACTCGATTGATATGCTAAAACTGTCCAATGAATAATGAGAATTTGCGAAATAAAAGAACTATATATTTGTAAATATATAGAACATCATAAGGACATCGTAGTTTGTGCAAAGTTACCTGTTAGTGAGCCTTCATCTTTGACCAAACCAATCATAACGGAGTTAACATTTACTTGGTCAAAGCCTCGTTTAGGATCTTTTATTACAAATGTACCATCAACAACGGGAGTGAAACGATAAAAACCAAACGTATGCTGTCAAAATAAATCAAAATTGGATCAAATTAAGAATTGATCTTAAACAAACGCAAATTTAATATACCTATTTGAATAGGCTTATAAATTTTAGTTAGACAGTAAAGCTGTTACAATATTCAATTAGCTTTGAACTTTTAGGAGGCACATATTTGGGCAGGAAAAAAAAGGGATGTACAAAGACTTTTACAGGACTATCATGGAGTAGACTCTAAAAATACCATCAACAAATAAGGAATATCATGGAGTAGACTCTAAAAATACCATCAACAAATAAGGAATATCATGGAGTAGACTCTAAAAATATCATCAACAAATAAGGAATATCATGGAGTAGACTCTAAAAATACCATCAACAAATAAGGAATATCATGGAGTAGACTCTAAAAATACCATCAACAAATAAGGAATATCATGGAGTAGACTCTAAAAATACCATCAACAAATAAGGAATATCATGGAGTAGACTCTAAAAATATCATCAAAAAATAAGGAATACTAACATTTTTCCCATGACCTAATAATATACTTTATTTTGTTTCATTCATCTCAGTTTTATAGTCAAGTGTTTGTCTTTCGTATACTATTTCGTTCTTTTTGCTGAGGTTAACCCGAAAAATGAAAAAAATTGAAATTGAATATAGCCTAGCGATCTTTTGAAAATTAGGTTTTCTTGACAAACACTGTAGCATACACGGGCTAGAGATTGTTGGATTGCCAACTGTATGACCTACAGGCCTACCCTCAATATTACGATCTAAACAAAATAATAAAAAAAAGGTACGATTGGAGAGAGAATGGGGGGGGGGGAACAAATACGGCCAATGGGAGGGGGGGGGGGGAATTATGCAATTTATGTATTTGTGATGAACTAAAATTGTATTAAAATATTAATACTAGTGAAATGTAAAATTAGATTCATGAATATTTCTTGAAAATAATAATTGTATTAAAATATTAATACTAGTCAAATGTAAAATTAGATTCATGAATATTTCTTGAAAATAATAATTGTATTAAAATATTAATACTAGTGTAATGTAAAATTAGATTCATGAATATTTCTTGAAAATAATAATTGTATTAAAATATTAATACTAGTCAAATGTAAAATTAGATTCATGAATATTTCTTGAAAATAATAATTGTATTAAAATATTAATACTAGTCAAATGTAAAATTAGATTCATGAATATTTCTTGAAAATAATAATTGTATTAAAATATTAATACTAGTCAAATGTAAAATTAGATTCATGAATATTTCTTGAAAATAATAATTGTATTAAAATATTAATACTAGTCAAATGTAAAATTAGATTCATGAATATTTCTTGAAAATAATAATTGAATTAAAATATTAATACTAGTCAAATGTAAAATTAGATTCATGAATATTTCTTGAAAATAATAATTGTATTAAAATATTAATAACATGGAAATGTAAAATTAGATTCATGAATATTTCTTGAAAATAATAATTGTCTTAAAATATTAATAACACGGAAATGTAAAATTAGATTCATGAATATTTCTTGAAAATAATAATTGTATTAAAATATTATTAATAGTGAAATATAAAATTTAATTCATGAATATTTCTTGAAAATAATAATTATAGACAAAAAAGAAAACGATTGTTAAAAACCTCAGAACAGAATAAATGTATGTATATGTGTGTGTGTGGGTCGGTGTTTGTGTGTGTGCTACAATGTGCCTCCACGCCTCTCTTTCCCATGGATACGCCTATTTGAGTTACTGTTAATTTGAAATTTGTTAAACACGATTAATTAAAAATGTTTTACAATCATTTAAAAAAAGACCTTTCAATTTGTATTATATTTTAAACTTAAAAGCCAGCGTATTAATTTTGTTTACTTAATATGTAGGTGTGTGTGAGGAGGGGAGTAGTTTGACATTATTTTACAGAGTGGCGTCTCTGAAAGTTTGAAAATTGTTGACAAGAGGGGAGGGGGGGGAGTGAAAAAATAAATAAAAATGGTCGCAGTAATTAATGGACGTCTCATAGTGTTTCCTATTATTGCCACATCACAACATACATAAAAATAACTGTCATCAGCCAATATTTGAGAAATATTGACATTCTCCAAACAGCTCAATGTTTTCAATCGATCCTCCTTGAAATAACAACCCAAGGTATTCAGATGTCTGTTGGGTCCAGTATGTTCCTCGGTGGGCTCACTTTGTGGTATGATGGCCCAGTAGGCAGTTGGTGAGCCACTCATCATTATAGCATTTTGAAATAGACCTGAAAAAAAGACACGACATATTAAAGATGCCAAGAATAAATAGATAGACTTTTAAAGACATTTAAATGAGGTCAATCCATGATGGCCAAGCTTTATTGGAGAATGGAGGACCTACCAACAAGCGTTTGGACCAGAGTTATGGTTAAAGACATCCAAACATTTTGAGAAGAAGGAAGAAGAAATACTTAAATACTTTTCATAAATGTTTGCTATGAAAATCAGTAAAAAATATTATGTAAAGCATTAAATTCTAACTTATCAGTACAAAAAAAATTCGTCGGCTATATGTTTGAAAGATATAAGAAGTGAAAATGTGAAATTGAAGGGGAAAAAATTTGTTCTGTATCATATATTTAAATTCTGTTTAATAATGTGTATAATGTAAAACCCACTTCCCATTATCTTATCAAGCTGAAATTCGGCACGTATACATTCTAAGTAATTGTTTTTGCCAATCCCAACCCTAAAAGTCGTTTTTTTTTCTCAATTGTGAAAATGAAGAAAACTATTTTTAGGCTAAATGCACAAGCTTGGAACAAAAACGAAAATTCACACTCAAAGGCATATATGCATAGAGGTTTATACGAAAAACAATATTTTTAAAGGTCTTTTTTTTTTTATTACTTATGTTTAATACCGAGTCACTCTTGCAAAAGTAGTTGCATGGATAATTTAATTATCAGGTACGCAATGTTACCTTTAGATACAGGAGACAACATATGCAAACCAACATTAGAACTCCCAGCGCTGTGACCTTGAACTGTCACTCTATGTGGATCGCCTCCGAAGTAAGCAATATTTTCTTGCACCCACAACAAGGCCAGCGATTGGTCAAAAAGTCCATAGTTGCCAAGTAGGTCTAAGTGTGGAACGCTGAGAAAGCCTGAAAAAAAGTATTTGTTACTTTCTTTGATTGTTATTGGATCTTTGATTGTTATTGTATCTTTGATTGTTATTGTATCTTTGATTGTTATAGTATCTTTGATTGTTATTGTATCTTTGATTGTTATTGTATCTTTGATTGTTATTGTATCTTTGATTGTTATTGTATCTTTGATTGTTATTGTATCTTTGATTGTTATTGTATCTTTGATTGTTATTGTATCTTTGATTGTAATTGTATCTTTGATTGTTATTGTATCTTTGATTGTTCCCACTATATTCTCTATTTGAATTTTCCCACTATATTCTGTGTTTGATTGTTCCCACTATATTCTGTATTTGATTGTTCCCACTATATTCTCTATTTTAATTTTCCCACTATATTCTGTGTTTGATTGTTCCCACTATATTCTATGTTTGATTGTTCCCACTATATTCTGTATTTGATTGTTCCCACTATATTCTGTATTTGATTGTTCCCACTATATTCTCTATTTTAATTTTCCCACTATATCCTGTGTTTGATTGTTCCCACTATATTCTGTGTTTGATTGTTCCCACTATATTCTGTATTTGATTGTTCCCACTGTATTCTCTATTTGAATTTCCCCACTATATTCTGTATTTGATTGTTCCCACTATATTCTTTGTTTATTGTTCCCACTATATTCTGTATTTGATTGTTCCCACTATATTCTGTATTTGATTGTTCCCACTATATTCTCTATTTGAATTTTCCCACTATATTCTGTATTTGATTGTTCCCACTATATTCTGTATTTGATTTTTCCCACTATATTCTGTGTTTGATTGTTCCCACTATATTCTGTGTTTGATTGTTCCCACTATATTCTGTATTTGATTGTTCCCACTATATTCTGTGTTTGATTGTTCCCACTATATTCTGTATTTGATTGTTCCCACTATATTCTGTATTTGATTGTTCCCACTATATTCTGTGTTTGATTGTTCCCACTATATTCTGTATTTGATTGTTCCCAATATATTATGTGTTTGATTGTTCCCACTATAATCTGTATTTGATTGTTCCCACTATATTCTGTGTTTGATTGTTCCCAATATATTATGTGTTTGATTGTTCCCAATATATTATGTGTTTGATTGTTCCCACTATATTCTGTGTTTGATTGTTCCCAATATATTCTGTGTTTGATTGTTCCCCCTATATTCTGTATTTGATTGTTCCCAACAGAAACTTTTACTCGCAAAAGGAAGCGAACGTGATAAGCTGTATTATTTTTAAAAGATTGTATTTAATGATCACATGGGTTGAGAGTTGAACTTTATAAAGATACAAACTGTGTTAAGCTCACTTTTAGGAGTTTGAAAATATTGCACTTCCCTTTATAAAGATACAAACTGTGTTAAGCTCACTTTTAGGAGTTTGAAAATATTGCACTTCCCTTTATAAAGATACAAACTGTGTTAAGCTCACTTTTAGGAGTTTGAAAATATTGCACTTCCCTTTATAAAGATACAAACTGTGTTAAGCTCACTTTTAGGAGTTTGAAAATATTGCACTTCCCTTTATAAAGATACAAACTGTGTTAAGCTCACTTTTAGGAGTTTGAAAATATTGCACTTCCCTTTATAAAGATACAAACTGTGTTAAGCTCACTTTTAGGAGTTTGAAAATATTGCACTTCCCTTTATAAAGATACAAACTGTGTTAAGCTCACTTTTAGGAGTTTGAAAATATTGCACTTCCCTTTATAAAGATACAAACTGTGTTAAGCTCACTTTTAGGAGTTTGAAAATATTGCACTTCCCTTTATAAAGATACAAACTGTGTTAAGCTCACTTTTAGGAGTTTGAAAATATTGCACTTCCCTTTATAAAGATACAAACTGTGTTAAGCTCACTTTTAGGAGTTTGAAAATATTGCACTTCCCTTTATAAAGATACAAACTGTGTTAAGCTCACTTTTAGGAGTTTGAAAATATTGCACTTCCCTTTATAAAGATACAAACTGTGTTAAGCTCACTTTTAGGAGTTTGAAAATATTGCACTTCCCTGCGCCATATAGTTATCTCTCATATCCATTAGATTCCTTCACATGATGAGCTTGTCAAATTTATTTTAAAACTCGTGATAATTTGAGCATCCGACTCATCATAAAACTCTATATAGGCTGGTCCTTGTTGGGTTTAGGTGCCGATCATTGCTGGTGTGATAAAGTTATTGACTAATTTACAGGAAGTTAAGTAAACCGCAATTCATTTGCTTAGTCATTTCATTTAATCACACATTAAATACATAATAATTACAAAAGTTACCATGAAACTACTGTCAAATTATTTCCCATAATAAAATCAATTAAATCAAGTTCTAGTATGTTCTATTATGATTGATAAAACAGTTTACTTTAAACTCGCGGAAATACGGGATAGAAAACCCCGGGTAAGTTAAAGTCAGGCAACAGAGATATTGTGGAAGGTTATTAACCCTCGAGTTACCCTCGAGACGTGTTAGGAAAAGGATCTCGGATATTTTTGTATTGAAGATGAAATAAATAAATATTTTGTTTTATTTCAAATTGGATATATTATACTATATGTTTATATTGATGCTAGAATGAATAAATAAATACATATTTTATTGCTGCAACTATAGACTTATCAACTCATTTCATTGTTGAATGACTATTGTTGAATAAATTGACGAAACTAAATAATTACCAAAGATGTTGAACAGGGAACTCAAATGATCTCCACACCAGTCTTAGTAAGAGATGGTGAAGACTTAGCGTAACACCCAGCTTATACAGTATTCAAATAAAGCAGCGACCGTTACGTTATGTCACCCTTGTCTATCTGGTAAACGTAATTCAATCTTCGATGTAAACTTTTCTTCAATCTTCTTACTCTTCCTCCCTTAGTGTTGTCCCTTGTTAGTAATACATCGATCGCTATGATTCAGAGCCAAAATATTTTTTCTTGAAATTCTTTCGTTTCATCTATCTTAAAATTATCTCTAACGTCCATAATTACCTAGCATTTGTTCTACATTTCCCTTTATTGGGTTTAGAAGAGAGATACCTTCACAGAGCTGTCAAATCTCCCAACTGCATTGGTCCAGAGACCACAAGTTCCTTTTATTTCAATTTTATTTAACACAACCCAATATTAAAAAAATACATCTGTTTTGTTAACTTAAGTTTAGGTTTCGAATGGCAAAGTTTAGGCGAGTGCCAAATACGTCACAGTCGTGCCAATTCAATTAAACGACGACTTTATATCAATGTGTGCTGTCATGGATACATTCTATTATAAAAGTTATTAACTCACCAAGGACTCCCAATCTGTAGTTCATGGTGACAACAATAAATTCTCCCTCACTGGCCAATGTATCGCCGTGAAGCATGGCACCCATTCCAGCTTCATCAGACCCACCATGAATGTGTACCAACACAGGTAATGACTTCTCATGTGTTGTCTGTCTTAGAGAGAAATACCAACATTATACCAACACAGGTAATGACTTCTCATGTGTTGTCTGTCTTAGAGAGAAATACCAACATTATACCAACACAGGTAATGACTTCTCATGTGTTGTCTGTCTTAGAGAGAAATACCAACATTATACCAACACAGGTAATGACTTCTCATGTGTTGTCTGTCTTAGAGAGAAATACCAACATTGTACCAACACAGGTAATGACTTCTCATGTGTTGTCTGTCTTAGAGAGAAATACCAACATTATACCAACACAGATAAGGACTTCTCATGGGTTGTCTATTTTAAATAGAAATACCAACATTATACCAACACATGTAATGACTTCTCATGGGTTGTCTGTTTTAAAGAGAAATACCAACATTATACCAACACAGGTATTATCAAGACTAACCTGCATGTGTGTAACATGAGAGTATGTGATGGATAACTTGTACGTGTACACCCCCCCCCACATCATCCTTTTGGCCTTCTCACAAGAATTACAATGTCCATGAAAATAAATTACGTGGTCAAAGCAGCCGATGAATTTCCCATGTACACAGGTATCTTGATCTCAAGAAGGCCCAACCCCACCCTTACTTTCCTGGTTAAGGAGACTCGTCTTGTGGTAACTCTACCCCGGCCCCCACCCATTAGTAGAAAGGGCTCATCTCCTCTCATTCTTTCAATAGAAAGTGTAAATAAATTAAATGATTTTACAATAGAAATGTTAAACAAGCTCTTAGCCCATATTATCATTGTAAAAATGTAATTTCATCTTAGTGAAGTGTAAGAGCGGAGATGACGCTTATGCCCTGGGTTTTAAAACTATGTCCATGTTTGTAGATAGTTCTTTTTCTATTGTTTGGACTTATATATATATATATATTTATCGCTTGATTTAACGCCATCAGTCTAATTATATGCAATGAATTTTCATGTGATTAAAGATTAGAATGTTACCCACTATGCCAAGTTTATTTAACCATAGAATCTTTGACTTTTATCGTTATTAGTGCCAAGTACAGTTATCTTTGACTGTTATTGCTATTAGTGCCAAGTACAGTTATCTTTGACTGTTATTGCTATTAGTGCCAAGTACAGTTATCTTTGACTGTTATCGCACTTAGTGCCAAGTACAGTTATCTTTGACTGTTATCGCTCTTAGTGCCAAGTACAGTTATCTGCTTCAGGATGACGTGCGTTGGAACCACGCACTTAATAAATAGATATTGTTTGACATCAATAAGTATCACAGCACAATGAGAGGAAACTCTTTAGTCACTTGACAAAAGCCAATCGATATGATCGTGCTTCCATCTCTTCCAAACACCCTTTGTGTCATGTCAGTATTATACACTGTGACATAAACGTCGTCTAGTCTTATTAGAATTACTTGAGATAACTACGTCTCGTTCCCTCTTTATTAATCACATTGTTACATCTATCTTTAACAGTATACCAACACAGGTAAAGGATTCTCATGGGTTGTCAGTCTTAAAGAGAAATACTAATACTATACAAATACAGACAAGGCTTCTCATTGATCTGACGGCCACACCACCACATAGACATGACGGCTACACCACCACATAGACATGAAGGCTACACCACCATAATGTGAACTTACCTCATGGACCTAACGGGTACATATATGTTCAGGTGAAGACAATCTTCTTTCATTTTTCCATCAAAGTTCGGATCATGTTCCAATATATATTGTAAATCCCCAGATGACTGCATGCATGCGTAGGGTTGTGTGGTTGCATCCAAGATACCTTTCCAAGGTGAAGGTTTTACAGGACGCTGAAATATAATGGCACTGACCACTCTAAAATAGATACACATTAATTTAAATATTTTAAAAAATTTGAAATAAAAAATCTGGCTTTGTTTATCATAAAAGCATGCCAAGCGGCACTAACTTGTTTCGGTGGCAATTGTGTGGCCAGCACATTGCAAAGTTATTTTCAGTTTACAGTGCTTAAAAAAATTTAAAAATCAAAAGCTATATTTTTGCCTTTTTTACATGGCTGATTTTGAACGAGTATGTCTGTTATTAAAATGAAGTGACACGGACACACTCGGGTAGAGTGAAGCTGCCACTTGACACACTAGGGGTAGAGTGAAGCTGCGACTTGACACATTAGGGTAAAGTGAAGCTGCCACTTGACACAGTAGGGTAGAGTGAAGCTGCCACTTGACACACTAGGGTAAAGTGAAGCTGCCACTTGACACACTAGGGTAGAGTGAAGCTGCCACTTGACACACTAGGGTAGAAAGAAGCTGCCACTTGACACACTAGGGTAGAGTGAAGCTGCCACTTGACAAACTAGGGTAGAGTGAAGCTGCCACTTGACACACTAGGGTAAAGTGAAGCTACCACTTGACACATTAGGGTAGAGTGAAGCTGCCACTTGACACACTAGGGTAGAGTGAAGCTGCCACTTGAGACACTAGGGTAGAGTGAAGCTGTCACTTGACACACTAGGGTAAAGTGAAGCTGCCACTTGACACAGTAGGGTAGAGTGAAGCTGCCACTTGTCACACTAGGGTAAAGTGAAGCTGCCACTTGACACACTAGGGTAGAGTGAAGCTGCCACTTGACACACTAGGGTAGAAAGAAGCTGCCACTTGACACACTAGGGTAGAGTTAAGCTGCCACTTGACAAACTAGGGTAGAGTGAAGCTGCCACTTGACACACTAGGGTAAAGTGAAGCTACCACTTGACACATTAGGGTAGAGTGAAGCTGCCACTTGACACACTAGGGTAGAGTGAAGCTGCCACTTGAGACACTAGGGTAGAGTGAAGCTGTCACTTGACACACTAGGGTAAAGTGAAGCTGCCACTTGACACATTAGGGTAAAGTGAAGCTGCCACTTGACACACTAGAGTAGAGTGAAGCTGCCACTTGAGACATTAGGATAGAGTGACGCTGCCACTTGAGACACTAGGGTAGAGTGAAGCTGCCACTTGACACACTAGGGTAGAGTGAAGCTGCCACTTGACACACTAAGGTAGAGTGAAGCTGCCACTTGACACACTAGGATAGAGTGAATCTGCCACTTGACACACTAGGATAGAGTGAAGCTGCCACTTGACACACTAGGATAGAGTGAAGCTGCCACTTGACACACTAGGATAGAGTGAAGCTGCCACTTGACACACTAGGATAGAGTGAAGCTGCCACTTGACACACTAGGATAGAGTGAAGCTGCCACTTGACACACTAGGATAGAGTGAAGCTGCCACTTGACACACTAGGATAGAGTGAAGCTGCCACTTGACACACTAGGATAGAGTGAAGCTGCCACTTGACACACTAGGATAGAGTGAAGCTGCCACTTGACACACTAGGATAGAGTGAAGCTGCCACTTGACACACTAGGATAGAGTGAAGCTGCCACTTGACACACTAGGATAGAGTGAAGCTGCCACTTGACACACTAGGATAGAGTGAAGCTGCCACTTGACACACTAGGATAGAGTGAAGCTGCCACTTGACACACTAGGATAGAGTGAAGCTGCCACTTGACACACTAGGATAGAGTGAAGCTGCCACTTGACACACTAGGGTAGAGTGAAGCTGCCACTTGACACACTAGGATAGAGTGAAGCTGCCACTTGACACACTAGGATAGAGTGAAGCTGCCACTTGACACACTAGGATAGAGTGAAGCTGCCACTTGACACACTAGGATAGAGTGAAGCTGCCACTTGACACACTAGGGTAAAGTGAAGCTACCACTTGACACATTAGGGTAGAGTGAAGCTGCCACTTGACACACTAGGGTAGAGTGAAGCTGCCACTTGAGACACTAGGGTAGAGTGAAGCTGTCACTTGACACACTAGGGTAAAGTGAAGCTGCCACTTGACACATTAGGGTAAAGTGAAGCTGCCACTTGACACACTAGAGTAGAGTGAAGCTGCCACTTGAGACATTAGGATAGAGTGACGCTGCCACTTGAGACACTAGGGTAGAGTGAAGCTGCCACTTGACACACTAGGGTAGAGTGAAGCTGCCACTTGACACACTAAGGTAGAGTGAAGCTGCCACTTGACACACTAGGATAGAGTGAATCTGCCACTTGACACACTAGGATATAGTGAAGCTGCCACTTGACACACTAGGATAGAGTGAAGCTGCCACTTGACACACTAGGATAGAGTGAAGCTGCCACTTGACACACTAGGATAGAGTGAAGCTGCCACTTGACACACTAGGATAGAGTGAAGCTGCCACTTGACACACTAGGATAGAGTGAAGCTGCCACTTGACACACTAGGGTAAAGTGAAGCTACCACTTGACACATTAGGGTAGAGTGAAGCTGCCACTTGACACACTAGGGTAGAGTGAAGCTGCCACTTGAGACACTAGGGTAGAGTGAAGCTGTCACTTGACACACTAGGGTAAAGTGAAGCTGCCACTTGACACATTAGGGTAAAGTGAAGCTGCCACTTGACACACTAGAGTAGAGTGAAGCTGCCACTTGAGACATTAGGATAGAGTGACGCTGCCACTTGAGACACTAGGGTAGAGTGAAGCTGCCACTTGACACACTAGGGTAGAGTGAAGCTGCCACTTGACACACTAAGGTAGAGTGAAGCTGCCACTTGACACACTAGGATAGAGTGAATCTGCCACTTGACACACTAGGATAGAGTGAAGCTGCCACTTGACACACTAGGATAGAGTGAAGCTGCCACTTGACACACTAGGATAGAGTGAAGCTGCCACTTGACACACTAGGATAGAGTGAAGCTGCCACTTGACACGCTAGGATAGAGTGAAGCTGCCACTTGACACACTAGGATAGAGTGAAGCTGCCACTTGACACACTAGGATAGAGTGAAGCTGCCACTTGACACACTAGGATAGAGTGAAGCTGCCACTTGACACACTAGGATAGAGTGAAGCTGCCACTTGACACACTAGGATAGAGTGAAGCTGCCACTTGACACACTAGGATAGAGTGAAGCTGCCACTTGACACACTAGGGTAAAGTGAAGCTGCCACTTGACACACTAGGATAGAGTGAAGCTGCCACCTTTCTCCCTTTTCTTTTTTAGAACTCTTTCTCTTTCTTCATACCAAATAAATTAAATTGATTACGCTAGAAACACATTTAATACTGCTAATTTGCTAATTTGGTAAATTACCTGAAATCTAAGTTTTCCCAGAGGAGGGGCGGCATAAGGTACCCCAATGTATCGCTCCACTTTCTTTTCTTTGGGGCGCCGGTGAATATACCCTCTAATTTTGCCGTAGTTGGTCCTTCTGACAGGATGCATTCGGTCCAGCTCATCGCTCCTAACAGACGTGACGTCAATCAGTAGAACAAACAGGACACTCCATTGAGGCATCATTTTATTCTGTATTTTATACACAGCACAAAGCTATAGATTATACAATTTCATTTCTTAACCCTTACAGTCCCGGGCGCGTATATGGCGGAACTGAAGGAAGCATAGATAGAAGTAGGTCGGTACGGGAAGGGTTAATCTGATCAGGGAGCGAACTTTTAGTGTTCATCTGTTAGTACAACCAGAAACATGACTTATTATTTTCAGGGATTCTCGATTTAGTTCGATCATTATTTCCAGATATATTCTCGTTTTCTGCAAGGCTATGAATGTTTATTTCTAATGTATTTTAAAGTATTCTTTATTAATAATATTAGGTTTATTTATATACCGATGCCAATAAACATAATATAGGCTAAGAGATCATTTAACAATGAGCAACAAATCATGCATTTTAAATTGCAAGATCACGAATCTAGGCTAAAAAAAGTTGTTTTTTTTTTTATTGCATTAAAGGATATAGCGCTAGTTAATAATCTCAAAATCTTACGAAATAACATTAGTTAGAGGAAATAAATTTCGTGTTTACCGACTTAATATAAAAGTAAAACAGTTTGGTTAAACAATGTTTAACGAATGTGAATCTTAAAACAATGTGTTTCTATGTTATTTTGAAAACGAAATAATAGAATTTGTCTGCTTGAGCTGATAGAGAGTAGATTCCAGACTTTCGGGTCAGATGTAGAGAAAGCTTTCAGACCAACGGTCGTCAAGGAAAAAGTATCAAAGTTGAGTGTTTGACTATTTATTTTTGCGATTGCACAAGCAAGAATTTACTATGTCAACATATTATGTAATGAATAGCAGGGCAAAAGTAGTTCTCTACCTCTACACATGTTGATATGGGATGCGGTGGCAGAGCGCCGGCGCGTTTGGCTGGCGTATCAAAGGTCCTGGGTACAAATCCTGGTGAAGGCTAGGACTTTTTATCGGGTCTGAAGGTTGTTTCTGAGTCTACCAAGCAATGGGTAAATTTTTGCTGGTTGCACAAAATCCCCTATTATGTCGTGGCCACTGAAACTGGTGAACGTTGCTTCACCGATTATGTCGTGGCCACTGAAACTGGTGAACGTTGCTTCACCGATCCTTATGGATCAAATGGGCTTTAAAAATTTTTTTTACGTTATTTCTGGATTTATTATATATTGCATGATAATGAAACTTTTGATGCTGCTTGCTGGCGCCAGGGCTGGGGCTCCACTTGACACCAGTTTCCACATCATATTTTATTATTCTAACATTGTTGCTTTCACATCCTCAAATTCAGTTTTTGAACAAAAGCAATTTATTTAAATTGATGCAATGGAAATATATACAGTAAAATAGTTCATGTACAGGTGCTGGGCGAGAAATTAATATTACAAAATCTCAATACAACTTTATTTTACAAACTTTCAAACTGAACTGACTAAACTAAAACGGGACCCTACGATTTAGGGAACATTTCTTAATCTGTTTGGTTCCTTAATTGGATGGAAAAGCAAAAATCATGTTTTCCCAAGGGGGGGGGGTTCAGAAAGTCAATCCACAACTTACTATTTAAAGCTTCGACTTCAACGGGATGGACACTGAAGCAAATTATTTAATTAAAAATAATATCTCGAAGGTCATACCTCACCTCTCTCTCCTCCAATCTTTAAAATACTTTTTCAGGCCTCTCTAAATCAGGGCAATGTGCTCAAAGATTGAAATTAGTCAATGTAATCCCGCCGCCCTTTTTTCTTTCAGAAAGATAAATAGACCTGACTCTGGTAATTACATACCTGTTTCCCTAACAAGCATAACATACGATAACCAATGCATAAAAATAATATTTATTCCCGACGGGCATTCGGACATGGAATGGGTTGCCTGAAAAAACCCACAGGAAAACCAGTAACATAACTTCAGTGAAAATATTAATAAAAATGCCTAAAACTTGGACCACGGATGAACGTAGGACGAAATAATCTTCTTAATAGAAGGAACGTCTGCAATATATAAGATAGGATAACAAATATTGAAAACTTTACAACAAAAAACATTATTTAAATTTCTTGAAATATATTTTTAAAAACACTTGCCTGTTTGAACAAATTTCGTCAATTTATAAAGTTAAAATTCCTTTATAAAATAAACTTGCTCTGTGAATTATTGTGGCTAGTCAACTGACTTCCCTTCTTCATTTCATTTATACTAACCCAGATTTACATTTTGCCTTCCATACATGATGTAATACAAGATTGGAATTTTTCCTTGTGTCTAAGGCATGGAAAGTAAAAAAAAAAACATTATCTAAACAAAAAAAAGGCATTAAGAGAAAAAAAATTCCCGGTTTTTCTATCGCAAGATAAAACAGGACCATGGCACATTCTCTGTATTAGTGTGTTTGTGTTTGTTTATCTGCCAAATAACGATTTTCTGGCACATAAGATTATCTGGCGCTTAAGATTATATATTATAATAAAAACAATTGGGAGTAGTACAATAGCCTACGCTGTGTATTTGTATAAACGAGAGTGGTTCTGACGGAATGGTACTAGAGCCTATTCGGAATGGTACTTAGCTAGCTAGAGCCTATTCGGAATGGTACTTAGCTAGTTAGAGCCTAATCGGAATGGTACTTAGCTAGCTAGAGCCTATTCGGAATGGTACTTAGCTAGCTAGAGCCTATTCGGAATGGTACTTAGCTAGCTAGAGCCTATTCGGAATGGTACTTAGATAGCTAGAGTCTATTCGGAATGGTACCTAGCTAGCTAGAGCCTGTTTGGAATGTTACTTAGCTAGCTAGAGTCTATTCGGAATGGTACTTAGCTAGCTAGAACCTATTCGGAATGGTACTTAGCTAGCTAGAGCCTATTCGGAATGGTACTTAGCTAGCTAGAGCCTATTCGGAAAGGTACTTAGCTAGCTAAAGCCTATTCGGAAAAGTACTTAGCTAGCTAAAGCCTATTCGGAAAAGTACTTAGCTAGCTAGAGCCTATTCGGAAAGATACTTAGCTAGCTAGAGTCTATTCAGAATAGTACTTAGCTAGCTAGAGGCCATTCGGAAAGCTAGCTAGAGCCTATTCGGAATGGTACTTAGCTAGCTAGAGCCTATTCGGAATGGTACTTAGCTAGCTAGAGCCTATTCGGAAAGGTACCTAGCTAGCTAAAGCCTATTCGGAAAAGTACTTAGCTAGCTAGAGCCTATTCGGAAAGGTACTTAGCTAGCTAGAGGCCATTCGGAAAGCTAGCTAGAGCCTTTTCGGAAAAGTACTTAGATAGCTAGAGTCTATTCGGAATGGTACCTAGCTAGCTAGAGCCTATTTGGAATGTTACTTAGCTAGCTAGAGTCTATTCGGAATGGTACTTAGCTAGCTACAGCCTATTCGGAAAAGTACTTAGCTAGCTAGGGCCTTTTCGGAATGGTACTTAGCTAGCTCGAGCCTATTCGGAATGTTACTTAGCTAGCTAGAGTCTATTCGGAATGGTACTTAGCTAGCTACAGCCTATTCGGAATGGTACTTAGCTAGCTAGAGCCTATTCGGAATGTTACTTAGCTAGCTAGATTCTATTCGGAATGGTACTTAGCTAGCTAGAGCCTATTCGAGATAAAAGCGTGTTATAAAATGGGTGAAGTCAATCTGGGTATTTTTGCTTTAAAGAAAGGCAATAACTATATTATAGTTTTCTGAATAAAACTTACTGTGTTAGAATAGTTTATTTTTTGTGACTCGCAGTAGTATGTAGGCCTATGATGAAATAATTAATAAAGCTTGTTATAAAAAACAACAATCCTTTCATAGTAAATTAAGTTTAAGTATTATAAGTTATTTTTAAATGCAATAGCCTACGTGGTGACCCAATGTGGTTAACATTGTTTTTAAATGGAAAAAATACGTTTTTAAAGTGTGTTTTTTTTAAACCAATCATAACAAATTTATTGCAAAAATATTTGTTTACACTGTCGAAGACCATCGACCAATGAAATCGTATATTTATGTCTTGTTGATCATTGAGAAATCCATTGAGTCATAAAGCCTGTTCAAAAACCTTTCTGACCTTATATATATAATATACTTTAAATCCATTGAGTCATAAAGCCTGTTCAATAACCTTTCTGACCTTATATTATATATAATATACTTTAAATCCATTGAGTCATAAAGCCTGTTCAAAAACCTTTCTGACCATATATATATAAAATACTTTAAATTCAGTGAGTCATAAAGCCTGTTCAAAAACCTTTCTGACCTTATATATATAATATACTTTAAATCCATTGAGTCATAAAGCCTATTCAAAAACCTTTCTGACCTTATATATATAATATACTTAAAAAAATATCACAAACAATAACAACATTTCAGTAGGCCTACTATTTTGTTAGAAACAACTTAGTTTGCGTGTGTGTAGGGGGAGGGTGGGGACTATTTGTTTAAGCTTACAAAATTTGCATCTGTGAGAAAAAAAGGATGTGGGTAACAAGTGAGAGAGAGAGAGAGAGAGGAAGATAGAGAGGAAGAGAGAGAGGAAGAGAGAGAGGAAGAGAGAGAGAGAAAGAGAGAGTGAATAAGTGTAAATTTATTGATCATATAAAAAGTCTATGTTAATCTAAGACTATAGTGCCTGCCGGATATATAGTGCGTTAGTTATTTACATCAGGCCGTGATCTATCTTCATACGATCTGGAAACCGTGATACTTCTAAAGTTATTTACACGTTGTATGTTCTGCCATTTGTGTAAACACTTCCTACAACTTTTATGGAGCAAATTGGCAGACGCCGTAAGAGCAATAAATAGAAGTTTACACCACCACAGTTATTACAACCATAAAATACACAGAATTAGTGTCATGAAAATACACAGAATTAGTGTCATGAAAATACACAGAATTAGTGTCATGAAAATACACAGAATTAGTGTCATGAAAATACACAGAATTAGTGTCATGAAAATACACAGAATTAGTGTCATGAAAATGCACAGAATTAGTGTCATGAAAAAACACAGAATTAGTGTCATGAAAATACACAGAATTAGTGTCATGAAAATACACATAATTAGTGTCATAAAAATACACAGAATTTGTGTCATGAAAATACACAGAATTGGTGTCATGAAAATACACAGAATTAGTGTCATAAAAATACACAGAATTAGTGTCATGAAAATACACAGAATTACTGTCATGAAAATACACATAATTAGTTTCATGAAAATAAACAGAATTAGTGTCATGAAAATACACAGAATTAGTGTCATGAAAATACACAGAATTAGTGTCATGAAAATACACAGAATTAGTGTCATGAAAATACACAGAATTAGTGTCATGAAAATACACAGAATTAGTGTCATGAAAATACACAGAATTAGTGTCATGAAAAGACTATGTATAGTATCTGAGAGAAATGGTGCTTTTAAAATAAACGAGTCGAAATGATAGAAGTAAAATATATCAATGGAGCTTGACTACTCTAGCTTGACTGTTGTATCAAAGGTCCTGGGTTCTACTCTACATATGCCAGGGCGACCGTTGCCACAAAAACAAAACACCAATAACCAGTCTAGCCGTGAGGCTATGGGTTTAAAGCCGCATCCTTCAACTATCAGAGGACATGTCCACACCAATCATGCACATAGACACACCACCACAAGCCTTCACAAAAACAGACACACCAACACAAGCCTGAACAAACAAAACCACACCAACACAATCATGCACGTAGACACACCAACACAAGCCTTCACAAAACAGACACACCAACATAAGCCTGAACAAACAAAACCACACCAACACAATCATGCACGTAGACACACCAACACAAGCCTTCACAAAAACGGACACACCAACACAAGCCTTCACTATAACAGACACACCAATACAATCATGCACGTAGACACACCAACACAAGCCTTCACAAAACAGACACACCAACACAAACCTTCACAAAAACAGACACACCAACACAAGCCGTCACAAAAACAGACACACCAACACATGCAGTCACATAAAGAGACACTCCAACACAAGCCCGAACAAACAAAAACACACCAACACAATCATGCACGTAGACACACAAACACAAGCCTTTACAAAACAGACACATTAACACAAGCCTGAACAAACAAAAAAACACGCCAACAGAACCAACGGATCAATAGAAGCCTTCACAAAAACAGACACACCAACACAAACCTTCACAAAAGAGACAGACCAACACAAACCTTCACAAAACAGACACACCAACACAAATCTTCACAAAAACAGACACCAACACAAACCTTCACAAAACAGACACACCAACACAAACCTTCTCAAAAACGGACACACCAACACAAGCCTTCACAATAAAAGACACACCAATACAATCATGCACGTAGACACACCAACACAAGCCTTCACAAAACAGACACACCAACACAAACCTTCACAAAAACAGACACACCAACACAAGCCGTCACAAAAACAGACACACCAACACAAGCCGTCACAAAAACAGACACACCAACACAAGCCCGAACAAACAAAAATACACTAACACAATCATGCACGTAGACACACCAACACAAGCCTACACAAAACAGACACACCAAAAACAAGCCTTCACATAAACAGACACACCAAAACAAGCCGTCACATAAACAGACACACCAACACAAGCCGTCAAAGCTATTACATTCTTCACAAAATCTGGTTGTCTAGCTTAATAGCATAAGAAATGGCCAAAATAAATAAAGGACTTTAAAGAGAAAGAGTTGTGGGCAATTTTATCTCATACTTTGATCATGTACGTAGGCCCTAAGGTAATGTTTTATAGGCAATTTTACTTCATACTTTGATCATATACGTAGGCCCTAAGGTAATGTTTTATAAGCAATTTTATCTCATACTTTGATCATGTACGTAGGCCCTAAGGTCATGTTTTATAGGCAATTTTATCTCATACTTTGATCATGTACGTAGGCCTTAAGGTCATGTCTTATAGGCAATTTTATCTGATACTTTGATCATGTATGTAGGCCCTAAGGTAATGTTTTATAGGCAATTTTATCTGATACGTTGATCATGTACGTAGGCCCTAAGGTCATGTTTTATAGGCAATTTTATCTCATACTTTGATCATGTACGTAGGCCCTAAGGTAATGTTTTATAGGCAATTTTATCTGATACTTTGATCATGTACGTAGGCCCTAAGGTCATGTTTTATAGGCAATTTTATCACATACTTTGATCATGTACGTAGGCCCTAAGGTCATGTTTTATAGGCAATTTTATCTGATACTTTGATCATGTACGTAGGCCCTAAGGTCATGTTTTATAGGCAATTTTATCTGATACATTGATCATGTACGTAGGCCCTAAGGTCATGTTTTATATGCAATTTTATTTCCCATTTTGATCAAGTTGGTAAAGTAATGTTTAAATAGACAATTTTATCACACACTTTGATCAGGTTTTAGCACTATAGAGTAGGATAATTTACAAAATACTTAAAACACTATGTAAATAAATAAAAGACAATGTAAATAATATTTAAATTAATGTTAATTTTTTTAATAATAACAAATTGGCATTATCATTATGTTATATTTATAAGGACAACAAAATATAAACAACAACTAGCAACAACTATAAAATACTCTATAAAATATAACAACAACTAGCAACAACTATAAAATACTCTATAAAATATAAACAACAACTAGCAACAACTATAAAATACTCTATAAAATAAAAACAACTACTAGCAACAAGTATAAAATACTCTATACAATATAAACAACAACTAGCAACAACTATAAAATACTCTATAAAATATAAACAACAACTAGCAACAACTATAAAATACTCTATAAAATATAAACAACAACTAGCAACAACTATAAAATACTCTATAAAATATAAACAACAACTAGCAACAACTATAAAATACTCTATAAAATATAAACAACAACTAGCAACAACTATAAAATACTCTATAAAATATAAACAACAACTAGCAACAACTATAAAATACTCTATAAAATACCAAAAAGCAACCAAAAATATGTTGTACATTTAATTGTAACGCCAGTGTTTCCCGAAATGTTTCCTTATCTCAGCAAATAATTTGAAGCAAGGGTGTTTTCTTAAATTGTGCTCATCCACAAGTTAAATACAAGAGGGCACAATTTATCGTTTTTTTTTCATTGCTTGACTTTCCGCTCACCTCATATTGTACGACTCCGGGGAGTCCTCACTGCGCTTGCGCAGATATTGATATATAAATATATGTATATACTATATCAAACACGTTAACCCAGGCAAGTGTGTTAAACAGGAAAAGATAACACACACATACACGCTCACACACACACAATCACACTGTGCTAATGCGACCTTTTCAACGAATCGATTATCTGTGTCGTTGGTTGGCTGTGAAAATATCGAGACTTTATGGGTGAAGAAACTCTCCGCGTCGTACAAACATGAACCAGGCTAGAAGTCTGTAGTGAAGGCAGATAACGTATGTAGTAAAATTTACTTTATTCTTTTAATCATTAAAATCAATTGACACTGGGTAGACGTCTGATTTATTTATGTTATTTATTTATTGAATTAATTTATTCATGTTTATTTGGTATATTTATATCACGTGCCTGGCAATATTAGTTTTGGTCATTTCTTTTTTAATTTGGAGTAGTCTCTCCTGGCTGACAAATGGCGGGAACGCAAATCTATGTCAGTGGCTTTCGGAATGTTCTCTCACATGTATTGATTGTTTAGATTTTTATGTCTCCTCCGTGTGCCGCCCCCCACCCATTCGCGATTGTTTCCAATTTAAGCCACCTTTGTATTTTAAGTGCCTGCTAATACTAATGTGTTTTTTTACGTAATTATCTACCACTGGCTTCAGTGTTGTGTGTATTACAGGTACGAAAATCACCAATAGTAGGCCGACTTCTACAATACAAACTTTATACCAATTCATGTAATAAAATAACAGGCTTATTGGTTGACCTTTTCTTAGTTTTATAATAAATCAAAACTTTAAATTTTTAAAAATATTTTTCGTTCAATGGGCAATATTGCTACTGAGATGGCAGCAAGTTTAAGTCGGTAGTAACGTCTCAACAAACAGCATTAAAACATATAGACTCAATATAGAGCATGTTGTAAATATTACACAGTATTTCTATCTTTAAAATGCCCAATTATTGTTGTGTACAAACTTTAATAATAATAGCAGACAAAGAGTTCCCACAATTAAAGATATAAGAGCAAAATGATCAGCTGCTGTAAAAAAGAGAAAATCGAAATAAAAAAGATTCAACAGATTGACTATACAAAATTAGCTATAGGATAGGCATGGAAGCATATTGTACATCTCTTCCCGTCGATCAATATAACATGTTTTCCTATCATATGATTTTAATATACTGCTTTTATAATATTGTTGCTTTTAATTTGTATTTTTGTCCTAAAAATATTAATGAATCTCAGTCTACGCTTCACTATAGGCTAATATTTTGTAGGCACCTATCTAACATTTACCAATAAGATAGCAAAGAGTGTGGCATAGAAGAGCAAAAGCCTTTTATTCAAAAATGTATCTCTTGCGCTAGGTGTTCTAAGCAGTGGCGTATTTAGACATATTCCACTTGTTCCATGTGAACAAGGGCCCCCACATAATAGGGGCCCCCACACAAAATTGCCCCCACACATCACAAAAAAAGATATTTTTTTTAGTGACATTCTTTAGTTGGAAATGTAAAATAAAATTAATTTATTCCCCTGCAATTTTAAGAGTACCAGTCCAACCAAGCTAAGCGCAACATGCAATTTATGATTTTACAGAATGTAACATTAATTAACGACACTTTTCTGAATTATGTGGAAGACCACGAGGGGCCCCCACATAAATTTGGGAACAGGGCCCTCACAATCCTAAATACGGCTCTGGTTCTAAGTATCAGCTGTAAAAAAAACGAACGGGTGTCTGTTTTCATTTAAGTTTTACTATTATTTGACTTGAAGATTATAAGCTGATAAAAATGTATTAAGGCATACTAAAGTGAGATTTAAAAATGTAGTTTAAAACTTGATGCTTAAAAAAGGTTATCTTCTTATATAAATTACTAATATCTTTTATAAACAGTTGTATTTAGATTTTATTGATACATAGATCCATATAAGTATGTGTTTAAGTATATGTACATCAAGGTAGACTTATAATTGAACTACACTTTTACAATATAAAAAGCCCACTAAAATATGAATTATAGTTGATTATGTGGGCTGAATTAGAGGTATTCAATAAATATGTAGGTCAGAAGACGCTTTCAATAAATTTCTTATTTAAATGTATTTAACCAACAATTTATTAATTTTGATATAGTCTAAGGCTAATATATTTTTTTTTTTCTGATATTTACTTATGAAAAACGGTCATAATTGTGTTATGTTTATATGTATAATATTTTAAATATATTTTGTGGTAAGGTTAGCTGTGTTAGGACGTGGCTGCTATAGTTGATATTTATAGTATGCCATTTAGAATTATATATTAGGTTTACATATTCATGGGACATGCAATATAGGTCAATGCATTATCATGTAAGCTATTTCACAATGTTCTACACCTATACCACTATACCATAGTTATTATGGTAACATATAACATTCCGGAACCTAAAGTCTATATAGCATAGCTATAGTAGTGTAAAAGGGAGTATAATTTTGTCAATTACAGTCAAACCGCGTTTTTTTTTCGACAATCAGTTCAAAAAGAATTTAAGAAATCCGAAACTGACAAAAACCGAAGCAAATATTTTTATCATAATATATATAAATCAAATTAATTTTTTCCAGACAGTCCTTAAAATACTAACCGAAAACATATTTTATATAGCAACAAAATTTTTATGCTAAAACTACAAAAAGAAATTAATAAAAAAATGGCTATAAAAGACTAATGAAAGAAACAATGAACTTGGCATTTATATTTCTGTAGACTCGTCTTAGCATAAGAAATTTTGCTTCAGAGGTGCAAATATTAATGTTCGGAAAGATAATTCCTCTTTATGTTGACTCCAGTCATTTTCCTTTGCCTTGTCAACAATTGTCAAACTTTCAGACAACCCTCCCCATAAAATTATGTAAAACATGTTTTCGTCCTCCTCGTAATATTAACTATAAAAAAAAAAAATAATTTAAACGCGGGTTTTTACATTGAAAATAAAATAGAAATTAAAATGTCTATAATTAACTCTAATCAATTTTAAAACTTGTTTAAAATATTTCAAATTGACTATAACTCTCATAGTTGTAGCCACGAGAAGGGAGGGGGTATGGTGGTACCTTATTGTAAATTTTGCACCAGTTGAGAATTAACCATCTTTTTCCACCGTACATTCACTTGTCCCTATTGCATTATTGTACTTTCTCCCCCGCCCCACTTTATACTATTTGCCTACGATGTCCCCTACTTTTTATTCCTTGCATTATTCGAAATTCCCCAATTTGCTACGCCACTGATTATTATAAATGTGTATCTCATACAATTATGTTAAGAGACTTTAGAAATTAAAACTTTAAAATTATAATACCACAGCATAACATGATGATAATAATGGGAGACTTAAATGCAAAAGTAGAACATTACAACAGTGGCAACAAACGAACAATGTGACCTCATGGTTGTGGTATAAGGAACGAAAATGGGGAAAGATTAGTTCAACCTTGTAGCTCTAATAACATGGTAATAGGAGGCACTTTGTTTCCACATCGTGAAATTCACAAGTTGACCTGGTATTCGCCCAACGACAGAGATAGAGACTGAATTGACATTTGCTTATAAATCCTAAATGTAGGTGATCATTTCTAGATGTTAGAGTAAAACGGGGTACTTATATTGGAAGTGATCAGTTGATAATAGCAAAAGTGAAGCTGAAACTGAGACCGACACAAAACAAGACATAACCTACATACAGCGAGGATACAATATACAGAAACTACAATATGTCATAATAAACTCACCTCTATCACACAGGTCAATAATAGATTCCAGGCACTACAAATTTTAAATTCAGATGATAAGAGTAACAACATTAACTCATACTAAACAAATGTCAAAGTTGCATACCAACAGAGTACAGAATTGAATTGAATTGTTGAATTTCCGGCCCATCAACATCGACGATTATATAGGGCCTTTTTGATAACGTTGTTGTCATGTTTCTCTTGTATGCATTTTATTATTATTATATCTTTAAATTCTGTTGTACAGTTGTATGTCTTTAATATAGTTTATTATATGCTTTGGTTTAATTTTGCTAAAAAGTCTATGAAGAGTTCTACAGTAATAGAATTTACGTCGAATTTCACCAAATGTATTGCATTCCAACAAAATGTGAGACACTGTTAAGTTGACATTACAGAAAGCACACATTGGGGCCATTTCTCGTTTTAAGAGAAAAGAATGTGTTAGTTGTGTACGTCCTGTATGTAGTCTGCAGAGAATAACTGCGTCCTTTCGAACAAGTTGGCCCGTATCATGCCAGGTTTTTTAGTTTTCCAAATAATGCAGTTTATTGCATTCGATTTTTCTCTTAGTGTATAATTATTAAAGGTTTCAAGTCTCGATATGGTATTGGGATAATACTCTCTGATAACAACAGGGCGTCTTTTGCCTTTCTGTCAGGTTTTTTATTTCCATCTATCCCTGCGTGACCAGGAACCCAAAAAAAGTACAGAAAATCGCTTGGGCTTTAGAGATAAGAAAAAGACAAAATAATGGATTACACCAACCACATGGTGCGCCATAGACCAGAGACGCAAGATAACAAATCTAATGATCAGCACTAGGTTAACTAGACTACAAGAAAAATACAAATACCAATATAACATCTCAGTAAAAAAAGATGGTGCGTGCAGACAAGAGAGCATATGTTGAAGAACTTGCAATGAAGTAGAAAGTGCCGCAGCTGAAGGAAAGCAAGGTCAGTTATATAAAGTCACCAAGCAGATTTGTTGTAAATTCCACACATCACCAAATGCACCCATTAAGGATAAACAAGGAAAACTGCTGACTAATGAAGCGAACAAAATAAACGATGGGCTGAACATTTTAGCGAAATACTTAATAGAGATCCACAAAATGGGGAAGCAATAATTCCAGACGGACAGTCAGAATTGGACATCAATGTTGAACCGCCTATAAAAGGAGAAATTTTTTAAATCCTAATAAATCATTAAGAATACAATAAAGCTTTAGTATACGATAACATAAATACTGAATTATTGAAGTCTGACGCAAAGACAGCTGCTAGTGTATTGGAGCCACTTTTCAGAAAAAAAATATGGATAGAGGTATATGAACCAGAAGACTGGACTTAAGGAATTATAATCAAATCCCCTAATGACTGCAATAACTGGTATGGCATTACTTTATCCCTAGCAAAATACTAACTAAGGTAATTATCGGGAAACTGTACAAAGCTGTCGACATCATCCTTAGAAAAAAAACAAGCAAGTTTCAATAAAATGAGGATATGCACAGAACAGATATTTGCACTAAGAAACATCACAGAAAAAGGTACAGAATGGCAGCGGCAGCTTTATATCAAGTTCATTGACTTTGAAATAAGTATTAGACAGCGTTCACTGCAACAGTTTGTGGCGCATTCTGTGAGCATATGAAATACCAACTCAAATAGTACAGCTGATCAAGAGCTTTTACAGCAACTACAGTTGTAAAGACAAGTACGATAAAGATGCGTGATGTCTGCAGAGCTTTTTAACATTTTAGATACATTAGATAGATTGATTGGATTCATTATATATATATATATATATATATATATATATATATATATATATATATATATATATATATATATAAATATATAAAGAGAGAGGGACAGAGAGTAAGATGGACAGAGAGGGGGAGGGAGTGTGAAGAGAGGGAGATAGGGAGGGAGAGAAACTGGTAAAGATAAAGAAGTATGTCTTTGATCAATGGTCAAAAGCCATGTATTCCACCTGTATTGGCCATGTGTTCTACCAGTACTGGCTATGTGTTCCCACTGTACTGGCCATGTGTTCCACCAGTACTGGCCATGTATTACACCTGTACTGTCCATGTGTTCAAACTGTATTGGCCATGTGTTACACATGTACTGTCCATGTGTTCCCACTGTACTGGCCATGTGTTCCACCAGTACTGGCTATGTGTTCCACCTGTACTGGCCATGTGTTCTAACTGTTAGACTGGAAGCTCCTTCACTTCAGTGCTTATGGCGGTTGTCTAGGAATGATTCTTATTTGGCCCAACGGGAACCTATGTCCCTCAGACGATAGTATAATTTTTCAGCGATTCTTCAAGTTGGTCGATCTAGATTAGTAATCAAATTTACTTCAAGCAACATAATTCAAAACAAGACAAACTCCTTGGCTTGTAAATTTAATGTAGACATTTTTATTCAACAAATAAAACTGTTTAATCTCATGGAGTACAAATAGAGCAATATTAATGTGACCTATCAAGTCGGAAGGTAAGCTATCGTCCGTCGGCAGGCTTAGGCTCGAGACTATTTTATATTCCTCGGCCAGTTGTAAGCGGCGCTAAAGAAAAGAAAGCGACGCTATGGAAAAACTCCAAGCTCGGGACTATGACGTCACAGTCCCCGTTGCCTCTATCCAATGGAAAGGGTGCATTTAATAGACAGCTCAATTCTAGGAGTAATTATTAGTAACCTTCGCGGGCAAAACTAAGCTATCTATTGGCTGTAATAGCAGACAATGTCTAGGAATAATCCAGTTACAGCCAGTTTACGAATGAATCGTCGTTTAAACGATCTTAACTCTGTCTTTTGTGTTAAGACGAAAGAAAATAGCCCAATGCATAAGTTAATGTAGGAGAAAATAAACAGTCGTGTCCTAACACTGAAAATATTTTAAGTGTGAACATTATGTCGAGGGGAAAGATTAATAGATGGGTGGTTCAAATATTTAGTGTTATACACTGTCACGTAACATCTCCCGACCACAAAAAAAAAAGAAAATTTGTCATCTGTGATGGGGAATTTTCTTTTAGCCATCACTTTTCCTAACAATAATAATAAGACTGTCGGTTACCGTTATCCAAAAACTTAAATGCTCATTTGGCACGTACAAAAGTAATAATAAAACAATTTATGTGCAAATTAGGCACATATAACAATAATAAAGAGCTTAGTGCACATTAGGCACATATTACAAAAACGAACAATACAAGTTTTCATATAACAATGAAGAACAATATAAGTGCTCATTAGGCACATCATTAAAAATAATAATCAAGAACGAGAACACATATACATCAGTCTACAAAAATAATAATGTTTCCTTTCTTTAACCCTAGTGATTCGAATATGTACTGATGTGTGTAGTTAGCTAGGGTGCTGTATTGTTTATCTTATCCATAAGTTACCTGTATTAACATTAGTCATTATCTAAACTCATACGTGTATCCTTATTTTTGTTTTAACATTACCATGTTTGTTACCATTTAGTTATCCTATAACAACAATGTTAGTTAGTTAATCCTTTGTTACCGATATAACTCGCTAAAAGGTTTACCTAGCTCAAGTCTTAACATTTACCAACAAGCTTGAGTACTTCCAAAAAGTTTTAATAACAACAACCATGTGCTATATATATATACAAAGATTTTAACTGTTTTTTTTCTTTATTTATCTTATTTTTATATAATTTTAAAGAATGAGTGATATTGTCTGAGAGTTTATCTCTAATATTAAAGATACTAAGTTATTATTATAACTCATAATTTTATCGCTCATTTAGACGTGATTGTAATACTGATTCAGTTTACTTCAATATTCATTGATTGTATCAAACTTAACTTTAATAGTAAATTTTTAAGCATTAACACATATGCTTTTTTTAAATAGTGTTAATCAACCACAATAATATAAATATTCACTCTTCAGAGTACATTTTTTTTTTTACAACAATATTAGTGGTTTTATTCACAAGTGTAAATAGAGACATTTTATTTAACAACTTTAGTTAAATCTACAGCTCATTTTAATCTTAAGTTTTTCAAGAAAAACCACAATGACCTTGTTTGTTAAAAGCCTAATCTAAGTTAACTTTGACCTTCCAAAAGTATAACTTCTTAAAAGTATAACTTTCAACTTTATAATGTTTCCATTTACAGAGTATTCACTACTGTAATAAAATCTTAAATTTCAATTCATGTTAAAAATCCAGTTACTAAATCTTTTTTATTTCTTACAAGATTTTACTCAATGTTTAACCTTATTTTAAAAGTTTAGTTACAGCATTCATCTTATTTTAACCTTTTCATAGAATCACTTTATTTAAAAAAGCATTGACTTAATTTTAACTCCCGCCCTAAGGATTTTAGTTATGACTTTTTACAATCAAAGAGTATTTTACACATATTTTAGTAGTAATTTAAACCTTAAGCTACCCGTTTAAAGTTCAACTTCAGAGTTTAACCATGTTATGTTAATTCACTCTTTAAGCACATTACCATTATCACTCTCTTTTTTTTTAAAATTTTATGTTAAAATGTTAAGATTTTATTAAAGGTTTTAAGTTCAAAAATGCTTTACTCAATAAAAGTTATATTCTTTTTTTTTAACGGTGTGTAAACGATGACCTTATCAATAAAAGCAATATTCTTCTTTTAACATTGTGTAAACGTTGACCTTTTTAGTTTTTACCCGATATAGTGTAAGCCTATCAAGTTTTTATATTTTTGATTAACTCACCCTGGTTTTACACTTACCGAAAATAAACAGACAATAACAGACAAACATATAAGAACGCCATTGGGGAACAAAATTCATCATAATAACAATGCAAATAAAATGTGTACATTACTTATTGAATTAATGCGTGTTAGTTTTGTGTTGCAATTGTTTTGATATCTTTCTCTGTACATCAGCAAAATATAAGTGTGCAGTGTATAAAAGTACATCTTAACAAATTGTATTATATACATGGGGTTTGGGGCAAACACAATTGTTTTTAAGATATATTTCTTTTTAATACAACAATACAAAATAAAAAAAAAAAATCACATCAAAAAGGCATCTACAGTTGGCTTAGCGAACAAAATTGGGTTATCATTAGTATGACCTTCCTAGGGAAACTAGATTTGTTCCGTTATAATTACAAGTCCTTATCGCGGTGTTTTGGTCACTAAAGCCTTATTTACTGTACTGTTTACTGTTTATGATTTTTGCCAAAACTTCACGGTTTTATGGCCATTGGAACGTTCTAACCTACTATCATTTATTTGACTAGACATCGCGCTCGTGGATCCGTTAGTCTCAACAGATATTTTGATTTGTTTATCACCATTGTTTGTACCCAATACTGGTGTACTAGAGGGTGCGGTTTTAAGTGTTTCGAATGCCGAAATACACTGTTCAATTAGTTGTGTCCTATATGGTACACTGCTGAGAATGTCAGAGAAAACACTAAGCAAAGAACATATCTGATCAGTTTGATCATCTGATAAGTGATCAACTGTAATTCTGAAATCTCGCGTAGTAGAACACGTTTTAATTTTGGTCTCGGCAAATTCATTATCTACCGCGGAAACCTGGTGTGTTTGAAAGTTGTTCGCGGCTAAGTTATTAACTATTAAGGAATTTTCTCCCTTCACCGTGTAACTGGTGCCATTGGCATTACGGTAGTGCATTTTAGGTCTTCAGTTTCTCTACTATTGTACTGTTTTAACATGTTTACTTGTACAACTTGTTTGGTTTTCCGGCGGTCGGGTGTACTTATTAAATAGTTTACCTCCCCAATTCTAGAGTCTATGGCATATGGACCAGTGAATTTAGCACTAAGGGATTGATCGGGAATAGGTAAGAAAACCAACACTTTTTCTCCTGGTTTAAAAATTCTGTCCCTAGATTTTCTATCGAACCAGGTTTTCATGTGGCTCTGTGCCTTTTGTAAATGCCTTTTTGAAACTTAATAGGCATTAAACAGTCTAGTTTTAAAATCCACCACATAACTTATTAAATCAGTTTGTTCATTTTGATTCAATAAAGATTCCTGCAGCATTTTGAGTGGACCTCTTACTTGTGTCCAAATATAAGTTCAAATGGACTAAAGCCCAACGATTCCTGTACGGCTTCCCGTGCAGCGAATAATAATAGAGGCACAACGGTATTCCAGTCTTTCTCATTTTCTGAAATACGTAGCCTACGCAGCATTGTCTTTAGTGTCTGGTGGAACCTCTCAAGAGCGCCTTGCGACTCTGGGTGTTAGGCACTTGATTTGCGATGCTCAACATCTAGACTCTTGATAATCTGCTTAAACAGTGTCGACGTGAAGTTCGTTATCTGGTCTGTCTGAACAGACCGAGGTAGCCCGTATCTTGTGAAGAACTCGACGAGTGCGTCAGTGACTTTCCTCGCGGTGATGCTTCGTAGAGGGATTGCTTCAGGAAATCGTGTGGAGGTACACATTATGGTCAGCTGGTACTTGTGTCCTGAACTGGTTTTTGGTAGTGGACCAACACAGTCAATAAGGACTTCACTAAAGGGTTCTCCGAATGCGGGTATGGGGTGTAATGGATCGACTGGTATCTTCTGATTAAGCTTGCCTATCAGCTGACAAATATGCCATGTTCTGCAGTAGGTCACGATATCTTTACGTAGTCCTGGCCAGAAAAAGTAGGGAAGAACTCGACGTCAAGTCTTTGAGACCCCCATGAGTCCAGCATAAGGTAAGTCATGAGCAATACACATGATGTCATTTCGATAACGTTTGGAACGATGATCTGATGTGTCTCGGACCAACCTTCGTTAATCTGGTTGTCGCTTGGTGTCCATTTACGCATAAGCAGGCCATCTTTTAGATAGTAGCACACTGCTAATTTTTCTGCTTCAGGTTCGGTGACAGTTTGTTCCACGTCATTTTTCTGCTCCTGGATGAGCTGATGTCTAGGAGACATGCTAGTGGTGGTCTCAGAGGCGGTGCCGTGGAGTAGGTTGGCGAACTGGGTAGTGCCAAGATCTGACTCTCGCAAGCCGGAGTTCTGTTCCGCTTGGGCTTCTCTGGACTCCTTTTTCTTCTGCTGCTTCTTTTGTTCCATGCCCCTAGTGACTGCGCAAGTGGGGTGTATAGTGCTAATTTTGCCACACTGATGTCACTTGACGATTTGGGGTATTGTGCCTTTGCTGAGCCTAAGGATGATAAGACTGTACTTTTTGTTAAGTTATTCATTATCACCTTACCTCCAGCTAGGTCGTTTCCAATTAGGAGTGCTATACCGTCAATTGGAAGGGCTGGCTGTACGCCGACAACAACAGTACCAGATATCAGTTCGGTTTCAAGCTGTATCGTGTGTAGTGGTACGCTGGTTTTGCCCATCTCCACACCTCTCAGGAGTACTTTTCTACTTGTGAATGTATCACTGGAAAGCGGTAAATTACCTTCTAGAAGAAGCTACTGGGATGCACCCGTGTCCCTCAAAACTAGATTTCGAATCCTGCAGCTTCATTCACCTGACAAGGATACATAGCCTTCGTGGATGAACGGCTTGAAGTCTCTCGGAGTGTTGTTCTCTAGTGGACTCTTACTGGTCTGTTCTGCCTTCACATTCAAACTTCCATCAGCTAGCTTGTTTATCTGTGGACTTAGGTTAGAGTTAAAAAATATGGTTGATGAAATTTTACAATCAGACTAATTTTTACACTTTACAGTGCTATGCACTGACTCAACCTTTTCTTTGGCTTCACCACCGGACTTCGTTACCCATAAGCACTTGAGTGAGGAGAACTCTCTCTCACTACCTGACTTCTTTTCATAGAATCTTCCTTCTGTCTAGCTTTGCAGATTGGATTGGATCCATCTTTCGTTGTCTCACAATCAGTACTGTTGGAACACAGGGCCAGTACTGTTGTAACACATGGCCAGTACAGGTTGAACACATGGCTAGTACAGGTGGAATATATGTACAGTACTGGTGGAACACATGGCCAGTACAGTTTAAACGCATATCCAGTACAAGTGGAACACATTGCCAGTACAGGTGGAACACATGGTCAGTACGGTAGGAACACATGGCCAGTACAGGTGGAACACATGGCCAGTACAGGTGGAACAGATGGCCATTACATGTGCAACACATGTCCAGTACAGGTGGATCACATGGCCAGTACACGTGGAACACATGGTCATTACATGTGTAACACATGGCCAATACAGGCGGAACACATGGCCACTACGGGTGGAGCACATGGCCAGTACAGGTGGAACACATGGCCAGTACACGAGGAACACATGGTCAATACAGGTGTAACACATGAGTAGTAAAGTAGGGTCTTTTCAGGTAGTATTTGAGGCGTACGCCTCGAGGTGTACGCCTCAGTTGACCTTTGACCCGAAAGTGACCTTTGACCCGAAGTGACCTTTGACCCGGAAGTGACCTTTGACCCGGAAGTCGTTTTACCGGAAGTGACGTCATCCAAGATGGCGTCTTGTCAAGTTGTTATACGACCGGCCGTGACCTATTGACCTATTGACCTAGTGACCCCACTCCTCAGTTGACCCCGCTCCTCAGTTGAACCAAGATGGCGTCTTGTCGTGTTGTTATACGAGGGTTTTTTAATAAGGATAATACATTTTGTCAGCGGTTCTAAAATTATTTTTTCCCATTGTCTTACAATGATTGACACATGTCATATTATTTCTCCCATTGTTTTATAATGGTCTTTATAAGGTTCAGCGGTTCTAAAATTTTATAATTAATTAATAATATTAAATAATTAATTGGTTACTTTTATAGTGTTATTAATAATTTTCAATAGTAAAGGGCTTTTTTTCAATAACTTTATTGTGTTTTGTTTTACCCTAATTAGCATCTTTTAATTGATAATTGTCTTGTAAGGGTCATTATTAATTACTTGGAGACAGTAATTGTCTTAATTTTATACTTAACGAATTAACGAATTTTAATTTTTTTACCCTAATTAACTTGTAAAGGGGCGTTTATTAATTACCAAGGGCCCTAATTATCACATTTTAATCAATAATTGTCTTGTAAGAGGCACATTTACTTATTGAGATAGAGTAATTGTATACTTAATTAATTAACTAATTATTATTTGAATAGCCATAATTAGCATGAAAAGGGGTGTTTTTTTTAATTACAAAGGGGTGTAATTATTACATTTAGAAAAAAATACTCTAATAACGTGATTATTAATTACTTGGACAAACTAATTTTCTTAATTTATTCTTAACTAATTAACTAATTAACTTTTTATAACCATAATTAACTTGTAAAAGGGCGTTTTTAATTACTAAGGGGCCGTAATTACCACTAAATATTTATTTTATACATTTTTACTTACAAGGGTACTGTAATATTATTAATTGTATACTTTATTTATTAACTAATTATTATTTTTATAGCCGTAACTATCACGTAAAGGGACGTTTTTAATTACTAAAGACCGTAATTATCACTAAATAGACCACATTTTATATACTTTTTCCTTTTTTACTTACTTGGAGGCAGTATTTTTCTTAATTTTATTGTTAATTAATTATCTAATTATTGTTTTTAGTCATAATTACTAATTTATGATTTTCTTTTAAACAAAATTATTTTTAGTTTGCATTGATAATCAATGTTTTGAAAGTCTAAACATATATCCTTAAACATTTTTAGAACCCCTGAGGCGCTTATTCACATCGCTGTTGACCTTTGCCCGCAAATTTACCTGAGCAGCTGTTTCTTTTTTATCGCTCAGCGCGTCTTTTAATGACTTTTTCATCTGTTGTGGAAAGCCTTTTGATCTCGCTTCACTCGCTTTTTTAATGACCTGGTGTGAAAAAGAGTATTCTTTGCAACTTACTAGTCTCAGATATTATTCGAGGTTTTTTGTTTTTTTTTAATCATTTGCATTAGTTTTGGGTTATTTTTTCTTTGTATTTCGAGTATTCGTTTTTTAAATATTTCTCTTTTCAATTTTACATTTTACTCAACTAGTTTAAAATTTTCCCTTTTAAACATACATATTTCAAATTTGAATTGATAATCATTGTTTTAAAAGCCTAAACACTAAACATTTTTAGAACTCCAGGGCAAAATATAAAGTCCAGATGTTGTGAGAGTTCCCAAGGTACATTATTTTAGTGTATGCGTATTTTGAATGTGTATGTATGTGTATGCAAATAAGAGTGTTCTTTAAAGTTACTAAAATACTATACTACAATAGTTTATATATTTTGAATGTATAAATGTACAATAAGTGTCTCTTTATCTATTAAAAGTCAGTTTGTTAAATGGTTGTATCTTTTAATTTTTGTCGTGTAATTTTTACTTAATAGGATTAAACATTTTAAAATTTAAGTAACTTAAGTGTTTCAAGTGGTGTCCAATATGGCGGGTCAGAAGGGGGCGGATCCAAGATGGCCGATCCGAGTGTTCCATGTGATTATTTTTGTGTAGTGTTACACGTGATTTTATCATCATGGTTTAATTAAAGATACCGGAAAACAAGATGGCGTCTGATGTACGTGGCATACAAGGGCAGTAACCGTGTAATTAAATTTGTAATTTTTGTATTTTTAATTAACTTTATGGTTGTAGACAAGATGATGGAAGGGGTGTATTGAAGTTGTTGACTCCACTGTTCCACATGCTGATGAACCGGAAGTAAGATGGCGTCCGATTTACGTGGCATACAAGGGCAGTAACCATGTAAATAATTTTTTAAACAGTAAACAAAGAAAGTTTTAATTTTTTTTAATTTTTATTTGCGTTCAAGTACATTAAACAGAGAATAAAACAACAACAACATGACTGGTAGTTTATTTATTTTTATAATATTCGATTCTCAGTGTTCAGGATTTGTAGAGCGAAAAGTGCACAAAGTGTCAAGATCCCAATGCCTGCAGCAGCACAGCCTAGGATTGTCTTAAGTGAGGGCCAAGAGCTGCCATTTTTATTCTCACCTCTACCAGACTTGAATTCCAAAAACCCTTCCTGTGTGAAGGAAAAGAAGATGGAAGCTAGTTTAATATACGCTTTTATATTTAACTTTCTATAGGATGATTTTTGTTTAAAGAGTGTCTTTGTTACTCTTGTAAACCTATTACTTACCCAGTTATTATGACTATTTAGCCAACTCGACAGATGTATATAGAAGATTATCTACTAGGTGGTATTACTTTAGTTGAAAACACCGAGCTGCAAATTGACCCGAAAAGCCAAACAACGCCACAATTCGTCCCCAATTTATATCCTCACAAAATATTTCTATAACGATCGATGCGAAAGTGTCATAAGCATTGTCATCAGTTATGACTAGACCATCTATTAGGTTATCAAATCTATTCTTAAATCGTTCTTCAAATTCATCTCCTAGTATTCTCAAAGCATTTTGAACAGAATTCGGAGTGTTGATAATACTTTCATGCCGACCATTGTTTCTCCAAGTATACCCATTGCATTGTAAACGATATTTTATGTAATCCACCGCAATGCTACGCGTATTTTCATGTCCTATAGACATATTATTTTCAAGAGAACTAATAAGAATTACAAAAAGAACCGTTTTACTAAACGAAAAACCACAACACTTTTACAAAACTGAATAAGGAAGACTACATAATTTTTAAAAAATTTGCTGAATAGTGGGAAAAGACCACCATCTGACAAGCAAACTTTCAACGAGCAGGTGTAAAACAGCTGCCCGCTAGGCGCTAACCAAGGTAACGACTTCCTGTCCAGGTGTTGAATCCATTATCGGGCCGTCGCCCGCTGTGCCAGGTAATGGCTTCGTGTCCAGATGTTATTGCACTAACCTGACCGTGAGAAAACCTAAAAGCTAACATTCCCACTACCAGGGTAATGGTTTCCTGTCCAGGTGTTGAATCAATTATCTGGTCGCTGGGCGCTGACCAAGTTAACGACTTCCTGTCCAGATGTTATTGCACTTACCTGACCGTGAGAAAATCTAAAAGTTAACATTCCCAGGGTCACGCCAACCCTTACCGTCAACACCGTTCCCCACTTTTTTTTGTCTTCCTCAATTTTTCCTTTTTTTACTAACTTCTTATCTCTTTCTCGAAAAAAATTTTAAGTACAATTTCTCAAACTTTTCCTCTCTCGAAAAAAATTTAAGTACAATTTCTCAAACTCTCCCTCTCTCAAAAAACTTTGTAGACAACCTTGTTCAAAATCTTTTACACTCTTGACAAACATTTTTAAGTTCACCTTCCCAAAATCTCTCTCTCGCTAGACAAACTTTTTTTAGTACAACTTTTCCAACTCTCGATCGCTCCTGACAAACTTTTTTAAGTACAACTTTTCAAACTCTCTCTCTTCTGACAAACTTTTTTAAGTTCACCTTCCCAAAATCTCTCTCTCCTGACAAACTTTTTTAAGTTCACCTTCCCAAAATCTCTCTCTCCTGACAAACTTTTTTTAAGTTCACCTTCCCAAAATCTTTGACACCCTCGACTTTTTAAAGTTCTTCTTCCCAAAATCTCTTTCTCTCTCGCTTGACAAACTTTTTTTAGTACAACTTTTCAAAATCTTTTACACTCTTGACAAACTTTTTCAAGTTCACCTTCCTAAAATCTCTTTCTCTCTCGCTTGACAAACTTTTTTAAGTACAACTTTTCAAACTCTCTCTCTCTCTCCTGACAAACTTTTTTAAGTTAACCTTCCCAAAATCTTTTACACCCCCGACAAACTATTTTTAAGTTCACCTTCACAAAATCTCTCTCTCCTGACAAACTTTTTAAAGTTCACCTTCCCAAAATCTTTGACACTCTCGACAAACTTTTTTAAGTTCACCTTCCCAAAATCTCTTTCTCTCTCGCTTGACAAACTTTTTTTAGTACAACTTTTCAAAATCTTTTACATTCTTGACAAACTTTTTAAAGTTTACCTTCCCAAAATCTCTTTCTCTCTCGCTTGACAAACTTTTTTAAGTACAACTTTTCAAACTCTCTCTCTCTCTCTCCTGACAAACGTTTTTAAGTTAACCTTCCCAAAATCTTTTACACACTCGACAAACTATTTTAAGTTAACCTTCCCAAAATCTCTCTCTCCTGACAAACTTTTTTAAGTTCACCTTCCCAAAATCTTTGACACTCTCGACATACTTTTTTAACTTCACCTTCCCAAAATCTTTGACACTCTCGACAAACTTTTTTAACTTCACCTCCCCAAAATCTTTTACACTCTCGACAAACTCTTTAGGTTAACCTTCCCAAAATCTTTCACACTAGCTCTCGCTCAAAAACACTTTTTCTTAAAAGCTTTCCCACTCTCGACAAACATTTTAGGACACCCCTCCATGGACTTCGGTCTAACAGTATCCATCTCTCTGTCTCCAACTCTTTCTCGCCCCATCTCTTCTTCTAACAAAACTTTAAGTTAACACAATCCTGACGATCACGCATTCCTTCTTTCTGCCTTGCTCAATCTCTGTATCTCTTACTTCATTCTTCTCTCAAACTCTGTCTCTCTCTTTCCTGCGTGCCATCTTTTACTTGTCACATTCTCAGTACTTACGTTCCTTACTCTGTCTACACTTAATTCTCTCTTCGTCTCTTTTCGCTAACAAAACTTTGTGTTAACCAAGCCTAACATTTACACATTCCATCTTTCTGCCTTGTTCAATCTCTGTAGGCCTTTCTCTTACTCCATTCTTCTCTCAAACTCTGTCTCTCTCTCTAAAAACCCTTTATTTTCAGCAAACCCTAACACATATTCCACTTCACATCTTTCACTCTGTCTTTCCTTTTCTTTTTCCTGCGTACCATCTTTTACGTACTCATTTTCTGTGACGTCTTTTCTTACTCTGTCTCCAGAGCTTTCTTTGACAAAACTTTTAGTTACTCTAAGCATCTCTATTTCTACAGCGCTCTCTCTTTCTGCCTTGTTCAATCTCTACCTCCTTACTAACTTCTTCTCCTCTTTCTAAAATTGTATTCCCTTTTATGTTTCATAACGTGCAAAGCATTTAGTACCATGGATCCTAGGGGGAAACATCCCTTTACCGCTCGCATTGCTGGCCCAGGCAATGTCGACAGTAGAATTGTATTAGAATGTGGTAGTACAGACTATGATTTGTCTTCAATCATTGAGAAAATCAAAAGAGACATCACTTGTGTTGTATTATTGAATGAAGATGAAATGCAGGTAAGATACTAGTTATCTTATATATTACAATCACTCCTTCTATATAGAATATTAGTGCGTACTACTCTCATTCTACTCAAATAATAATAATTTACTTTCGATGTCTTGTGTAGAAACTTGTGGATGCGGATACTGAAGGGCTAGTTCAGAGTTGACGGTTAGGGTTGGCTTGACCCTGGGAATGTTAGCTTTTAAGATTTTCTCACGGTCAGGTAAGTGCAATAACATCTGGACAGGAAGTCGTTAACTTGGTCAGCGCCCAGCAACCAGATAATTGATTCAACACCTGGACACGAAACCATTACCCTGGTCGTGGGAATGTTAGCTTTTAGATTTTCTCACGGTCAGGTAAGTGCAATAACATCTGGACAGGAAGTCGTTAACTTGGTCAGCGCCCAGCGACCAGATAATTGATTCAACACCTGGACAGGAAACCATTACCCTGGTCGTGGGAATGTTAGCTTTTAGGTTTTCTCACGGTCACGTAAGTGCAATAACATCTGGACAGGAAGCCATTACCTGGCACAGCGGGCGACGGCCCGATAATGGATTCAACACCTGGACAGGAAGTCGTTACCTTGGTTAGCGCCTAGCGGGCAGCTGTTTAACACCTGCTCGTTGAATGTTTGCGTGTCAGATGGTGGTCTTTTTCCACTATTCAGCAAATTTTTTTTAAATTATGTAGTCTTCCTTATTTAGTTTTGTAAAAGTGTTGTGGTTTTTTGTTTAGTAAAACGGTTCTTTTTGTAATTCTTATTAGTTCTCTTGAAAATAATATGTCTATAGGACATGAAAATACGCGTAGCATTGCGGTGGATTACATAAAATATCGTTTACAATGCAATGGGTATACTTGGAGAAACGATGGTCGGCATGAAAGTATTATCAACACTCCGAATTCTGTTCAAAATGCTATGAGAATACTAGGAGATGAATTTGAAGAACGATTTAAGAATAGATTTGATAACCTAATATATGGTATAGTCATAACTGATGACAATGCTTATGACACTTTTGCATCGATCGTTATAGAAATATTTTTTAAGGATATAAATTGGTAACGAATTGTGGCGTTGTTTTGCTTTTCGGGTCAATTTGCAGCTCGGTGTTTTCAACTAAAGAAATACCACCTAGTAGATAATCTTCTAGAATGGTTAACAACATATATTGATATACATCTGTTGAGTTGGCTAAATAGTCATAATAACTGGGTAAGTAATAGGTTTACAAGAGTAACAAAGACACTCTTTAAACAAAAATCATCCTATAGAAAGTTAAATATAAAAGCGTATATTAAACTAGCTTCCATCTTCTTTTCCTTCACACAGGAAGGGTTTTTGGAATTCAAGTCTGGTAGAGGTGAGAATAAAAATGGCAGCTCTTGGCCCTCACTTAAGACAATCCTAGGCTGTGCTGCTGCAGGCATTGGGATCTTGACACTTTGTGCAATTTTCGCTCTACAAATCCTGAACACTGAGAATCGAATATTATAAAAATAAATAAACTACCAGTCATGTTGTTGTTGTTTTATTCTCTGTTTAATGTACTTGAACGCAAATAAAAATTAAAAAAAATTAAAACTTTCTTTGTTTACTGTTTAAAAAATTATTTACATGGTTACTGCCCTTGTATGCCACGTAAATCGGACGCCATCTTACTTCCGGTTCATCAGCATGTGGAACAATGGAGTCAACAACTTCAATACACCCCTTCCATCATCTTGTCTACAACCATAAAGTTAATTAAAAATACAAAAATTACAAATTTAATTACACGGTTACTGCCCTTGTATGCCACGTACATCAGACGCCATCTTGTTTTCCGGTATCTTTAATTAAACCATGATGATAAAATCACGTGTAACACTACACAAAAATAATCACATGGAACACTCGGATCGGCCATCTTGGATCCGCCCCCTTCTGACCCGCCATATTGGACACCACTTGAAAGACTTAAGTTACTTAAATTTTAAAATGTTTAATCCTATTAAGAAAAAATTACACGACAAAAATTAAAAGATACAACCATTTAACAAACTGACTTTTAATAGATAAAGAGACACTTTTTGTACATTTATACATTCAAAATATATAAACTATTGTAGTATAGTATTTTAGTAACTTTAAAGAACTCTCTTATTTGCATACACATACATACACATTCAAAATACGCATACACTAAAATAATGTACCTTGGGAACTCTCACAACATCTGGACTTTATATTTTGCCCTGGAGTTCTAAAAATGTTTAGTGTTTAGGCTTTTAAAACAATGATTATCAATTCAAATTTGAAATATGTATGTTTAAAAGGGAAAATTTTAAACTAGTTGAGTAAAATGTAAAATTGAAAAGAGAAATATTTAAAAAACGAATACTCGAAATACAAAGAAAAAATAACCCAAAACTAATGCAAATGATTAAAAAAAACAAAAAACCTCGAATAATATCTGAGACTAGTAAGTTGCAAAGAATACTCTTTTTCACACCAGGTCATTAAAAAAGCGAGTGAAGCGAGATCAAAAGGCTTTCCACAACAGATGAAAAAGTCATTAAAAGACGCGCTGAGCGATAAAAAAGAAACAGCTGCTCAGGTAAATTTGCGGGCAAAGGTCAACAGCGATCTGAATAAGCGCCTCAAGGGTTCTAAAAATGTTTAAGGATATATGTTTAGACTTTCAAAACATTGATTATCAATGCAAATTAAAAATAATTATGTTTAAAAGAAAATTATAAATTAGTAATTATGACTAAAAACTATAATTAGATAATTAATTAAGAATAAAATTAAGAAAAATACTGCCTCCAAGTAAGTAAAAATGTAAAAAGTATATAAAATGTGGTCTATTTAGTGATAATTACGGTTTTTAGTAATTAAAAACGTCCCTTTATATGATAGTTATGGCTATAAAAATAATAATTAGTTTATTAATAAAGTATACAATTAATATTATTACAGTACCCTTGTAAGTAAAAATGTATAAAAATAAATATTTAGTGGTAATTACGGCCCCTTAGTAATTAAAAACGCCCTTTTACAAGTTAATTATGGTTTATAAAAAGTTAATTAGTTAATTAGTTAAGAATAAATTAAGAAAATTACTTTGTCCAAGTAATTAATAATTACGTTATTAGAGTATTATTTATTAAATGTAATAATTACACCCCTTTGTAATTAAAAAAAACACCCCTTTACATGCTAATTATGGCTATTCAAATAATAATTAGTTAATTAATTAAGTATACAATTACTCTATCTCAATAAGTAAATGTGCCTCTTACAAGACAATTATTGATTAAAATGTGAAAATTAGGGCCCTTGGTAATTAATAAACGCCCCTTTACAAGTTAATTAGGGTATAAAAATTAAAATTCTTTAATTCGTTAAGTATAAAATTAAGACAATTACTGTCTCCAAGTAATTAATAATGACCCTTACAAGACAATTATCGATTAAAAGATGCTAATTAGGGTAAAATAAAACACAATAAAGTTATTGAAAAAAAGCCCTTTACTATTGAAAATTATTAAGAACACTATAAAAGTAACCAATTAATTATTTAATACTATTAATTAATTATAAAATTTTAGAACCGCTGAACCTTATAAAAACCATTATAAAACAATGGGAGAAATAATATGACATGTGTCAATCATTGTAAGACAATGGGAAAAAATAATTTTAGAACCGCTGACAAAATGTATCATCCTTAATTAAAAACCCTCGTATAACAACACGACAAGACGCCATCTTGGTTCAACTGAGGAGCGGGGTCAACTGAGGAGTGGGGTCAAAAGGTCAACTGAGGAGCGGAGTCACTAGGTCAATAGGTCAATAGGTCACGGCCGGTCGTATAACAACACGACAAGACGCCATCTTGGATTACGTCACTTCCGGTAAAACGACTTCCGGGTCAAAGGTCACTTCCGGGTTAAAGGTCACTTCCGGGTCAAAGGTCACTTCCGGGTCAAAGGTCAACTGAGGCGTACGCCTCAAATACTACCTGAAAAGACCCTACTATACTACTGATGTGTTACACCTGTATTGACCATGTGTTCCTCGTGTACTGGCCATGTGTTCCACCCGTAGTGGCCATGTGTTCCACTTGTATTGGCCATGTGTTACACATGTAATGACATGTGTTCCACGTGTACTGGCCATGTGATCCACCTGTACTGGACATGTGTTGCACATGTAATGGCCATCTGTTCCACCTGTACTGGCCATGTGTTCCACCTGTACTGGCCATGTGTTCCTACCGTACTGACCAAGTGTTCCACCTGTACTGGCAATGTGTTCCACGTGTACTGGCTATGCGTTCAAACTGTACTGGCCATGTGTTCCACCAGTACTGTACATATATTCCACCTGTACTAGCCATGTGTTCAACCTGTACTGGCCATGTGTTACAACAGTACTGGCCCTGTGTTCCAACAGTACTGGCCATGTGTTCCACCAGTACTGGCCATTTGTTCTATCTGTACTGGCCATGTGTTCCACCAGTACTTCCACCTGTACTGGCCATGTGTTCCACCAGTACTTCCACCTGTACTGGCCATGTGTTTCACCAGTACCGGCCATGTGTTCCACCTGTACCGGCCATGTGTTACAACAGTACTGGCCCTGTGTTCCAACAGTACTGGCCATGTGTTCCACCAGTACTGGCCATTTGTTCTATCTGTACTGGCCATGTGTTCCACCAGTACTTCCACCTGTACTGGCCATGTGTTTCACCAGTACCGGCCATGCGTTCTACCTGTACCGGCCATGTGTACTACCAGTACCGGCCATGTGTTCCACCAGTATTGGCCATTTGCTCCATCTGTACTGGCCATGTGTTCCACCTGTACTGGCCACGTGTTTCACCAGTACTGGCCATTTGTTCCACCAGTACTTCCACCTGTACTGGCCATGTGTTCCACCTGTACCGGCCATGTGTACCACCTGTACCGGCCATGTGTTCCACCTGTACCGGCCATGTGTTCCACCTGTACCGGCCATGTGTTCCACCTGTACCGGCCATGTGTTCCACCTGTACCGGCCATGTGTTCCACCTGTAATAATAATAATAATAATAATAATAACGGTGCTTATATAGTGCATATCCCGTTGGTGACAGCTCTATGCGCAGACGACAGTTACATAATACAGACAGACAACGAAATATGTAGTAATACGCTAATTCTGCTGACGAAATAGGTGAGTCTTCAGCTCATAGCTAGGGCTCTGGCGAAGCTGTAGTGTACCGGCCATGTGTTCCACCTGTACCGGCCATGTGTTCCACCTGTACCGGCCATGTGTTCCACCTGTACCGGCCATGTCTTCCAATTGTCCTGGCCGTGTTTCACCTGTACTGTGTAGACTTAAGGAATGCTATCAAATTGAATTGAAGCTTTTTTGTCTTTTTGTCATATCACGAGCCCTGGGTTGCCTTAACAGTAAGGAATCTGAGGGACTCGAATACCTTGACCTACTTTAATGACCAAGTGAAGAGGTTTTTTCTCAAAGGGACGAGATTTGGAATAGCCTCATACGGAGGTGACGTTAGAGAAAGGAAATAAATAAACAAACCTCGACGCTATAAATCTATATTTAACCATTTTGTTAAAAATAGGAACCTGGAAAAGATTCAAACATGTGGCAATAGATTCAAAACACGTGACAATATTCATTTTTCCTAGTCGAAATCTTTTCTCTTACATCACTTTCCTAGGTTGCCGGAAATGAAAACATCTCAAATGGCTGCGAGATTTAGACTTTTCCTCCGAAAAACACACACATTTTAGTGCAAATATTGAACTAATTACTTAAAATTTATCTTTGATATCTTGTATAAATGATTTTTTATTAACATTCAGATGATGAATAGACTATTTACTATCAAAATGAAATGTTAACTCAATATTGATAAAAAGCTCTTCACTTGGTCTTTAAAGGAAAAGTTGGACAGAGTGGAAAATTTGTTTTTGACGATTTTAGCAGCAGTGTCCCATAAATCAGTGTTTCCCGAACGCCAGGTCGCGTCCCGGTACCGGACCATGAAGACAAAATTACCGGGTCACAAAAAATAAATAATAAACTTGAAAACCTAGATCAGATTATTGTAATGTATCAGCGATGGATCGTTAGAAGTATATTTCTCCCTACATGATCAGTTGATCATGATCAACCAATATTTTACCTACATCTTTCTGTTATAACACAACACTTGTCTTAACCAACATGTACATATTTCTGTTACAACACAACACTTGTCTTAACCAACATGTACATATTTCTGTTACAACACAACACTTGTCTTAACCAACATGTACATATTTCTGTTACAACACAACACTTGTCTTAACCAACATGTACATCTTTCTGTTATAACACAACACTTGTCTTAACCAACATGTACATCTTTCTGTTATAACACAACACTACTTGTCTTAACCAACATGTACATCTTTCTGTTATAACACAACACTACTTGTCTTAACCAACATGTACATCTTTCTGTTATAACACAACACTTGTCTTAACCAACATGTACATCTTTCTGTTATAACACAACACTTGTCTTAACCAACATGTACATCTTTCTGTTACAACAGAACACTTGTCTTAACCAACATGTACACATAGAATGACCAAAAAAAAAGTGAGTCACGGAATAGAATAGATATATAAATAAGAGTCACGAAATAGAATTAGATATATAAATTAGAGTCAAGGAATAGAATTAGATATATAAATGAGAGTCACGGAATAGAATTAGATACATAAATTAGAGTCACGGAATAGAATTAGATATATAAATTAGAGTCACGGAATAGAATTAGATATATAAATGAGAGTCACGGAATCGAATTAGATATATAAATGAGAGTCACTGAATAGAATTAGATATATAAATGAGAGTTGCGAAAAACAAATTATTTAAATTGTGTTTCGGGTGGGAGAAAGGAACTGTTTTAAAAAGTAAGAATTTATCAATGCTTTATTCTAGCGGAGCGAGTCTAAACTTTCTTTACTAATCTCAGCTAACTTTTATTTTTGTGAGCGGGGGCTTTGATGTCGGATATTTTACTTCAGAAAGAGAGAAGGAAAGAGTCGAGAGATAAATAGAGTGAGAACGAGAAGTGAAAGAGAGCTATTACAGTATTAAATAGAACAAAAAGGTTGTAAAGTTACGGATCTTGGGACATGCCTTTGACAAAAGGGTTAATCTTCACTTTGTTTCTCTATATCATGGGTTGGCTCACTTACAGCCAATGTAAAGTTTCTCTATATCATGGGTTAACCCACTTAAAGCCAATGTAAAGTTTCTCTTAGTCAGGGGTTGGCCCACTCAAAACCAATGTAAAGTTTATCTACATCATGGATGGGCCCACTTACAGCCAATGTAAAGTTTCTCTATATCATGAGTTGGCCCACTTACAGCCAATGTTAAGTTTCTCCATATCATGGGTTGACCCACTTACAGCCAATGTAAAGTTTCTCTATATCATGGATCGGCCAACTTACAGCCAATATAAAGTTTCTCTATATCATGAGTTGGCCAACTTACAGCCAATGTAAAGTTTCTCCATATCATGGGTTGACCCACTTACAGCCAATGTAAAGTTTCTCCATATCATGGGTTGACCCACTTAGAGCTAATGTAAAGTTTCTCTTAGTCATTGGTTGGCCCGCTCAAGACCAATGTAAAGTTTATTTATATCATGAGTTGGCCCACTTATAGCCATTCTGAAATTTCTCTTCGTCAGGGGATTGGCCACTTACAGCCAATGTAAAGTTTCTCTATATCATGGATCGGCCAACTTACAGTCAATATAAAGTTTCTCTATTTAATGGGTTAGCCCACTTACAGCCAATGTAAAGGTTATCTATTTTATGGGGTGGCTCGCATACAACCAATGTAACATTTCTCAGTGTCATGGGTTGGCCCGCTTAGTGATAATTTATAGAATGCAACCTGTATAACACAATCATAAAAGAGTTTTTAAAAAATGCAAATTTATTCATTAAATAGCTGAAAGCCGCTCTTGAGGCATTTGCTATTCCGTGCTTCCTATATGTCTTACTTTCAAAACGGTAAACGCTCTATTGAACATATTACGCTTTCACCGAAAACTAATTACGCTTCAACAAGAACGACCTGTTCTTGAATTCTACTACATGTGACATGTATCTGTGTGTGATTCAATGGCGTAACCGAGGAAGGCAAAAGCTCCTCCTCTTAACTTTTACACAGAAGACGTATTCTACTTTAAATAAAAAGGTTTTTGTTTTCTTTGGGAGAGATTTTGTGATAATTAAAATCTTTAAAACAGTAACATTGTTGATAGTTATATTAAAATATTAGTTCTAAAATATTTAAAGGTAAATGTGTGAACATACTATATTCTTTACCCACTTAACAATGTTGGCTACACCACTGGTGTGTGTGAGGTTGTTTTTGTATTTCATTTCTAAGCCTTCAAACAACTGCAGTTTTTTTCACTTTTTTTCTTTGTAACCAATGTTTTATCTTTGTGACTAAATTTTTAAGTTGTATTTGGCTAAATATATAAGTATTTGGTATCATTTTGTTTGAAAATGAATGAACCTTTGTGTTATTAGGAAAAATATCTAATATATTTAGCAGAAAAAAATTTTGAATGAAAATTGAGTAAAAAATATTATTTTTTTTTTAGCTAATATTAAACTTTTTAACATTCACAAATATAAGAAAAAAAAAGTATGAACACATAAGTAAAAAAAATGTACATTTTATTAAAGTAAAATCATTTTCACACAAGACAAAGCAAATTTGAAGTAAATATATACAGAAATAAATTTTTTATGAATTTTTTTGTAATAATAATACATTTCGTACGTTTAAGCGATTAAGAGGAGAGGGGGGTAATTGAGACTTGATTTTTTAAGTTGAATGATAATAAAATATAAGTATTTGGTCTCATTTTGTTTCAAGATGAATTAACTTAAATGTTATAAGGCAAAAAAAACCTATTTGTTTTAGAATAAAAAATTTATGAATGAAAATTTATGTAAAAATATTATATTTAGATAGTTAAAATAATAAGTTTCAACATTTACAAATATAATTAAAACAAATTAGGCTCCCATAAGTAAACAAAATGTAGATTTTTTTAAAGTAAAATCAATTTTACACAAGATAAAACAAATTTGAAGTAAATATGTTTAGAAATAATTTTTTTATGGCTCTTCTTTTAATATCGGTTAATTTTTTTCATTTTAGCAATTACTCGGGGCGCGGGCATTGTTACCGGATTGTTTTAAATATCCAGAAAAAAATGTAAAGATATTTTGTAATTATGAATATTAGTAAATACACAAATTAATATTACATTTTATTTACTGTTATAAATTATTTATTAAAAAAAATATTCATTGATATTGTATTGATTTATAACAATTTATTGTAAACAAACAAACAATGCCTACCTTTCTGGAAAAAAAATATTTAACACACCTTACATTTTACACTTTTCCTTCTCACAACATTTTCACAGTCATAATATAATCTACAGTTGCCCGGTTTATCCATAAATTCTGGATCTATGGCATGCTTAAAATATAACTGATGGTTTAGCATTGATAGATATTGGATAAAAAATGCCATTATTTCCCAAATCTCTTCAGTACTGTAAACTCAATTGGCCAAATTTAATAAGTTAATGAGTCTATTTAATTCTACCCAATCTGGATTTTTATCTCTTCAAGTTTAAAACAAAATATAAGAATTTACACTAGTTATATCTAATAAATGAAAAAGTATGGTATTCCAATGCTTATTGCTTTTCCGTAAACATTATATTTACTAATTAATTGGTCACTTGTGTCTACTTTTTTTTACCAGAACCTAACCACATTTGGAGAAGGGACAATATCTGCATACATAATTAGACCACAAAACCTATAAAACTCTCCACAGTTGGGTCAAACCAACCTTTAGGTTTTTGGAGTAGGGCCTACATGTTCTCATGCGGAATAGTAAACTCACACACTTTAGTTACCAAATCTAAAGTGAAATAAAGCTTTAAAAAAGCCATGGCCATTGTAAAATTCCAGGCTTCATCCCTTTTCCTAACATCAGTTGTAATCCAGGAACAATCACAGGAAGAAATGGGTCAGGCTGCTCAGGCATAGTGTCCACATTGTCCATAGGTCCATAGGAACTGTAATTGTAATAGAGTAAAAAATAGTATAAGTATAAGTATTTATATAATAGCAATAGTCAAAGTAACACACACAATTAGTTACAAATAACTAAAAAATGCAATTTAAATTTATGTATTATTAATAGTGTAATTATTGTAAATTCTCCTGAGCCATTTAAATAATATAAATAGGATTCAACTGTAGCCAAATTGAAATTTTCTCTCATCTGCTTGATGTAAACAAAAAACAGCTGATCCGGCCTATATTGTTTACTTAGGCCTAACACGCTTTTATCGATAGTGAAAACACTTTCTAATAACTAATTGGTTACATAGAAAATAGGTCTAAATATAAAAACACTGTTTACCTAAAATAACATAAAAAATACTTGTAAAAAGGCCTTTACAAATATATTTCGTAAAGCCAGACACAAAGAAAGTAATCTAGGTCACAAGCCATACTTACACGTCAGTGCTCGATGCATTCAAATCAGTCTGCAAAGTATCATTTTCATCTTCCGAATGACCAGAATCATTAGTTGAAATCCAGAACTCATAATTAGTTGAATATCAGGTTGAAAATCGGAATGGGAGTCCATTTTAGCGTAAAATTACAGAGTGTGTTGAAACGCGTTGTTGTCAAGAAGACAATATGGCGTCGATGGCTCGCCCTCAATTTCATGTATTTATTTTTAACGCAATTTTAATTAAAATTTCACTAAAACGTTATATTTTTTATCAAAACATGTTAAAATGCTATTTAATTATTTAAAAAAGATGTTTGGTAAAAAAAATAATAATTTTAAAGTTCATTTTATATGTGTTTATTTCATGGTGCACCAGAGTACCATATCTTTGTTAGCCGTTGTTTGAGTTAATACAAATATGTGTTGTTCTTTTTTTCTATGCCTAATAAAATGCCAATCTTCTGTCTCTGAATAAACTAATTTATGCGTGGTCACCTTTGCGAGTAAAAAATCTTCTATAACAAACTACACAATGGAAATGTGTGAAACGGTTCAAATATATGTTTATCGATTAACCAAATGGAACAGTGAACTGAGCGGATTATATAAAGATAAATGGCCAGCTATTAAAACGTTTGGATTTAGAAATACATTACACACGCACATATACATCTTACATTGATTATATCTATAAAAGGTGGGTAATTCGTACCTATGTCATTTTACATGTTTTGACTGGTTGTAATTCATGCTTATGCCCGTTAACACAATTCAGCATATTTGTTTTGACTGGTTGTATTTCATGCTTATGCCCGTTAACACAATTCAGCATATTTGTTTTGACTGGTTGTAATTCATGCTTATGCTCGTTAACACAATCCAGCATATTTGTTTTGACTGGTTGTAATTCATGCTTATGCCCGTTAACACAATTCAGCATATTTGTTTTGACTGATTGTAATTCATGCTTATGCCCGTTAACACAATTCAGCATATTTGTTTTGACTGGTTGTAATTCATGCTTATGCCCGTTAACACAATTCAGCATATTTGTTTTGACTTCCATCGAACAATGGTGGGCATGGACAATACAATAAACCGGTAAGCACGTTTTATATTTTTTTACACTACTTGATGTTACTTTGACCAGTGCCTCTATTCATACTATGTAGGTCTGGTTAAACATAGATTATTTATATTTGTTTAGTGTGTTTGACTTACCACTCTGCTTCATTAATAAGTACATTTCGATCAGTTTTATATTTGCGATAAAAACACAGAAGCAATAAAATATTAATTAAGTCTGAGTCGGCTAAATCGTACCTCGCTATCGAGGGTAATTCGTAGCGGTACTAAATACAGCGCTAGATCATTACATTCCTGTAAAAAAACATCTCAACAATACCAGTGCCAGTTACTAAACAAGTACAAAGAAAAAAACAAATAGAAGAAAGCTCCCAAAATGTTGACGTCAAGACTTATTAACAACAGTTTTCATTGACCCCAAAACTCAAAACAATAACAATACCTCAAATTATCAACGCACAAAAATACCAATAGTCCTACACTGGGCTACACGTACAAGATTAGTGCAGAAGTGCCGAGAATGCATCAGAAAAAAAAAGAAAAAAGTCTAAAGGCCAAAAAAATAAACGTATGCAATGTTACCGGGTTCTGAATTACATATGATGAGAACCCCCTAGTAAGACTTGATACAATGTTTAATCTGTAGAGCATGGGTACATCTTGCATTCTCCACAGAATAGGTATAGAACAGAATGCGCAATCCCTATATGCACAGTTACTAAAAGTGAAGCTCGCTTCCGCCATTTGTTTTTGACGCAAGGCAGCGGTCGAAAGAGACGCTACTATAGTAAAATGAGAAAGGAGATCTAGGTCTACTATAAATATATACAATCTATATAGGGCCTTTATTATCTTTCATTATATGCTTACTTTTATATAAATTTGACTTAATTGCCCGTTTTCTTTTCAACATTATAGGATTAGGCCAATATGATGTAAAAATGTAGGTCCTATTACCCGATACTGATTTGAAAAGATAGCCTAGGCTTAGCTTGATATCAGTAACTAAATTGCCACGGCCACCGGTACATAAATATATACTTCTAAACCAAAATAATGTTTTAAAATTATAAATGGATAAAGGCATTTAATTTATAATGCGTTTAAATAGTACGGCATTGGTATTACTTCCAGAAACAGAAAAAAAATGCGATTGCGCATACTGTTCTAGACTCTATACCTATTCTGTGGCATTCTCTGAGTCAGCTTCACAAAGTGGGTCACTGGATAATTATACTTGTGAATTAATTATTAAATACATGTGAGATATATACAGAGAGACTTGAACTTATAAATGTCAACCTTTTTCTTCATTCCTTTTGGTACTTATTACCCCCCCCCCCCCCCCGATGGTACGAATTGAACGCTGGTGAGGGCAATTTGTGCCACATGGCTTTAAAAGAAAATTATACTAAACGTGCTCTTTGTTTTCATAGTAACATGTTGAAATCTTTTATTTACATTCTATTGTCAATAATAATTTTTTAACGCTAAATTGACTTTTTTTTACATTAAAATTTAGTTTCATTATTGTTAATTTTTTTTCCTTAGGGTGTACGAACTACCAGAGCCTTTACAAGTTTATGTAGCGCCCCAGGGTAAAAATTTCAACGCCGCCCCCTTGCATACTGTAACTGCTTGTTTAGTGCAATATTTCCTATATTTAGCCTACATTTGCCGCCCCCCTGGAAGTGTCGACCCCGGGCATATGGCCCCTTTGCCCCCCCCCCCCATGTGAGGGCGTTGCGAATTGTCCACCTCTTCCATACATCTGACATTAAATTTATACAGTGTTACGAATTTAAAATTATAAATGATCAGGTTGGTCCCTCAAACTCCAGACGCCAGCGTGTTTCCGTACTTTTCTTTCTCACTTGCATCAGAAATGTCAAAGTGTCAAAACGTGTAACCAATCAACATATATAGGGCCTGTATATATATAAAACATATATAGGGCCTGTATATATATAATTACCGTGAGCTTTTCTATATGTTTGTTTACATATTTTTTTTCTCCTCTATACAACAGTTCTAGAGTTTCTCCTATCCTGGTCCTTCCTCTATCTGGTTCCAAGTGAAACCCATCTTGGTGATTTCGATTTTTCTACTTCAAACCTCTGTTTTTCTCTTCCTTTTTCCCTGAGGATTCACAATGCCTGCCTTGCAATGTTGTTTGCTGGTTTACGTAATGTGTGACCTATCCAACCATCTTCTCTTTCTGATCTCCTCTTATAAAAGGCTGACATTGATGATGGTGTCAGCCCATCGTATTTGCAGGATTTGTTTAAGGCAGCTGTTGGTGAATGCTTGGAGTTTCCTGGTGGTAGTCTTTGTCATCCGCTATGCTTCATTTAGTAGGACTGACTTTCTGTTTGAGTTGAACAGTCGGATCTTAGTGTTCCTGATCAACTCTCTAAACTGCCACATGTTATTGAGCTGTATTAAGGCTGCACCTGCTTTTCCAATCCTTGCCGTGACATCTGCATCTGTTCCGCCCTTTTGGTCTACTATACTGTCCAATGTGTGTAATAACATAGCTAAATGGAGTACCTTTTCAAGACATTATTCTTAATCTTGAAAAAAAATATTTTTCAATGCAACCTTCTGCTTTGTCTTATAGAAATGAGGATCGTGATAACAGAACACTGCCCCCCCCCCAATAAACCTATATCCTGCTTGATTATAGTTAATTTAATGTATGCAAATGTAGGTCAGTGAGCTTTTAAATGAGAGGACTGAGAGGTTTATCAGTTACTTTGTCCTTCATTAAATATTCCTTTGTCTAGTGTTAAGTGAACGGGTGTATTTTGTGCGTGAGGCCCCCAACTTTATTAGGAAAACATAAATAATTAAGGGATAACTTAGATACACCCTAATATCTTTTGTATAAAGATATTTTGGCGTGACCTTTATGTGTTAAATTAATGTGTATTAACATTGTTTTATATTTTTTTAAAGGCCCGGAACTAGGAAAGTGGCTAGGTAATGCTTTATTTTTGTGAATTCCTTTTATAATTATCTAACTTGTTTTTTTTTATATTAATTACTAGCAGATATGTGCCCGATTCTCCGAACAAGCTTTGTATAGACTATGCTTGTATGCTTGACACATTATAGTGTTGTATTTTTCTTTTTGTTTTTGCTTGTTTTTGTGGTCAGTTTTTTATTTATTTATTGTTGTTTCGCAGACTTTAAAATTCACCAGGTCAATATAGGCCTACAACTAAAAAGAAACAAAAAATTTTGTTAATTCATTGGTCAAAGTATGACCACTGTGATCTAATGGTGTGAGTTTATTGGGTAATTAAACTATTTCTGTAAAACAGAACTCACATGTCATTTCGACAGTACTTTTAATTTAAAAATGATTGTTTGATATCTTTTTTTTTGCGACTACATTAAGTCATAGACCTAAGTTTGTTTTTTGTTTTGTTTTTTTTAATGGTGTTATTTGCTATTTATTTATTTATTATTGCTTTGGAAGCAAACTTAGAATACAAATTTTAAATTCAACAGGAAAAACAATAACAAATGATACCCATATGAAACAATGTTTATAAAACGTATACGACACGAATTAAAACTTTAAAAAGTTAATATAATTTAAACATTGCCCGTTACCAAGGTTATAAGCCTAAAGGTGCACAGTTCTTGAACTGGCTAAAATAATTTTCAAATACACTGTAGCTACCCATGGAGTTATAAACAATAGCCTTAAGCGGAGATAAAGTATTTTCCGGTAATTAAAGCCATTTAAATATTGCCCTCTACAGATTACGACGAAAATTAAAACGAATATTTGTTCCCTTTTTGAACTTTTCCCGGTACAAAAATAATTAATTTAAACTATTTACGACACGTAGGCAATTTAAACATGAATGAAATTTGTTCCCATCATTGAGAAAAAATCCGTGCGCATAATTTGATGACGTCAATTCAAAATGAATCAAAATGTTCCCTTCAATGATAAAAAATCAATGCACAAACTTTCATGACGTCATCCTGAAAATAATCTCAACGCCATCCTTTTTTTCATTTTGTGAAGACAAATTATATAAATCTGATACTGGCAATGTCAAAGTGAATCAAACGTTGTGTTTTTATTCCCGTTTTTGACCAAACTGACCACTGCGGTCATTTAATTTTTTTTAAAACTCAACAGTATTGACCGCATTAAGACAATGAATATTTGTAGCGACTTTCATCCAATTCTGTGCAGTATTAAAAAAGATTATGCGGTATGTACATACATATATACAAGGCATAGTGCTAATGACTACTGGCTCCAACTGTGCCATAGCATACAAACTTCCGCCGACACAGGTAACATCAGGGGCATGCATGATGGCATCAAGAAAGCGCTGGGTCCACAAAGAAAGGTCACAGCACCACTTAAGTCTGCCACAGGTGATCTCATACATGACAAAACTAGACAAATGGAGCGATGGGTAGAGTATTATGCTGACCTGTACTCTACACAAAATCATGTTACTAATATGGCCATGGGCGCCATCGAGTGTCTCCCCACCATGTAAGAATTGGATGAGATACCCACCTTATCAGAAATTACAAAAGCAATTGACCACCTATCCCCTGGAAAGGCACCAGGAAACGATGGCATCCCACCTGAGATAATAAAATGCGGAGGCAGCATCTTGTCTAAGCACCTATTCGACCTATTATGTCAATGTTGGGAAGAGGGAGCAGTACCACAGAACATGAGAGATGCTAATATCATAACCTTGTACAAAAGCAAGGGGGACAGAAGCGACTGCAATAATTACAGGGGTATATCACTCCTTAGCATTGTCGGCAAGATCTTTGCGCGCGTGATCCTGGCCAGGCTACAGAAGCTAGCAGACAGAATATATCCAGAGTCGCAGTGCGGGTTTCGCTCAGAAAGGTCAACTATCGACATGATATTCTCAGTCAGGCAGTTGCAGGAAAAGTGCAGAGAACAACAGAAACCCCTTTTTATCGCGTTCATAGACCTGACTAAGGCATTTGACCTTGTTAGTAGAGATGGACTATTCTCCATTCTGCCAAAAATGTGTTGCCCACCCAAACTTCTGAACCTGATCCAGTCATTCCACGACAACATGAAGGGCACTGTACAATATGATGGTGAATATTCTAGCGCTTTCGCCATAAGCACAGGAGTGAAACAATGATGCGTTCTTGCCCCAACTCTCTTTGGGATCTTCTTCTCAACCTTGCTAAACAATGCCTTTAGAGAATCTAGGGAGGGGATTTACTTGCATACCCGGTCAGACGGAGGGCTTTTCAGATTGTCCAGGCTAAGGGCAAGGCAAAAAATCCGCAGAAGAACAGTCAAAGACTTGCTGTTCGCGGATGACGCCGCCTTTGTCACACACACTGAGGAGGAGCTACAATCCTTGATGGACCGCTTCTTCAAGACCTGCCAAGATTTTAGTCTAACAATTAGTATAAGAAAGACCAACGTGATGGTTCAAGGAGCTGACACACCCAACATATACATCAACGGTACCAAATTAGATGTTGTTGATCAGTTCACATACCTTGGCTCCATCATCACTTCCGATCTATCACTGGACACAGAAATCAGCACGAGAATTGGCAAGGCTTCTGCGACTTTATCCAGGCTAACGCAAAGAGTATGGGCCAACAAGATGCTGTCTATTAATATAAAAATAGCTGTCGTGCATGTGCGCTTAGCACTCTCCTGTACGCCAGCGAAACTTGGACCCTGTACACATCGCAAGAAAAGAGACTCTCTTCTTTCCACATGCGCTGCCTCAGACGCATACTTGGGATATCTTGGAAGGACCGCATAACAAACAACGAGGTCTTGCAACGGGCTAACATGCCTAGCATGATCGTTCTCCTTCGCCAACGACGTCTTCGGTGGCTGGGCCATGTTTCCAGGATGGAGGGTGGGCGAATCCCAAAAGACATGCTATATGCTGAGCTCGCTGAAGGCAAGAGAGCTACTGGCCGCCCCAAACTCAGGTTCAAGGACTTCTGCAAACGTGACCTAAAGGCTATAGATGCAGAGGACGGAAACTGGGATAACCTTGCTCAGCACAGAAATAGTTAGAGAGGCACCTTACACATCGGTATAAATGCGGCAGAGGGCAAACTTCGCCTTATGGCGGAGGCTAAAAGAGCAGCGAAGAAAAGTAGGCTGCCCTAACAATCTCCAACGGTCCAGCTTTCAAGTGCCAAAGATGCGACAGAGCCTGTCTCTCGAGGATAGGTCTCCACAGACACAGTCAATTTTGCAGGGCTGGCCAAATCACAGAAGCGCAAATCTAATCGTCTTTCGAGACTATGGAGCCAATGATATACATACATACATACATATTCCTTTTGAGATTTATATATATGACTAGCAGATCTGTGCCCGATTCTCCGAACAAGCTTGTATAGACTATGCTTGACACATTTACGGTCTTTTTTTGCAACACAAATAAAGTAGTACGTTGTGTTTTATTTTCTTTTTTTTTTGTTTTTTTTTTTTGTGTCAGTATTTATTTATTTATTGTTGTTTTGCAGACTTTATTATACACCAGCTCAATATACAACTAAAGAGGGGAAAAAAAGTTTTAACAAGTTTTTTTTCTTTAACACTGTGATCTAATGGCGTGAGTTTATAGGGTACTTAAACTCTTTCTGTAAAACAGAACTCAGATGTAATTTTGACATTACTTTTAATTTAAAAAAATAGATTGTTTTATACATATTTTTCGACAACATTAAGTCGTAGATCTATGTTTTTTTTTATTATTGGTGTTATTAGCTATTTATTTATTGTTGTTTTTGAATCAAACTCAGAATACAATTTTAAATTAAACTGGAAAAACAATAAGAAATGAAACCCATTAGAAACAAAGTTTATTAAACGTATACAACATGAATTAAAACTTAAAAAGTTGGTCCCGGCAAATTAAACATTTTCGGCAATATAAACATTGTTCGCTACAAAATTTATAAGTCGTATACGACACGAAGTAAAACTTAAGAAAGTTGATCCCGGCAATTTAAACATTGACCTGCAATATAAACATTGCCCGCAACAAAATTGATAAGTCGTATACGACATGAATTAAAACTTTAGAAAGTTGATTCCGGCAATTTAAGGCGAAATTGATCTAAATGTAAAACAATTACATTTTTAAATTTTTGCCTAAGTTGTATACTTTAACTATTCCTGGATCTAAAACATATAGTTCGGAAATTTTAGTAACATTATTTAAATGTAAAAATTGCATTTATAATAGGTATACATCAGAATTTTATTTCATTTTTTTAAACATATTTACACTACAGTAATATAAAATATGAGTTTAATTATATATTATTATACGTCACATTAAAGGTTAACAATTTGTCTTTGTTGGGGAAAAATCTTACAATAAACCATTAAAAAATAGATGAGAAAATTGCATTTTTCAATTTTACTCCCAAATTATTTTTTTCTCTAAAATTGTCAGTTTTTCCGTTTTTTCTCAAAATTCTACTTTTTATTCTTCTTTTTGTATTAACTTCCTTATTTATGAACCAACAACCTTTATGAAATTTTTTACATACATTTATTACATTTTAATAATCATAGTTACAAGATGAATTTTTGATACAAGTTATAGTTTTTGTTTAATTAAATTTTAATAAAAAAATTGTGCAATAAGTTTTTTTTTTCATATGTCCTACTAAAAAATTCATTAAAATTGTATTTATCAATTTATCCACAAATTTTATAAAGCTATATATATAGCTTATAAATATTGATAAATATTTCCGCCCAATCGTAATACATTATCTTGAAAAATAATCAAGTTGATAAATTTTTTCTTGCGTGGTAAATCGTTAACTAAAAAATCCAAAATGGCCGCCATTTCCATCATAACCATCAGAAATGATTTTTTTTAGGTATGCTCACTTGTATCTGCTTATATTATCTATATACCAAAAATGGCCATGGTGCGTGCACAAATAACAAAGAGCTCTCTACTGGCTCCACCTATCCTTAAACGTTGTCCGGCAATATAAACATTGCCCGCTACAAAATTTATAATTCGTATACGACACGAAATAAAACTTTAGAAAGTAGATCCCGGCAATTTCAACATTGCCCGGCAATATAAATATTGCCCGCTACAAAATGTATAAGTCATGTACGACACGAATGGTAACTGTGTTTTTTTGCTATTTATTTATTCATTGTTGCTTTGGAAGCAAACTTAGAATTAAATTTTAAATTCAACAGGAAAAACAATAACAAATGAAACCCATCTGAAACAAAGATTATACGACTTATACGACACGAATTAAAACTTTAGAAAGTTGGTCCAGGCAATTTAAACATTTCCCGGCAATTGAACAATTTCCCGCCTAAGACGTATACGACACGAATTAAAAGGTGAGTGTAATTTTGTCACAGGAAATAGAAAAATTTCCAGCTACAAAAATAATTTAAGTTCTTTTCGACACGTAGGCAATTTAAACATGAATAAAATTTGTTCCCATCATTGAGATAAAATCAATGCGCTTAGTTTGATGACGTCAATTTTTAACATGAAAAAAATAAATGTTCCCTTCATTGATGTTTACAGCAGCGCATAGAACTGTTCCCAACAGGAACGGGATATGCGCTATACAAGTCTCATATTTATTTATTGATAAAAAATCAATGCACAAACTTTGATGACGTCATTATGAAAACGCGATCCTTCTTTTTTCATTTTGTGAAGACAAATTATACAAAGTTGATACTGTAAATTTTAAAGTGAATCAAATTTGTCCTTTTATACCCTATTTTTTACCAATCTGACCACTGAGGTCATTTCAAAAAACGTAAAACCTTGACAGTATTGACCGCATTAAGAAAAAGAATATTTGTAGCAAATTTCATATCATTCTGTCCAGTATTTAAAAAGAGTATGCGGTATGTACACACATATACCCACATACATACATATTCCTTTTGAGATTTATATATATACTAGCGGGTATGTGCCCGGTCCTCCGAACCGGCTAAAAGTTATGTTTACATACACTTTAACTACTCAATCAGTTATAATGAGATTGCCCGCAACAACTACACATTTTATATTTCGTATACGACACAAATTTAAACGTGATGGAATTTTTTATTTGCCCGCTACAACATAAATTACCCATTAAAATCATTACCCATAAACAGTGATCGGTAATATAAACATTGCCCGGTAATATAAACATTGCCCGGTAATATAAACATTGATCGGTAATATAAACATTGCCCGATAATATAAACATTGCCCGGTAATATAAACATTGCCCGGTAATATAAACCTTACCCGGTAATATAAACATTGCCCGGTAATATAAACATTGCCCGGTTAAAATAACATTGCCCGGTAATATAATCATTGCCCGGTAATATAAACATTGCCCGGCAAATTAAACATTGCCCGGTAATATAAACATTGCCCGGTAATGTAAACATTGCCCGGCAATTTAAACATCGCCCGGTAATATAAACATTGCCCTTTAATATAAACATTGCCCGGTAATATAAACATTGCCCGGTAATTTAAACATTACCCGGTAATATAAACATTGCCCGGTAATTTAAACAATGGCCGTTACCAAGAGTGTAAGCCTAAAGGTGCCTATACACTTTGCTCGGTTTCATACATACATTGATCGGTAATATAAACATTGCCCGGTATTATAAACATTGCCCGGTAATATAAACATTGCCCGGTAATATAAACATTGCCGGTAATATAAACAATGCCCGGTAATTTTGTTCCCTGTTAAAACGCATAAATACGCAACGCTTAAATATAGAGTGTAACCAGGACCACTGCGTTTACATAAGCTTAGTAAGGCGTTGGTATTACTTCTCGAAACAGAAAAAAAATGCTAAATCTATTTGCTTTGTCCTATGTTTGTAAACTTTTAAATTATTACTTAGCTTTAAGTCATGTATTCACAGTGTAAAGTATTAAAGTAGTGATAGATTAAGAAAATCAACTACAGTATTGGTAGTGTAAAGAATTTATATTGTTTACGGCAAGTAGGCAATTTAAACATGAAGAAAATTTGTTCCCGTCATTGAGATAAAATCCATGCACATAGTTTGATGACGTCAATTTAAACATCAATGAAAAATGTCTCTTCATTGCTAAAAAATCCATGCGCAAACTTTGATGACGTCATCTTTAAAATAATCTCAACGCCAATCTTTTTTTTTTATTTTGTGAAGACAAATGATAAAAAGTTGTACTGGCAAAGTCAATGTGAATCAAAAGTTGTTGTTTTTTTTTCGCGTTTTTTGACCAAACTGACCACTGCGGTCATTTTATTTTTGTTCAAACCTTGATAGTGTTCACCGCCGTAACGCAAAAAATATTTGTAGCAAATTTCACGTTTTTATGTCCAGTATTTAAAAAGATTATGCGGCACGTACATACCCACATATTCCTTTTGAGATTTATATATATACAAGCCGGTATATGCCCGGTCCTCCGAACCGGCTAAAAGTTATGTTTACATACACTCTAACTACTCAAGCAGTTATAATGAGATTGCCCGCATGACCTACGACACGAATTTAAACGTGAGGTAATTTTTTATTTGCCCGCTACAACATAAATTACCCGTTAAAATCATTACCCCTTACCCATTATAACAATTAAAAAATGGCCCGCTATAAATTACGACGCAACTTAAAACGTGAATATAATATTTTTTTCTATTCATTGATAAAGAACATTCGACAGTACTTTTATTTAAAAAAAATGATTGCCTGATATATTTTTTTACGACAAACATTAAGTCGCAGACCTATGTTGTGTTGTTTTTGTTATTTGCTATTTATTTATTTATTGTTGCTTTGGAAGCAAGCTTAGAATTAAATTTTCTATTCAACATGTAAAACAATAATAAATGAAACCCATAAGAAACAAAGAAGAAATAATTTTTTTGTTAAATTGTGTTCATTGTAATCGCATAATGATCTTTTACATACACTTTACATATCCATGGAGTTATAATGAGATTGCCCGCTACACAGTTAATATATAAGGCAATTAAAAAAACCTTGCCCGTTAAAAAGTTTATCCATGTATACGTCACAAATTTAAATGTGAATGACATTTTGTACGCCCGCTACAAACGAATTGAACTGAAACGTGAAATATTTCCCGCTAGAAACGAATTGAAACGTGAAATATTGCCCTCTAGAAAGCTTTTAATGCGCTTACGCCCGCTACAAACGAATTGAAAAAGCCAAAAGTTATGTTTACATACACTCTAACTACTAAAGCAGTTATAATGAGATTGCACGCAACAACTACAAAGTTTATATTTCGTATACGACACGAATTAAAACGTGAATATATTTTGTTCTATTCATTCATAAAGTACAATAGCAAACATTCAAACAAAGTTAATTTAAGATGAATACGCAAAATTTGATGACGTCATTAAAAAAAACGGCTAGTTAGCTCTGTGCAAAATGTGATGACGCAATAGAGAAATAATCTCCGCGCATCCTTTTTTCTTATTTGTTTTAGCGCGATCGATCGAAAAACTATAAAACGTTGGAACGGCAATTTTAACATGAAACCAAAATGTGTCGTTTTATTCGCGTTTTTTGACCAAACTGACCACTGCGGTCATTTTAATTTTTTTTTAAACCTTGACAGTGTTCACCGCCGTAACGCAAAGAATTTTGTAGCAAATTTCACGTTTTTATGTCCAGTATTTAAAAAGATTATGCGGTATGTACATACCCACATATATACGTACCTACATATTCCTTTTGGGATTTATATATATTTATGATATGATACACCTTTTGAGATTTATATATATGATATGATATGATATGATATATGATATGAAGTTTATTTAGAGTAAATTGTAGGGATTTCCTTGTAGTTTAATTTAATATAGGGTTTTTGATAGGTTGGATTAGTAGATTTTAAGCAATTAGAAGTGTAAAATAATATTTAGCACATATCGACAGGAAATTGTCAATTTTAGAATTTGTTCGAAAAATATTTTTTGATTGCGGTCAGGGGATTTCGAGGACTGTGTATAAATAAAGGTAATTAAATTACATCCGGGAGATAGCCTTTGTTTTAAAGTGGCCACTGGCATGCATGATGATTTTGTGAAAGGTGTGGTATTGTTCGGATTGATGTAAGTTGGGTTTTCATTACTTTAAAAAAAATTATATTTTATTAAATTAATAGTATGTTTAATTTTTAATTTTATGAGTATTGTACTTGCGTTTGATAAGTTCCTTTAATGGCTGGCATGAAGTAATTATGGAAAAGAGAATTATATTTCATATTTAGTTTTAGCTGGGTTGTGTGGAATAAGGAATTACCAGTGATCTACTCTAGGATATAGGGTTTATTTTTCTTGCTTAAAGCCTTCACTGACCAGCAAGAGAATATTTGAAACCTGTGGGATAAATAATGACTATAATTTTGTTCATCTGGCAATTAGTCTTATTTGACGAGCTGGTTGACATGTTACAGATTTTTATTCAGTTAGATATGATAGACTATTATGATGTTGTTCTTCTGGCAATTAGCCTGAATTGGCAAGCCAGTTGACATGTTAAAGATTTATATTCAGTTAGAAATTATAGATTATTATGATGTTCTTCTGGCAATTAGCCTTAATTGGCCAGCCAGTTGGCATGTTAAAGACTTCTATTCAATTAGAAATTAAAGGTAATATTATGATGTTGTTCTTCTGGCTACTAGCCTCGATTGGCAAGCCAGTTGATATGTTAAAGATTTCTATTCAGCTAGAAATTAAAAAGGGTATTAGGAATTCGTTCTTCTGGCTATTAGCCCTTATAGGCGATCTGGTCAACAACTATGGGCCTAGGGATTGTTGGTAAGCGGGTTTATTCAGTCGAGAAAGTAGTGATGATAGTGGTAGTAAATGTATATATGATATATGCCCTTCCTATAAACTCTATTGCGGCCGAAGGCTAATCCTACTGTGATGATGCGGGATAGTGTGGCCAGTACGATGCTCTCGTGACTGTGATGCTCACACGTTGAGCTCCCTACCTCACTTGGTTCGTTGGTCTAGAGGTCGATGGCAGGGTTTTAGACCATGCAATTCTCTGTGACAACGCTCGATATTTTTATTTGCGTACTATCTATCAAGCAGAGTCAGTATCTTCTTCTCACAATCACTCCAATGACAAACGAATTAAGAAAACAGACTATAAGCTTTAAGTAAATAGACCATACGTTTAATCCGTAATCACATTTAGATATTAATATATAAATCATCAGATACATCAATCCAAATGACAGCTGTATTCTGAAGAGTCTACGTATAGGTTAAATATCCAAAGAGCGAACATGAATTAGTAAGAAATAATAAGTACACAGAATGATATTAGCACAGTATTCAAGATAATCCGAAATCAGTCACACGCCCTGGTCCAATCAGTACTAATGTGCACGCCCATTTATTGACCACTCATCTGTCAATCACTATCGCAGGGCGTTTCCGACTGACCAACGCTATTATCTCCCCTTGTCTTGTCGGTCGGCGTCTACAAACGTCCAGGTCACACCTCTTACCACATTTCTCCTATCTTTGTATATCTCGTGTGCTTCACGAGAGTCTTTCGTCTCCAGACATACCTAATGGTTTATCTGTAAAGTTTCTCTACCCTACCCCACATAGACAAAGGCGCTTAATAGAGCTAAGAGTAGGGCGGTGGGACTCAAAGGAATGGATAACTCCCTAAAGATAACAAAAGGTACGGGGTGGCTGAAAGTCCCGGCGCGATCTCCTTCTCGCACAAAGAAACAAACGAGATTGGTTGCCCCTCGACCAGGTCCGTGTTGACACAAAAGGAAGACTGGGGATAATTACATACAACGGCCATAGCATTAATTAAAAAGAACTAAAATAAGACGCTATAATAAATGTCACATCATGACACCTACTTTGGCTTCGCTTTCTAACAATTAGTATTAGAGCGCCAGGTTTCTAAAATATACATATTAATTTTCTTATATAGCCTTGTTATAAATGTTCAATTTTAATGTCTTATTTCTATTTGGAACGTACGTCCTAGCATTAGAAGGCCAAGTCTCTAAAATATATACATATTCATTTTCTTTTTTTACCATGTTATAAATGTTTAATTTTAACCTTTCTTTATTTCTATTGCATAGATCCTAATCGGCCTGTCTATCGTCGGTTTTTTCTTTGAGTTTTAAAATACGTTTCTGTTTATAATTGATTTCCCTTAAAAGGGATTATTTCATTGTGAAAATAAACAGCATAATTTAAGTTTACAAGACAAGTGATATATTTCTTTATTTTTAGTTTAGTGTTGTTGTTGGTCTGTTTAGGTTAACATAACCTCCCTGTACCAACGGGGATGTCACGGAGACCCACTGCCCTTGTCCTATCGAGTTGAGCCTACCTAAGGATGTTGCCTGGTCCCCTTGCCCCCATTCCCACTATAATTAGTAACCTTTATTTAGCCCAGTGTTAGCCCATATTTCGAAGTAGAAAAGAAACTTGTTAACCATGTTGCCCCACAACCCTGTTACTTAGACTAAAGACTTGTAAATAATTTAATGTGTCCTACCGCCGCCTTGCCCTTGCCCCCACCCTGTTACACATATATGCATTGTTGTTAGCCTAACCATAACACTCTTCAACAATGCAGTTGAAAATAAAGATATATGAGTAATAATGTGTAACTGACAAAGACTGAAACAGCTTATGTGGCTTGGTTGAAAGATAATAATTGCAACATGCTTGCACACAAAAAATGAAATTAAACTTTTACAATAATATAAGTCAAGTATCCTTTAAGTGTCGGTTAATGCTGTATTTAATTGCTTAGGCCTATGTTTATAGATTTTAAAATTAGCTTTATATTTTTTTAGCCTAAAGAATTATATCAATTTCTTGCTTGTTTGTTGCTCAATGTTAAATACGCTCTGAGCTTACATTATATTTGTTGGTAGGGCAATACAAATATAATTATTATATCGTGTAGCGTCTCCAAAGAAAGCTTATTATACTTAAAAATATAATGGCGGATAACGAGCTTCATTTTAATTTTCCGCGCATGTAAAGGTGCGAATTCTGATAAAAAGCTATTTTATGTAATCGATAGCCAGACTCCAGATCATTTCGCTCCAAGATACTCTATTCCGCCTCTTTATTTAAACTGAATACCCAATCCAAAAACCCATGAAAACAATAATTAAAAATCTTCTAACGAATGGCTTAAATTCACCCACAGCGGCTTAGAGCAATGATGTCGAAACATTGTCCGTTTCTTGTGTAGCTGGATTCCACACAATGACGCACGTTCAGCCGCAGCTACTAGCTGGGTTCCAAGACGTAAAGACACAAGCGCAGCCTCAGCTGCTAGACTTGCCACAGGAAATATTATTGGTAAGTATTGTAACACGTTCATGGCATTTAAAATGCGTCATGTCTATCCATGCCTGGGACAGGAGGGTAAATTGTCAATACCTTGCATAACCAGGGCTACAGAGCCAGTAATCTCGTTTCGGTTAAAATCTAGGGTGGTCGAAAGTTCTATAGAACATTTCTTTTCCTTAGACGAATGTGGTAGACATTTGATTAGAAATGGTAATGATTTTTCATGGACATCCTTGAACAATGAAAAAAAAATGAAAAAGATTTCATTGTTAATAATAATTTTTTACTTTCATCATATTTTAATCTGTATTTCCGTTAGATGATATTTCAGTATCTACCCTCAAGGTCGCTGTTTTCGTGTTCTATGGCCCACCCAATGCTCAGGAACACAATATTGCAACAGCACTTCCTCGACAAACATTTTAGAAACATCCTGGGTCTGCTGTCTGAGGAAGGTAAGTAATCGCCGTTTTTGACGTTGTTATGATCGGGATGTGGGTGATTGTGATTGTTGTGGCTTGTTGTCGTAAGAGTATGTAGTGCCGACACTGTAATCGACCTGGAATATTGATTAGTCATCTCCTGGCTCGTTTGAGGTTTACACAAGCAAATCTCTGGTGAAAGTTCTAATGTTTATTGTCATTCGGTAATCAAATGGGAAAATATACAAGAATCGATACAGTAACAGCTAGCACAAGCGTATGGTATTGTCATGTAGTCTATCATTAAGTTACACAACTACACTGTGAAAACTCTATTACTCGTCGAAATCTAGAATCTAAGCATGTGGGGGGGGGGGTCTAATATGCGAGTCCAAAATGTACAGGTAGGGACTTCTAGGCTCCAGTTTAAGTTTTCAGCCCGAAAGCCAAGCCAAGACTGCCCTCTAAGTTTTCGCGTTAGCCTTTGCGAGTACAAAATCATGTGATTGCTCTCAATTTGATTGGTTAACTCCCTTATTTTAGATTTAGATATAATTCCGATTGGCTAGTTCGAAAAAATTTCTGTATAAAGGGATGACTCACTAGAGAAAGAAGGGGGGTTTAGGCTGGGTGGGGGTGTAGATGAAAGCAATTAATACAGCCAACAAGCTGGGTGGTAGGGGAATAAGGGAGATGAAAAAATGATTCATCTTTCCTACAGGAGACAATATCACTATGTCAAATGGCCAGTGGTCAATCTTCCCCAAGAAGTGTTATATATGTGTGAAACTGCTTCTCTGGTCAGTTTCTCAGGAGCCAGCGGAATAAAGGGATTAACTAACATGCCGCTGCCCCGTTAGTTGGGTAGGTGAAGGGGAGATAAGGAGATGGCAAGGGGAGCATGGAAGGGGGGTATAGGTGGGGTTTAAGCGAGGAGTCGAGTTTTTGGGTCAATGACGTAATGTCTTTATACATGTATGTTGAATTAGCAATATGAAATAATAGTTACTGACGTGATATCTGTATAAACACATTAAAATAACAACATGAATTAATAATCAAAGACATGATATAAATATATACATTGTAGGTTTCACATAACTGACACATACACTCTCATTCATCCAAAATTGAGTACCGTTTCGGCAATATTTAGTTAGTAATCTCTGAATTAGGAAATAATAGAATGTAGTGAAGATTTGGGAAAGGTGTTGAAGGGTGGCCGAACAACAGCGCGTCTGACTGACGATCCGAAGGTTCTGGGTTCGAATCCTGGTGCAGGCTATGATTTTTTGCCGGGACTTAATTTGTCCCTAAGTCTACTTAGCTCTGATGGGTACCTGACATTAGTTGAGATAAAGCATAGGTTCTCAACCTTATTTGGCTCACCGCCTGCTTTTACCAATTTTTTTGGCTCACCTCCCCCTACCCCCACCCCCACCCCCCGTAGTAAATGTTTTAGTAAAAAATGTTGGTATGGTTATTATATTTAATTCCCATTTGATGAGCTTTAAAGTAAAAGTCAATTGTTACGAATTTTTTTGTGTGAATGGTTTTAATTTTGTTAATGATAATACACATATCTACAAACATATACACACGAGGTTTTAAAACTCAGTATTAGTGTGAAGCTTGCGCCTGGTATGTTGATAGCATGTTGTCAATGTTAGGTTCTATTTTGGTTAGCTAAAGCCTCAAGTCTCCACTACTTGCAACTTCCATCTTTTTTTTTACAACAAAGTGGTGACAGCACTAAAACCTCGCTCTACTAAAGAGGAAGATGAAAATGCCATAAAAAAAAGGTTTTACCAAAGCCTACAGTCCTGGAGAAACTGATGTTCTTTTTGCAGCCAAAGGTCGTGATAGCCTTTTCTTACAAGCCATGAGAATGTCTACTTCAGTTTTTTCTACAGATGCAAGATTGGGAAACTGATACCATGCTCCACGTCCAAAGTTTCGTTTGTACAATTGAAGTTTTTACATAAATGCCGAAATTACACTTTTTGATCAAATTGAGGTCATCTCCCAGCAATTGAATGTTCATTTCATTGAACTTATTTAAAAAATCTTTTAAATATGCGATATTGTTTTTCAGTTTTTTTAAAGATTATCTCTCAAAGAATTGTCTTTGCTTTCTAGAAACTCCAACACTAACTCAAAGACCCAGTAAAATCTATTTAAACAGGCACCTTTTGATAACCAGCGTCCAGTAGCAAACGATTATAGTCTTCGTCATTCTCAATACACAGTTGTTTAAACACTTTCTCGTTGAATGCATTGCTTCTGATTTTGTTTACTGCAGTTATTACATATTGAAGAGACCGATGTAGATGATCGCTGAGACATTTAGCAACTAAATGTTGCCTGTGAAATACACAATGGACAGAGTTATAAGGTCTCTTTAAAAAAGAAAAGGGAGGAGTGCATAGGGCTCTTTTGTCCAGGGCGTAATGATAGGTTCAGCTCAGCTCTGTCCGGGCTGAAGCCACCCCACGTCACGCCAAAGGATGGCGTGCCGTGTAACAGTGAGGATTTCGCATCTAGGTTGCCCACTGCGGTTCCCCTAAGGATCATTATCGTGGTGGCTCGCCCGTATAACTGCACTGTCACCTGGTAGCACAAATCATATATCATAGGTACAGACATCCAGGCACCGGGTGCAGACGGGGTTGCAGCGTCCATTGCTTCCTCCCCACCGAGACCCTGTATCCTCTCGGCAGCGCAATGAGTCTCGGACCCGCTGCGGGAGCTGTCACCCATGCGTTCGCCCAACGGTGTATTCTTAATGGGAACGTATCGGCGGTTTACACCCTTCGCCAGTCTTTGAAGCCCATGGGTACAAAAGTGTCACCTAATATCAGACGCAGCTATCCTAAGCCCGCTAGCTATTTGACGCACACTCGCAAGTAGACTATATCTCATATAGTAATGGTCATTCAAGGATGCAGTGACGGACACGGGCTTTTTTTAATGTATGACTTGATAGAGAGAATTTTTGAGACAAGTGCAGTTAGTTCATGAATAGCGGGCTTACGCTTGCTTCAGACTTTACAGGACTATACTAAGGAAGGGTCTATTAATACTTAATCGACCCACTACTTTAAAAAGTCAGCGCGATTCCTATTTCTAATAATTATATGTTGGTTATTTAGCAGCAATTGTGTTCTACGTCACATTTCATCCACAATATAACGCCCCATCCCTTTTGTCATTCTTGGAAAATAATATAAATATAGTAATAAATCTAGGTTAAGCCCATATACGACTTTGAATAACTTTTACGTCACAATTTATTGGCTCCATAGTATCAGAAGTATTGATGTTAAAAGCGTTTTTTTTTCTCTGCGAAACCGGTTTTCGGTTGTATAAAACCGGATATCGGTTCCCCCCTCCCCAAAAATCCGGTATTCCGGTTTTCGTTTAACATCCCTCAATCAGAAGACAATTTTTTTTGCGCCCTTTATATTTCGACAGTTTTGCAGCATTAGCTGTGTCTGTGGAGACCTATCCTTGAGAGATAAACTGTCGCATCTCTGGCACTTGAAAGCGGGACCGTTGGAGTTGGGCAGGGGCAGCCTATGTTTTTTTTTCTTCGCTGCTCTTTTAGCCTCCGCGATAAGGCGAATTACGCCCTCTGGTAGCATTTGTACAGGTGTGTAGGGTACCTCTCCAACCATTTCTGTTCTGAGCTATCTACGTCACAATTACACTGTGGCAATAGGTCATTAGCGGATCAGTCTATTAATTTTAATCGACTGTTCTGCTATTGACTCACCAAGCTATAAATATTACTGTTATAATTATTAAGTCCTTTAATTTCTTAATTAAAAGTGTAAATCTGTTAAAATTATTTCAAGAAGGTTTGCACCGCCCATTTGCCCTCCACCGCCCCCCTATCGCACCCGGGATCGTCAGCGCCCCCCCCCCCAAGACATCTTCATCGCCCCCTGGGGGGCGATATCGCCCCCGTTGAGAACCTATGAGATAAAGTAAAGGCGGCTGGGCTTGTGCTGGCATCCCCTAGTATGCCGTGGCCACAGAAACTGATGAACGCTGTTTCGCCAACTCTATGATCAGTTTGGTCCGACGGGTACTTTACTTACTTTAATTCCTAAAACTCTTTACAATCTCTAAAAAAAAGGAAAGAAAAAAAAAGTAATATTAATGGAAATGTAAAAAAAAAAGCAGAAAAGTACACAAAATGTATGAAAGCGGATTAAAACTTAGGTCGCACGCTTAACAGTCCGATACGCTAACCACTCAGCTAAAGAGGACAGCCTTCCGGAAGCGATATCGGAAAAGTATAATAAGAGACAATACGGCCACAGTCGCCCGGAGACTCATTACTATATTAATATGTAACTAGATTATGTGCCGGCTCAGGTACAGTTGCCCTAATAAAGATAGTAAACTCATTACTATATATGCTACTAGATTTTGTACCGGCTCAGGTACAGTTGCCCTAATAAAGATAGTAAACTCATTACTATATATGCTACTAGATTTTGTACCGGCTCAGGTACAGTTGCCCTAATAAAGATAGTAAACTCATTACTATATATGCTACTAGATTTTGTACCGGCTCAGGTACAGTTGCCCTAATAAAGATAGTAAACTCATTACTATATATGCTACTAGATTTTGTACCGGCTCAGGTACAGTTGCCCTAATAAAGATAGTAAACTCATTACTATATATGCTACTAGATTTTGTACCGGCTCAGGTACAGTTGCCCTAATAAAGATAGTAAACTCATAACTATATATGCTACTAGATTTTGTACCGGCTCAGGTACAGTTGCCCTAATAAAGATAGTAAACTCATTACTATATATGTTACTAGATATTGTGCCGGACAGGTACAGTTGCCCTAATTAAGATAGTCAACTCATTACTATATATGTTACTAGATTGTGTGCCGGGCAGGTACAGTTGCCCTAATAAAGATAGTAAAAGCATTACTATATAGTAGGCTACTAGGTGACCGATCATTAGATCGGTAATAAAGAGCAGGCGCTTGTACCTTAACATCATGTGTATGTTAAATAACAGTGTATAAATTATAAAAATACTTCTTTACCAGACCAATAAATTGTATTTGTCATTTTATTTTTCTCTTATGAATAACATGGGCTTTAAATTCTAACAGTCGAAGCAGATTTTATTTGTCCAGTCTAATATCTAGATTTTTCCTGATAACCCCCCCCCCCCCCCCAAAAAAAAAAATAATTAAAAAATACATAAATAAATAAATAAAACAGCTTAATCTCACATAAAACCCTAAAAAAAAACATGTAGGCTAGAGTTGTCAGTTTTAAATCCAACATAAATATATCTAATTTATGTCATTATATATTGTATTTAAAAGACTGAAAATGAAAAGTTTAAATTTAAAATATCGTTTAAAATTACGTTACAATTTTTAGTTCTTCTACCCTTTCCCCTACTTTAACAACTGTCAAACTTTCTAGTGACACTCTTATAAAATTGTGTCAATTTTGTTAACTCCCTTCCTCACCCCATTCAAGCTAACAATGAGTTACGGCCGGCAAGTGTGTTTTATATAAATTAAAAAGGTCTACAAATAAATGTAATACATTTTTACTAGTTTACCAGATTTCATATTGACTTCTTAACATAGTCTAATATTTCTTACTTGGGCACATGTATTAATCATAAGAATAGTTTGTAAATCACTTGTAAAAAAAATCGTATACACAAAAATATTTATTTATTATTTTTAATGTTTTCAATGTATTATTCCAAACATTGTTTAAAAAAAAAAAAGTTAAAATATATAGTTTGGTGTAAACCTTATCTAATACCCTCCATGTGTGTTACTATTTAAAATAAACTATTGCGGCAAAATATCATATCGATTAATTAAAACAATGGTATAATTAACATTTTACTTTTTAAAATTTATTTTGAGCATTACGCCAGTTAAATACTGAATAATTAAAGGTGAAATTAGGTTAATGATTGAAATACTGCAAAATGAAAAAATTATAATATACGTTAGATGATTAGTTTAATACCCCCCCCCCTCAATAAAACTTACAGTATATTACACTTCTGACTATTGCTATAAGGAAAATACGAATAAATTGATACATCTTTTCTAGTTTACCACATTTTGAATTCACAATGTTAACCTATTCTAATATATCTTACTTTGGTAGGCCTATATAAGCAAATCATAAATACATTTAATAAAACATTCGTTAACATGTGTAGGCCTATTTTATAACTGATGCCTTAGTGTTTTTTTATATTAGTTCACAAAAACTTTATATCAAGCTACCAGGGAGTTTTTTTTAATTACTTCACATATTTAACGAAAAACTTTTTTGATATAAACATAGCCAATATCATTTTCAATCTATATAAAATTTAAACGTGTAGACTAAATTTAACAATTTTACTTTCAACAAAAATGGGCCAATGATGTAATGATCTTATTCATTTAAAAGACTGCAAATAAAAAGATTACAATATACTTTAGATGAATTGTTTAACTCCCCCCCTTTTTTCAATAAAACTAACAGTAGGCCTATGCTACACGTCTAACTATTGTTATGAATTGAATACATCTTTTCTAGTTAACCATTCTTACTTGGTGTCACGATTCTGGACTGAACCGTAACCTTATTAGCACTCATGGATAGATCATAGCGCAGAAGTAGTGTAGAACTAGAAACATAGGTTAGCGTAGAGTTAGATTAGGGAGTAGAAAAGTAGCCTGGAGCTATTACCCTCTCCCTCTCTCACGCAATAGGGACACCCCAACCACCCCTTCTTCACCCGTTCTTTAACCCTCTCTACACTCTTTCATTCCCGAATTCAGAGTTTGCTACTTGATTCAGCCAATTGGTATTACACTATTTGTATGTGTGATTGTATGTGTGTGTATTCTTTAATGGATGTATATATATATTCTATTATGCTGTCAATTATGATTCATGTTGTATTTGGATAGTAACTACTCATTTATTTTGCTAAACTCAGCATACACGTAAAACCCCCACCCACCTGTAGACACCCCCACCCACTGCTACACCTTTTTCATTATCTCCCCTCTTTGTCCCCTACTCAGCGCCCGTGGTCAAGCCCTTTGATCCACTCGTCGTAGTGACATCTGGAGAGAAGCGCAAAAGTCGGCGGTACTAATTGTTCACCTACACCCACTCCTAATTCCCCCCCCCCCCCAATAGTCAATCCTTTATGCAAGTATATTTCAAACCAGCCAACCAGAACATATGTAATTCTAAACTAATGTAGCTATCCAATCAAATTGACCACTGATCACGTGACTAAAATCCAGGAAAGCGCGCTTAACTAGTTTTAGGGCACTTCGGCTCAAGCGTTAGAGGGAGAAGGTTGTTTGATTCTAGCCTCCACTTATTCAGTTCGTTCCATAGGATATACCACCTGCATGTGTATAGATAGATATTTTGTCAGTATAAGTATTTTCATGAACACAGCTACGTTTACCTAATGTTGGATAACCTAGCAGTACCATGTGTTGAGTGTTAACTGAAGCCTGTGCAAATTCGTATATGTATCTTGCCATTGAGTGAAGAATTGAAATGATAATAAACACCTGAACTTAACCAGCGATTTATTTGCCTACTTAGAACTATCTGTTGTGTCCGTCATAATATCTAACGAGCCAGAGAGAGAAATAATAATTATTCCAGGGCGATTCCAGTCACGGTAATTCATACCCCACGACGACCTGCCACTACTACCCCACTCACCTACGACTCCGCACCCCTCTCATCGCCCAACTTCTGCCAGGTTGATGTCCTAATCGTAAACACATCCTGACACTTGGGTAGGCCTATATAAGCAAATCATGAATATATTTAAGAACACTTTCGTAAACACATGACGTGTATAAAAAAAAAGTAGATCCTATTATTATTTTCGACGTGGTTTTTTTCCAAACAATATTTGATTAAAAAAAAAAGTAAAATATATAAGCTTAGTTTGATGAAACCTAAATCTGATTCTGTTATTACTTAAACCATAGACTTTCGATTTTAATTTTTCATTGAGAAAATCATAGCGATTAAATCAAACGGAACTTGTATATCAATAACTTTATTTTCTGAATAGCAATTACGTTATTTAGAATCGGGAGTTCCGAAAATCAGTGTTTCAAGTCATTATATAGCAGAAATACTTAAGCAAGCGGTCCATGTATATTATAGTCTATGCTTAAACGTAAAACTATTATCTCACTAGTAATTAATACGTAATGGAAAACATTTCCAACATGGTTATAAAGATTCCTTTTATCTTTACCTCATATAATTTTAAGCTGCTTTTTTCTTTTATTTAATTTATCATCTAAATAGGCCTAAGCCTCGAGGGCCGCATACTAATATTTGTCAACCCACTGGCTGTAGTTTGCACACCCCTGCGTTACATAAATTACACTTGGTCTTGCTTTAAATTATATCTGCTATCGGTGCCGGTGCGCAACAGTAGTCTAAACAATAAATTAAACCTCTTTCTGTTGCTATACGGGTATTTCCGAAACGTCATATCTGCGACGCAACAAAACACCACTCTTGAAAACCGCGCTACACGTGGGTCGAGAAATGGCATGTTTTCACGGCCAAAATCAATTATATAAATAAATCTAATGAGTATTTTTGTCGAACGTTCATTTCCGATTTTTAATCGTGAGGCCGAAAAGCTGTAGATTTTTTTTAGGTGAAACAAGTCGTGCATTAAAACATAAAGAAAATCGTTAGAGCGCTTTTGAAGAAAATTTCCATATATATATATATATATATATATATATATATATATATATATATATATATATATATATACAATTTTAACTCGTATTATAGTATAGGATACAATTTTAACTCGTATTATAGTATAAGTAAAGTATAGTATAGATTACTAGATTTTGTGCCGGCTCATGTACAGTTGCCCTAATAAAGATAGTAAACTCATTATTATATTTTTTCCCTGTTGTAAATAAAAGTATCATTATAATTCTTTTTTTAACCGATTTTAAAATTTCGCGAACAAAATCGGACGAGCTTTCTGGCTCTTTAGTCCAGGACATAACAATGTAAAGTGGTGAACCAGGGTGTGCAAACCAAGCTCCTTTCCGACATTAGCTGCTCCGAGTCACGCCGATAACACAGGGTACGGTCTCCACAATCACATCGACCAATCTGCTTCTCCCCACTTGCGGAATTCCAATCGGATCATTATCGTGGTGGTTCACTCATATACCTGAACTGTCACCCGGTAGCGCAAATTCCAGACTATAGGTTTGGACATCCAGGCAACAGTTCGGGTTTGAGACGAGCTGTTGCGCTAATTATTTCCTCCACGCCGAGGCCCGGTGCCTCTCGGCGGTGCAATAAGACCGCGGATGCGCAGTAGGGGCTGTCCCCCATGCGTGAGTTCGTCGGTGTGCTCTTAATGTGAACGTATCTGCTGTTTAACACTACGCCAGTCCTCGAGGCCCGGGGTACAGAAGTGTCTTCTTTTAACCAGGCTGCAGGGCATTTTGCTCTCTTGCAGTCAATGTCAAAAATATTATCGTTGCCTCAGTATTATCTTGTTCTATGTCATCAGTAAATGCATCTGAAGGTTACGTTTTTAGAAGCCTGATTGATTGTAGTTAGAACCAAGACAAATTGATAAAATGTTGAAAAAGCAGAAAAGATATTAGATCTAATATGTAGATAATTGGAGATATGAAATAATGTGTTTTTCTCCCCATATGTTTTTTTTTTAAAAAACATTAACATTTGTAGTTAGAACAAGATAATATATACGGTAAAGTGTGTTAGAAAAGGTAATTTGTCTGAGTTTCGCTATCTTGTTTTATTCAGCTTTCCTTTCATGAGGGTAGGGGCAAGGTTCACAGTTATGAGGGCTGTTGGATTTACTCTGTTTATATGTAAGGTGCGTGTGTCCTGCTGCTATCTGGAATATGGTTCATTGTCCTTAGCGGGAGGGGGGATACCCATAATGACAATACCAGTAGGATTATACTTTAAAAAGGGCACCGAAGTTCAATTTGCAGGGTTTATCATATTTTGTTACTGATTCTGAAGAAAAGGTGTGTTGACTAACCTAGAATCGTTTGTGTGTAGTTGTATTTAATGTAAACACCCACTAATCCACCAGTTATTCATTTGGATATATATTATACATAATTTTATATGTACTAAACTTTATACAGTTTTGACATAATTTCATTTAAATAATACATTTTGTGAAGTAATATGTTATTAGACATTTGAATGACTTATTTGAAATTTATATTTTAGAACTGTTGTTGCAAACAACATAAATTATTGCTTTTCTTCGTGTATTTATTGTTAGATGGGGATATCGGCTACAACATTCTTACAACGAATCTACCACTGTCCATGCACCTCTGGTTCATCACTCACAATGCAGCAACCTCATCAGCTACCAACAGCCAGAGCGACAACGCCCTTCTTCCCAGAGATAACATTTTCTACCCAATGGAAAGCTTTCGTCATTCTCTGTTCACCTGGCTTGCCCAGGCCCTAAGCTCCAAGACTGGCATTTTTGAGACTAATCATAACCTGGGTAAGACTAACTGTTTCGTATCTGACTATCGTGAAGCTGACCTATTTAAGGATGTTTACAATTTACCAAAATTCGTCGTCCAGCCCTTGACAAAATTGGCCTTACTTTTTCCAGACATTATTTCGAAGACTATTCTGGCAAGTCATTGTTCGTTACATGAAGGTAAACCTGTAAACCTACAAAATGTCTGGTATGATGGCCTAACCAACGATCAGAGGACACATTTCGATCATCAGTACTGCATGGAGATTCTCTGCGACCAATCCAAGGGTGCCTTTGCCAAAATGTCTGCTATGTTAATTCTGTTCTCACACAACAAATACGTCATCTGGACTGGCATTGTGGCATGTTTTCCTGGTTGCAAATTCGAAGAAACACGGGCGATCTCTGTTCTCGATACTGCCAGTGGTGTGGATACCACAAAATCAGACTGCTTTTCTGCCATGCGAACTTTTCTTTCTGATACCTACATTGAAGAAATAACTAACTGTGAATGGAAGAAAAAAAAACTGTATCCAGGACTTTGTTTCCAAATTCACCAATCACATCGAGCTGACTTAATTTCAAATCTTGAAGAGACAGCCAAAACCTTAAGTCAAAATTTAATTGAGGTCATAAATCTTGATGAAAATGTAAATCTCAAAATGTCTATTTTTGAAATAAATGATATATTTAAAGCGAAAAAGTATAATCAATTTCTTGAAATTTTTCTTAATCTGCCCAATCAGCGAGATTCTCATTTACTAATGGTAGATATTTATTCCATCATACTCGAGCAACTTGACTCAATGTTCCGCCAGGAAGTCCTGAAGTATTTATCTGATGTTGCCTCACACGAGCTTCTTTGCCCTACTTGTAGCAATAAGTGGTTTCTTTCAAACTCCCTCGTCACAGACTGCGTTCATCGGACCATGTCCAGTAAACGCGTGCCTTTTGACATGTGGCCTTTCCACTGCATCCTGACAGCATTGGTTATGTTGCAAGATTGTGTTACTAAGCTGGTGAAATTTTCAACGCTTATTAAATCATAGGACTATTCTCATCTATGGATATTGCCAACTATATGCTTGTTGATTTGTAGCTAATTTGGTTACGAAGCATATTAATACCATATACATTTGGTTGAAGCATTTAGTCATGGCCATCAACGTTTGTTGAGGCATATAGTTATGGCCATCAACGTTTGTTGAATCATATAGTCATGCCCTCAACGTTTGTTGAGGCATATAGTCATGGCCATCAACGTTTGTTGAGGCATATAGTCATGGCCATCAACGTTTGTTGAGGCATATAGTCATGGCCATCAACGTTTGTTGAGGCATATAGTCATGGCCATCAACGTTTATTGAGGCATATAGTCATGGCCATCAACGTTTGTTGAGGCATATAGTCATGGCCATCAACGTTTGTTGAGGCATATAGTCATGGTCATCAACCTTTGTTGAGGCATATAGTCATGGCCATCAACGTTTGTTGAGGCATATAGTCATGGCCATCAACGTTTGTTGAGGCATATAATCATGGCCATCAACGTTTTTTGAGTCATATAGTCATGGCCATCAACGTTTGTAGAGGCATATAGTCATGGCTATCTTCGTTGTATTGCGGTGCAGATATATTCTCAGCCTTTTATTGTGCATCTCTGTTTGCAGTAATATTTATGAAAACATTTATTGAATTTTGTTATCAATTAATCTATATTTATTAATTCTTCCTGGTTGGTTTTAACCTATCATGCATTCCAACTATGTTTAATATTTAACAATGTTATATAAAGAGATTACTTGCTATATAATGTTCGTTTGTTTCTCTGTACGAAAGGAATGGAGTAAAAGAAAGATTATTAGCATAAACCTATTGGTTGGGCAACATAATATGATCTGTCATTAAGATAGTATGTTCTACTGTCACAATAATGAGACAAATACCTTTGCAATTTATAAAGCAACAAGAATACTCCATTCATCCTTAGACAACCAAACAAGACTCTGATGTCACTTCCTTAAATCACAACCACGTCATACCTCAGACATATCGCTTAGAGATTGTTTACCATAAAGAAAATAAATAAAATAGCTCACAACAGTCTTCTTAAGCGTTAGGGTTTACTCACTTAACAATATGTACGTGCACTGTATACGTGCAGTGTGTTAGTGTAGTGTATTAGTGCACTGTATACACAATGTATACGTGCAGTGTGTTAGTGCAATGTGTACGTGCTATGTGTACGTGCAGTGTGTACATGCAGTATGTTAATGCAGTGTGTACGTGCAATGTGTAAGTGCAGTGTGTTAGTGCAGAGTGTACGTGCAATGTGTACGTGCAGTGTGTTAGTGCAGTGTGTACGTGCAATGTGTTAGTGAAATGTGTACGTGCAGTGTGTACACGCAATGTGTACGTGCAGTATGTTACTTCAGTGTGTGCGTGCAATGTGTACGTGCAGTGTGTTAATGCAATGTGTACGTGCAGTGTGTTAGTGCAGTGTGTACGTTCACTGTGTTTATGTAGTGTGTACGTGCAATGTGTTTATGTAGTGTGTACGTGCAATGTGTTAATGCAATGTGTAGGTGCAGTGTGTTAATGCAATGTGTACGTGCATTGTGTTAATGCTATGTGTACGTGCAGTGTGTTAGTGCAGTGTGTTTACGTAGTGTGTGCGTGCAATGTGTACGTGCAATGTGTACGCAGTGGCGTATTTAGGCATGCTCCACATGTTCCATAGGAACAGGGGCCCCCACACATTAGGGGGCCCCCACACATAAAAAAATATTTTTAGTCTTTTCTTTTGGCAATTAGAATAGTGTTGTTGAAGAAGCGCACAATGAACGACGTAATTATCACTTAAGTTGCATTATGGCCTGATAAACCAAGTAAACGTTTCATAGTCTATTGGTTGTTAATGGGTCTGATTGCATTCAACACTGTGATGGGAATGGGATGGAACAAATGTGTGTAGGCTTTTCTCAAAGCTTAACTCGCAGCTATCGCATAGTTGTTTCGTTTACTGGTGTCACGCTAGTGCCCCCACACAAAAGGGGCCCCTCAGAAAAGGGGCCCTCACAGAAAAGGGGCCCCTACGCATCCCAAATTTTAATCTTTCAGTGACATACCCTATTACCCTTTCTTTCGTTGAAAATTTAAATTAAAAAACATTTTTTCACCTATAATTTTAAGTGTTCCAGTCCAAGCCAAGCTAAGCGCAAAATAAAATGTATTTATGATATTAAAGACTAGAAACCACGGGAGGAAAGAATTTTGTTTTATGTGTTTTTATTATTTGTAGAATTGTGATTATATATTTGTTTTGCTTTTTCAAAAGTCAAGAAACAGGAGCTGGAATTAAACAGGTCCTAAGTCATGGTTTTAAATTTAAGAAATGACGATTCTAATTGAGAATATTTACATTTTTATCTAACGATTGAGATAAATAAAAAAATTAAACATGGTTTGATTTAACTGTCTTTTTTCACTGCAATAAATTAAAGACCAAGTGAAGATGTTTTTCTCAAAGGAACGAGATTTGGAATAGCCTCATACGGCAGTGACGTATCACAAGGGAAATAAATAAATAAAAATAGACGCTATAAATCTATATTTAACCATTTTGTTAAAAATAAGAACCGGGAAAAGATTCAAAACATGTGGCAATAGATTCAAAACACGTGACAATATTCAATTTTCCTAGTCGGAATCCTTTATGTTACGTCACTTTCCTATATTGCCGGAAATAAAAACATCTCAAATGGCTACGAGATTTGGAGTAATCATCCGAAAAACACACACATTTAAGTGCAAATATTGAACTAATTACTTAAAATGTATCTTTGATATTTTGTATAAATGTTTTTTTTAACATTCAGATACTGAATACACTATTTACTATCAAAATCAAATGTTAACTCAATTTTGATAAAAAGCTCTTCACTTGGTCTTTAAATTCAGATGACAATTTTCATTAAAACCAATATTAAGTGTTATCTCTTGTTAACCATGAGTCGGGCCTATTGGTCTGTTGAGTGTTATTTTCTACATGTTTGGGACTTTTGACGTTAAAAGCTGCAAAAAATGACTATAGGTGAGACCTTCGATATGATTGAATGTCTGTTATTAAAATGTGTTAATTGCTATCACAAAATTAAGAATTATTGGAAATTGTTGACGTCATAGATCAGAGGGTAGTGTTTAGTGTTGAAGAACCAAGTTGATACATTTTAATTAGCGTAAAAGTCTTTTAGCTATTGCATTCTGAGAAGATTTCTGAAGTGTTCAAATTGATATGTATTTCCTTTGCAATGAATCAACAGCCGTTGCAAAGATAATCTTTGGATTAGTTGGTAAAGCAGCAGCTGAATAGTGTTTATCAGGTGTGTCATTTTTTGACTTACTGCAACAGATTTATACTTTTTTTTTTACAGCATCTACCCACCGTTATGACATTTTAACACAAAAATTGCAATCTTCTGATGTACCACTGTGTGTACCAAAGAAACTATTAGAAACACGTTGGTCTTGTCGGTATGATGCTATCACCTGATACAAGAAGCTTTGGAGCTAATTGCCGATGATGATGACGAGAAGGCCATCATCCGTTCACAGGCTTATGGCCTTTTTAACAGAATGTCATCTTTGGAGGTGGGCATATATGCTGTATTTTGGCATTGTCATGTACGCACCCTGTATTTTATCTTGTTTTGTTGTGCACTAAATATAATCGGTGTTAGATTGAAAGGTGCGACATGTTGAAAGTTTTCGTTCGAGTTTTGATGTCTTACAATATGATGTATTTTGTTCTGAGTTGTACTTTTCCATTCATTAAACAGTTTGTAATTAACACTCGTTTCGTATTAATCAAGTCAGACGATAAACGAGCCTAAGCACTGTAAGTCGCTTATTACATGGGGGCAATCGTCCAAAAGGATCTGTTGAGTAAGTTTGGTTTGTAAAAAAGAGAACTGCGAATTTTTTTTTAAAGACTATAAGTGTATACTGTATAAGCCTTAATAATGGATACTTCGGTGGCACTGCCCGATGTGTATGATAGTTTTGTAGAGGCAAAAGAGGAGGATGCGTCCTATTGGTCACCGCCGGTTTTGTCTGCGGCAAATCAGTCAGTCAACGCTCAAATCGAATTAGCAAGACTGAGAATAAAACAATTGGAGATTGAAGAGAGAATCGAGTTGGCGAGAATGGCGCAACGAAACCAGATGACGCCAACTCAAACTCCTGTGCACTGTAAGCAACAGTTAGACAAGAGTCTACGAAACTTCGCGGAGAGTGAAGATCTGGACAACTATTTACTGGTTTTTGAAGCCACAGCGGAGAAGAGCAATATACCGAAAGAACGCTGGTCAAGTTAGCTGTTATATAAGCTCACAACGGAACTGCGAGATGTGATGATAGCCCAAGGCATTGCGAATTGTGAAGATTATGACCATGTCAAGGCGCAATTACTCAAATACGCGGGCTATGTGGAAGAGACTTACAGGGAAAAGTGGGATTCCCTCACTCCTAAAGGGGACAATTTCAGGGAGTTCGCTATGACTTTAAGGAGAACTCTTGAAAGCTGGATGAAAAGTTCAAATACCCCAAAAACATTCGAGGGGCTCAGAGATCTCATGTTTAAAAGTAGGATCTACAAGGAATTATCACCGGAGGTAGTGATTGATCTCGCACACAAGAAACCCGAATCAGTAGAAGATGCTCTAGACATAATAGATAGTTTCAAGGTTGCTGGTAAAGAAGTTAGGATACATATTGCTGACAGAGGTGCTATGGAGCAAGTAAATAATATAAGGGTAGTGACTCATATAAGAATTAAAAACTCGAAATAAAACCCATCTTTGATTATAAAATAAAAGAGAAACCTAGAGTATTACTAAATATTTCGGAAGTACATAGTCACATGACTGTCCATGCTGTCTTCAGTCTCACCGATAGCTTGTAAGGAACGCAAGTAGAATTATATATATAGACTCAGAGACCATTATTACAAATGTATATTATATCGCTACTATAATCTATATTTGTTTTCATGGATGTGAAGTAAACAGTTAATAATATTAATAAATTACATATGCTGCAACAAGGCGTTCTTTTTTTGATTTACAAGTTCAAATATATATTGTGGTGAAGTCGTCTGTTTCAATGTTTGATAGCAAATAATTCAGCAACTGTAGCAGAAACACTCTGAAGAGACTAATAATATAAATTGATGTACCAAATATAAAAAGGACGTCAACAGATTGGTGACAGCAACAGTGCTAACAGTAAACGAAGCTGAAATATAAATATATTCAATATTCGAGACTTTTCGAACCACAAGACATTTTAAAAAAACCACATGGGATATTATGTCAGTATACCAGTTTTTGAATATTTCAAAACTGAAGCCTGAGTCTATTAATTTACATCCATATTCTAATAATCTGATTGAGCAACATACTAGCTCTCAGAAAATATAAAATTTGTTCATCGATGACAAAAATTACATTATTAAAAAATTCGATACAAAAATCGAATAAAGTGACTATATATAGGTCATTATTTTACATCATTGCTGCAACCGGAAAAAGTTCCTTAACACATGTTGTCAACAATAAACCTACACTGTATATTCAAGTCCGATGTGACATACCCTATATGTTGAAGTCTGAAGTGACATGTCTTACATGTTGAAGTCCGATGTGCTTACCGGAATATAAATAAATAACAATAAAAAAAACTTTAAATAATTAAATATTTAATGTGTATACCAAAGACATTTGACATTAATATTAATTAATGGTATACATTTTTTTCTTGTGTTAATTCTAAACTTGGATTATACCATACTGAAGTGGAAACTTGAAGCAACTCAACTTGAAACAGTGTAAACATTCATTGGATTATTAAATAATTAATTAAGTTTCTCCTGGATTTCTACTCTGTATTTACATTGCCGTGATTTCATACAGTGAATGTGTATTCATTTGGATTATTAATTAGTCTTATTAATTTTAATCATATTCTTTACATACATATTCATGAGTATGAATTATATATATATATATGTATAAAGTGGGCTTTGGTTGGCGGTAGTTTCTAAAGTAAATCTCTTGTCTATTCTTATTCTGTCTATAATCTATTTCTGTTTCTTAAAAGAGATTGATTAGAAATGATTCTTTGTTAGGGTTATTTCTGTTAGTTGTCTTGACTTTGTTTGTTTTTTGTTAAGAATTATTAAAGTAAAATTACTATAGTCTTGTCAATGTTATACATGTTGTGATTCTTTGTCAAAAATTCCTCTTTCTTGTGGTCCAAGCAGCATTAGTGTGTTTAAATATTGTAATTGTTTTTTTTTCTGTTGTTACTTGATATAATTTTTTTTTCTTTTTGAAATATCATTAATATGCATTAGTTAGTTTTTGAGATATTCAATATGATCTCTGAGTATAATGGTCTATGGTAAAAACCAATATAATAATAATATGAATAATCAGATTCATAACTATATGATTTAAGTAGTGCCCAAATACATGTAACTACAATTAACAATATAATAATTGATATCCAATACATGTAACTACAAATTTTACACAATATAACAAATGACATAGCCTATATGACAATAATATTGTGCTGTGCAGTGCTAATAAAATACTATTGTTTAAGATTGATATTGCAATAAACAATAATAGAATACTTGCTAATTGATATTTCAATAAATAAGAATGGAATACTTGCTTGTCATAATAACATTAGTCTAATTGTTATATGCCATCATTTCTGCTAATGGTATTGTGTTCTACCATTAATAATAATAATAATATTGTATATGTGCTACCATTAGTAATAATAATATTGTACGTTGCTTTGCGGAAAATAATTGTTGCAACCTATATAGTAATAATAAGAAATAATAAGTCATAATAGCAAAAGTGACTTGACTTGCATTCAACTCTACTATAAAATTGCTAATAATAATAAAATATTGTTAATTGACAGTTGCAATAGTTGGAATAGAAAATATGTCTTGGCCTAGCTAAAAATTGTTGACATTCTAGCATCTTGCATTCTAGCATTATAAGCATCTTACTATAGTATAGGATTATAAGAGTGCTGTATTATAAAATAGTGCCTTATAAAAATTGTACTGTACTATAGGATCATAAATCTTGACATTCACAATAAGTAATAATGGATTCCAAAGTCAAATTACTTTATGATGAAGCTAAACTATTAGCACAAAAGTTTGATATTACTGATAAGAAAGAATATCAAGAATTTGTTGAAAATAAAGTTAAACAATTGAAAAAAGAATTAGCAGATAAGGAAAGAGATGAGCGAGCAGAATTAAGGGCTCATGAAATTAAACAAAGAGAACTTGATAATGAAATTAAACAAAAACAACTAGAACTAGAAATAAACAAAGAAAAAGAATTAAAAGCACTAGAATTAAAAGAAAAAGAATTACAATTGAATAAAGAAAAAGAGTTAAAAGAAACTCAATTAAAATTAGACCATGAATTGGAGTTGGCTAAATTACAAAATACTAAAGTTGAACAAACAAATAAAGAAAAATCTAAACATGGTGTAAGATTCAAAATGCCTTCCTTTGATGGAAAAGAGAAAATTGTAGATTTTCTAAATCTATTTGAAGCAACATGTAAGGGATATGGGATTCCCATTTCAGAATATTACATTCACCTTATCCCACAATTGAAAGATAAGGGTAGGGAAGCACTATCGCATATTGATAAAGAAATAACTGATTATGCCATTATCAAAGAACAGTTAATTAAATTCTTTATCCACTCTGAGGATTATTATAGACAAAAGTTTCATAACTTTATCTTAACTGACAAGATAGAACCGAGAGCTTTTGTATCTGAAGTGAAAACATTTTTACTTACATGGTTAGACTTAGTAAAAATAGATACCAAAAATCCTAATGAAATTATAGAAATTATGGTTGTTGATAAAGTATTAGAACAAGCTTCTAAACCATTGTTTACTCACATTATGGAAAAAAAAGTAAAGACAGTTGAAAATTTGATAGATGCCATCTCAAATTTTAAAGATAGTCATCCTAATGTAGAACTGACTAAACAAAATCAAACATTAAATACAATTCAGCATAGAAAAAGAAGTTATTTACCTCCTAGGTCAAGGCATAATCAATTTGGCAATAGAAAAAAGTTTGGTAATCAACCAAAATCTAATAATTATAGATGTATTTTTCGCAATGGTACAAACCATTCATCAGAATATTGTTATAGGAATAACAATGCAAGAGGTAGAAATTTCAATTCAAACTTCAATAGATCAAATATTGATCATAGAAATTTGATAATAGAAACTTTCCAAATCAAAATTTTTCAAATTTTGAAAACAGAAATTTTTCCAATCACAATGTGCCAAATCAAAATTTTGGAAGGCAAGATTTTCCTAATACTTAAAATAGACCTCAATCAAATTTTCAAAATAGAAGAAATAGAGGAAAACCTAACAATTCCTTATCTCAAACAATTAATGTAATATTTGAAAATAGGGGTCAATTAATACTTTTTCCTGCTTATGTGGAAGGAAAAACTACATACTGTCTAAGGGACACCGGAAGCAGTATAATATGCGTAGATGAAAGTATCATTACAAATCAGAAACCCACCAATATTATAAGAGTGGATACTATAAAACTTGGAAATGGTTCTACTGTAAATTGTCCTGTCACTATAATAGACATTGATTGTCCTTGGCTTACAGGAAAAACAGAGGCAGCCATAATGAAAAACTGTGTTGCACCTCTGATTATTGGTAATGCTTTCAATGTCAAGCATGATAATAGTTTTGACATTTTTCAAAAATGGATGAATGAAAAATCCAATGATTTAAATTTGAAACCTGTTCTATTGCAAAATGAAAAGTTAGTAGATATACCAGAACAAGAATTTTACCCTGCTCTACAAACTTTTAATTTTTTACAAACCATAGGAAAATCAGAAAATAATATTCTCAATGAGACACCAAACATAAACTGATCCATAAATAATGAAAAGGATAATCCTATTCCCAAATGGAATGGAACAGAAAAACTAGAACAATATGTAAGCAAATTTGAAAGTCAATGTGAAATAAACAATGTACCAAAAGAATTACATGCTATTTCATTATGTAGACATTTAGAAGGTCATAAACAAATATTCAACATTGCTAAAAATCAAATATCTGATTTTACTAAAATGAAGACTGAGATATTAGCATACATTGATAGTCCTCATAAAAAGGAAACTCAAATAAAAAAAACAGAAAATATCAGTTTAGTAAACATGCCTTTTGATGAGCAAACTCTAAAAAAAGAACAGAAAGAAGATCAATACATAATTAAAATAGTATCAGAAATTGAAAAAGGTCAGGTTAAAAATAAAAACATGGAAATAATAAATGGCATTCTCTGTAGAAAGGACAATAAATTAGATGTAACTCAAATAGTTATACCTAAATCATTAACTGTCAAAGTAATGCAAATTTCGTACAACAATGCATTGTCAGGTCATTTGAGTAGTAAGAAGACATGTTGTAAACTTAAAAAGAATTTCTGGTGGCCAGAAATGGAAAAAGATTTGAAAACATTTATTAAAAGCTGTGCTACCTGTCTTAAACATAATAAGAAAGATTCTAAACATAAGGCTCCATTACAAATGTCTGATACAATAGATAAACCTTTTTATAAAATTGCAGTTGACATAATTGGCACTGGGAATAATATGGAATGGAAAAGACCTTTTGAAATAATACATAAATTATCTGATGTAACTTACAAAGTTAACATTAATGACAAAGAAAAAATGGTTAATTATAACAATTTGAGAGCTTATGATGAAAACCAAATACTTGAAACTAAATCAGAAAATAAGATCAAAGTTATTGAAAATAAACCAGACAATGATATTAGTAAATCTGAACACAGAAAAATAACATTGAATAAATGCTGTGAAATTCTAAGGAATTTTAGCAGAGAACTCAGGTATAATCAATAAAATTATACATAGCTATAACTAAATTTATGAATGGGATATGATATTTTCAGTAAAAGGTATAATGACATGATAACATTTTTTTTCCTTTGAAAAGAGCAAACAATGTAAATATGGATACTGGTATAAAATAATCTAATTGATGATAAATAATAATTATCAGTTGGAAAATTTTTATGCAGCCTCTGAACAGTTTGGTAAGACTGTTAAGCACATAAATTATGTGGCCTCTGAACAGTGAAACTGTTATGCCATTAATATGCCTTTGTAAGTCTTTAAAGTAGCCTTAGAGCAAATTGATATAAGAATGATATAATAATAAAATGCCTATGTAAGACTCTAAAGACAGAGCATTAGATGATAATATTGTATTGTATTCATGTAAGACTAAAGATAGCATTGAAGCCAATAAATAAATGATACATATAAGACTCACAGGAAGATGAGCAGTGTAATATAATGATATATTTGAAGGGAAGACTTGAATAATTTGTGTAATATTTTATTGTAAACTAAGATGAAAGATAATCATGTTACATTGTAATTAATGTTATTGAGAATATCAATCAATAAGAATCAATAAGAATATCAATTCAAAATAAATATTGTGAAGATATATATTCATAATAACCATTATGAGAATATCAATACAAAATAACAATTGAAAAAATTCGACATTAGTATTATATTAATTTTGTTGTATAAAATAATAAATGTTGTATGAAAAATTTTTTCATGGAATCTATATAGATTTTGTGAGATAAAAAAACAATCTCGACAGCCTTGATAAAAAAATTCGTATAAAAATTGTCGATACACATAACTGACATACAATAATTTATCTCAGTATTACTGAAGTTGATTAGACAATACAAAAAGATAATTGTCTATGACTAATTGTCATATAAACATTAGACATTATTCTTTGTGTCTTTTGATTATATTTGTGCCTATGAATTTTTTTTTTGTTGTTTGTACATATATTAAATGAATTATTTTTTTTTCTATGTATTATTAAATGAATTATTATATGCATTAATTAACATTAAGATACTTATCATTAAGATAAAAAAAAATTTTCAATCTTGTAAACATTTTTCGTATCATAAATAATAATAAATTATTATTTTTTCTCTGTGTATGGGGGGTATGCTATGGAGCAAGTAAATAATATAAGGGTAGTGACTCATATAAGAATTAAAAACTCGAAATAAAACCCATCTTTGATTATAAAATAAAAGAGAAACCTAGAGTATTACTAAATATATCGGAAGTACATAGTCACATGACTGTCCATGCTGTCTTCAGTCTCACCGATAGCTTGTAAGGAACGCAAGTAGAATTATATATATAGACTCAGAGACCATTATTACAAATGTATATTATATCGCTACTATAATCTATATTTGTTTTCATGGATGTGAAGTAAACAGTTAATAATATTAATAAATTACATATGCTGCAACAAGGCGTTCTTTTATTTGATTTACAAGTTCAAATATATATTGTGGTGAAGTCGTCTGTTTCAATGTTTGATAGCAAATAATTCAGCAACTGTAGCAGAAACACTCTGAAGAGACTAATAATATAAATTGATGTACCAAATATAAAAAGGACGTCAACAAGAGGGGTCGGAGAAACTCGTGCCGCCTCAATCTTGTCGGATACTTATAACGCTCGTGTCCAGAAAGATTTAAAGCCCAACATCCGGGACAGTAATATACAGAAAGTCACACAAGAAACCATGGCCACCGGGACAAATAGATTGCAATGCTTTTATTGTAAAAAAGAAGGCCACATGAAGAAAGATTGCAGGAAACTGGAGAAGGCAAACCAGACGACAAAAAAAGTGGTGGCATTGATGAAAACGATAGGGAAGGAAGAGAAGTACAGCTCAGAGGATAAAGATACGATTAGGACAAACTCACAAGAGTAGCAGACTAGGAAACTGAATACGGTTGAACTGGAAAATTCATCGTATTGTTGTGCTTGTCAGGAAGTTTCCTCGACTGAAAGCACGTTCATAGACAGGAAATCTCCAATAACATTGTCTCGGGGGTTGGAAAACTCGGAGAGGCGTCTGGTTAGTTGGAACCATTGTCCTGTGAACTCTGGACAGAGTTTATCGGCAGTAGGTGTCGAGGGTAAACATCTAGTCGTGCCTGCAGAAGAGTCCTATGAGAAGAGTCAAGACTATCAAGAGAACTCAAGTGATTCGAGACTTACGAACTTTTTGCCGTTCATTTCTGAGGGTACAGTTACATTACCTGATGACGATGACAACGTTGGTTCTCCCATTAAGATACTGAGAGATACAGGTGCATCCTTATCCGTACTACTCTCAGGTGTCTTGCCTTTGTCGTCAAGGACATATACGGGAAACAGCGTCTTGTTGCAGGGTGTCGAGATGGGAAGCCTCCGAATACCGCTGCATCGTGTGAAGTTAAAGTCCGAATTGGTCACCGGAGAAGTTGTGGTAGGCGTTATGTCGACACTACCATTTGATGGGATTGCCTTGCTAATTGGCAATGATTTAGCAGGTGGTCGGGTGAAACCGGATCCCATGGTGACAGACATAGCTGTTGTCGATGAGTCAGTAACAGAGGACCATGAACTGTATCCTGTTTGCGCTGTTACTAGAGGTATGCGTCAGAAAGAGACTCGTGAAGAAACAGTCATCGGAGAAGAGACTGAAGTAGCGGTGGATTTGGGAGATACGTTTTTCCCAAGTTTATTTGAAGAGGAACATAAAGAGACCTTTACTGAAACTTTGTCACCACGTGAAAAGCTGATACATCTACAGAAGGAAGATGTCGAAGTTACAGTTCTACGTAAAATCGCCGTATCGGAAGAGGATGAGAAAACCTCGGCAGTCTACTATTTTCTCAAGAATGATGTGCTGATGAGGCATTGGAGACCGCCAGAAGCGAATCCGGATGATGGCGACTGGAGAGCGGTAATTCCAATCGTCGTGCCGCTAATCTATCGTTCTGATATCCTTCAGCTAGCCCATGATTCGTCTTTTGCTGGTCATCTTGGAGTCAACGAAACGTATCAACAGATACTTCGGTATTTCTACTGGCCTGGTTTGAAACGGGATGTTGCCGCCTATTGCAAGTCCTGTTGGACATGTCGGCTGGTGGGCAAGTCTAATCAGACGGTCCCAGTTGCGTCATTACATCCGATTCCGGACCTCCATGAACCTTTCAGTCATATCATCATCGATTGTGTGGGCCCCTTACCGAAGTCGAAATCGGGTTATCAATATCTGCTGACAATCATGCATGCAGCATCTGGATATCATGAGGCCATACCAATTCGATCGATCACAGCCGAGCGGATAACTGATCATCTGATGAAGTTCTTCACCAGATATGATTTGCCAAAGTCGTTGCAAACTGACCCAGGTGGTAATTTGACTTCTTGTATTTTTCAGAAGATTCCTGATAAACTTACTGATGGAGATCCGATGTTGAGTGCGTGTCATTCGCAGTCCCAAGGTGCGTTGGAACGTTTTCATCAGGCATTGAAGACGAGGTTGCGGACTTACTGCATGGATCATCTAAAAGCATGGGACAAGGGAGTACCGTTGATGTTGTTTGTTGCTCCACAGCACGACATCACGGACAATTACGAGTCTGGGAACGGAATCAGGAAAAGTTTTGTTCTATTTGCCGCCAGTCCAGTGAAGGTCGTGGTGTACTTGACAAGTGCATTGGTTGGTGATATGTCTAAGCCGTTTACGGTCATCCAAAGTGAGAAGGACTACTATGACGTTTCTATGATGAGAAATCAGTTCAGAAACATTTCTTCCAGCAAGAATGAGAATGGGATAGCTCTCACGTTTATGATAGAACTCCAGCAGATGAAGATTGTTTGCCTGGACAAAAATCATGGCATGGAATTTGTCGTGTGTACGTTGAAATATTGCTGAAGTTGTACATACAGTACTTGAAAAAGCTTGGAAAAGACGGGGGTTCTTGCATTAACTCCCCAAGCACCAAGGAGAACATGGACTACATGTTACCGTTGAAAAACAGTCAGACAATTGGCTGCTACATCGTTTTCATGGGAAACTATCCCTTGTATGTTTCATATTTGGGTTTTTATCTCATAATGACATTTCTTCTATTGCCATTTCCACACCAGGACGGAATGTATTTTCTTATGGACTTTTGTTAGATGTCATGGGGGAATAGATAGGAGTGCTAAAGAAAGGGGAGATTTTGTTGCCAAAGTATTGTTTTAAAGTTTTTATAGAGCTTGGGTGGTGTGTTTTATCCCAATGACTCATATGTTTTAGAAATGTTGATAATGTATTGAGTTGTTTTAGTTTGTTATGGAGAGAAAGGATGTGTTTTCTCTTAAAATTCGCCATTTTTGGTTCAAAAGGGGAATTGTTAAGTTTAGGAGGGGGGGAGGTGTCATGTACGCACCCTGTATTTTATCTTGTTTTGTTGTGCACTAAATATAATCGGTGTTAGATTGAAAGGTGCGACATGTTGACAGTTTTCGTTCGAGTTTTGATGTCTTACAATATGATGTATTTTGTTCTGAGTTGTACTTTTCCATTCATTAAACAGTTTGTAATTAACACTCGTTTCGTGTTAATCAAGTCAGACGATAAACGAGCCTAAGCACTGTAAGTCGCTTATTACAGCATGATGTTTTAGAACTTTTTTATGCCACAAGTAATACCTTTCAAGACCAACATATGGACCTCAACATGGCCGTTGCCTGTCTCAAGTCTCTCAAAACATTTGTTGAATCTAAGCGAAACAACTTTGATGAGTATGAAACTCAAGGAAAAGTGACGCCTGGAACAGCTGAATATGTTAAATTGATTATCAGACAACGTCGTCGCAGTGTTCGTGTGACATCACTGGACTATGGACAGGATCAGGAAGCAGAGTTATCACCAAGAGAGAACTTCCGTGTTGAAAGTTTTCTTCCAGTTATAGACCAGTTGAAGCAATAACTTGATTAGCGTATTAATGCATACATTATTGTTTGTGGACGATTTGGATTCCTTGGTCAACTTAACAATATGTCCGCTGATGAAATTCAAAATGCAGCTTTGAAACTTGTCCGAATTTATGACAAATATCTGGACGTTTACCTTGGTAATGAACTCTTTCAGTTTGCTGAATTAAGCAAGTAACAAGGTGATTTAATGAAGAATAAAGAAAAACATGACATTGGATATGAACAGTTAATTTACAAATGGATTATTGATCAACGTCTGGCAGATACTTTTCCGAACATTGAAGTTGCCCTAAGAATGTATCTGGTACTTATGGTTGCCAATGCATCTAGTGAACGATCATTCTCCAAAATGAAGTTAATAAAAACAGACTGCTAACAACCATGACTCAAGAGAAGCTGTCTGCTCTAAGTCTTCTCAGCATTGAATAAGACATCTTGCGTGAATTGGACTTTAAGGCTGGGTACTGCACCCCATTTTAGGGGTATTTAACTCGAGTAATGATTTTTAGGTTTTACTTAATTAAATAACTTCAACTATTTCTGTATACAAAAATGCCACTCTTATAGTAAAAAGCGCAATAGTTTTTTTTATATATATTGTTTTGAAATATTATGTTTGTAGCTAAGCGGTCAAGAAAATTTAAAATTTTCACAGGTTTGACACCTCAAAACTCAAAGTAAAAAAGCAAAATGCTAATAGTTCTTTATACTAATAGATGCGTAATTTTACCCTACGCAATAATCAACTACAATTGGTCGAGAGAAAAAAAAAGCAATTCATTTCGAATTTTTATAAGAAAAAAAAATTATTTTTATGTTTTTCTGACTTTTTGCGTTTTTCAAAAAATATCAATTTTTACTTTCTTTTCTTACAAATTTCACATTTTTGAACATATTCTATTTAAAACTTTGCCATTTTTATCTTGACACTAATTACAATAACTTGACACAGCTAGATTTAAGTATTAGTAGATTAATTTTATATTATAGGAAAAAATGCTGAGTTTTATTATTTTATTGTTTTTATAGGTATAGTATGTATTTTTCGTTAAAAAAATTTTTTACGAACTAATCAAAATGAAATTTTGTTTCAGTATTCCTTATACTATTGCTTATACATTTCATGTTGATTGTTATATTAAGTACTTGATAAATTTCTTTTTTTTTCAAACTTTTCTAACTTTTTTGCGTTTTACTCAAAATAATTATTTTGTACCATATTTTTACTCCTCCTCTCACATTTCTTTACCGATTGTATTGAGACTTTGCAATTTTTATCTAAGCACCTATTACAACAGCAAGGTGCACTTAGATTTTAACATTTTTTTTTTTTTTTAATTTTATGGGCGAATGTTTTTTGCAAAAAATTAGCTATTTAAAAAGTGTTTTAATTAAGACAAAATTTATGAAAAATTAAATATCTTAAATTTTAAAAAAGTGGGTGGACCTTGCTGTTGTAAATTTTTTTCTTTACCAAATGTATCTAATTGTGTATCTGTAGGTATAAAGGTTATAAATGATATAGATTTTTAAAAACACCTATAAAATCCAATATGGCGGCCATGGCAACCAATGCATTTAAAAAGAATTAAAATAGAATGCCCTCAATGATATTCCATACTTGTTATGTGGTTAAAGTTTCAGACGTTTTGGTCGGTAAATAAAAAAAAAGTGCCTAAAACGTGCCCGCCAGCCTTAATGACATCATTGAAGAATTTGCTGTTAGTAAAGCACGAAGAGTTAATGTTTAAATAAGACTGGTGATGTGAACTTGAAATATTTGCAATTGTTTTATTTCAAATTTTGTTGCTGTTGTTTTTTTTTAAATATAATATATAGACTAGATCTTTTTTTTTTTGGTTCAATAAAAATATAAAATATTGTATAATTTTTTAGCAGTCTTAATTTTTTTAATCTTTTAAAATAATACATTACCATAAATATCGAAAAAAACTGAACTAGTAAATACTGCATAAAATACTGTGAAGGAGAAATCGAAAAAATTGTTAACTGACACTCTGTAGACCTACATGGTTATGCATGTAAGAGTGTTCAAACTAGCATTTGAATTTCAATGAAGTGAAATGCTAATTCGCTCGCCTAATTGGCAGTAAGAGTCAGACAGTGGGTTACTGGTTTTCATTCACCATCAGCAACAATGTACACATGCTAACTCGGCGATGTCGGAAGGTAGGAGTGGGGCCATGAGGGCCCCCCACATAAATTTCGGAACAGGGCCCCCACAAACCTAAATACGGCCCTGTGTGTAGCCTACGTGCTGTGTATACGTGCAGTGTGTACATGCAATGTAGACGCAATGTGTACTTTTCATTTGTATATTATTACGACAGCACTTTCCTTCATAAGAAATCCTCAAGTTGAGTTATCAATTTTTATTACAAAGGCGTTATATCAGAGGTCATCTCTGCACTGTCATATATGCCGCAATAGATAAGTTTATTATCTCACTGGTCAAGTCGCTTGATATGCTTTTCAAGTATTAATTCAATAATGAATCAATAACAATGTTAAATGACAAGCCAGCTTTTATTGCCTTTTGTAAATAATTATTAAGTAGTAGATGACTGTAGAATAATGAGTACCGAATTGTAGAATGTATTCTTTATTTGGCTAGAGTCCCCATTCAGTTGGTGAAAATGTATTTATTATGTTGTCTTGTAGTTATTACAATTACTGTTTCAATTGATAGTATCATTATTAGTTCATTTTGATATTAGTTTAGTGTAGTCTAGGTTGGTTCTAATTCAAAATATCCCCTGGTAATCTTTATAACATTGATTAGAGTTTTATTTGATTTCTTCAGGTGTATATTTATGATGGCTCAAATACACAGCAAGCATCGTGTTGTTATTGTGTAGTGTTGGCAATGATTATTACAGTATAAATAACACACACAGTACTGGAACATGAAGAAACTGATATAAATCGAGTTTTGTAAAACGAAGACGAATTATTGGTTTAATCACAGAATCCTTAATTAACAGTCCGAATGATATTTACACAAGTGGTTAAGAATAGCACATATCCATATAATCCATAAGAAATATATTCAATAGGTTATGAATAGCATTGAAACTACTGGTAAAACAATATTTAATCTTTTATGGTATAAATCGGTAGGAATTTTATCTCAGAGCACAAGTTAACATGTTTACTCGACGAGAGATGCCAAAGGACGGATGAAACTTTCAACTGATTCTCGTGGGTTCATGATATGGGTCGATACGATACCCTAACCGAATGCAAGAAAATACATTGCATCATGGCTGTTGTAAACAGAGAATATATAATAAATAATTAGCGTGCGAGGGAATATCCGAATACTACCACTAGCATTGAAGTCAAATATGTCGTCCGGGCGTGTAACTTGGAGAAACCGTCGATCTTATTAGAGGGGAAAAACCAACGACCTTGGCCAATGAAACAATACGTCAATATTGTCCGGTTATTTAACTGGGAAAAACCAACGACCTGATTAGCTGGGAAAAACCAACGACCTTGGCCTATGAAATAATTTCTATCATTACTACTGCAATTCTTATGAACGATTAGTATCAATTTAATTTTTGTACAATGTATAAACTTACGTTTCGTAACAGTCGCCAGTACCAAAAGGAAAAGAATATTACATACTAGACTATAGAAGTGTGTCATTTCTTTTAGAACCGCCTGCACTTAACTCTATTCCAAACGATATACTAATAAAAAAATGATTCCACCTGGGTAGTCCGTTGAATAAAAAAAATAACGTAAGGGAGATTATTATTCTATTACCCTACCATATATGATTTCGAGTTATCCTTAGATCATAAAAATTATAATACTCTGAGATATCACTCCTTATAAGTACTATCATCTTATTTATAAAATTAAAATGAACATCACTAATGTTGTCACAATAATAAACAATTCAATCATCAAATTAATTCTATTTAGATGGAATTAATAGTTAAAGAAGCTTAAGAGTAAGAATTTAATCTTAAGTGTGTAAGCATGTGAAGTGTATGCACATTTCTTTATTTCGTTTTACATCTTCATCACTACAGCTTGATTGTTTCAAAATAAGGATGTACATTTTCTGTTCATTTATATTTTTGCTAATACGTTGTTTTCAGATTCATAAAGAAAAAAAATTATGTATGTCAGTCCATAATGTTTTGTAAGGTAACTTATTAGATTCCTTTTTTTTTATCACAACAATAATAATATTTGTTTTAGCAAATAGAAATATACATGGCATAAAATATGGCATAAAATAATACATAAGACATAGCATAAAATAATCAATAGAATATTCATATAATCCTATATTTATATTTTCAATGATCTAGCTTTCTCAGTTAGGAAATATCAGAATTTGTACATGGAAATTAGTTTTTTTATAAATTTTTTACATGCGCGATAAGGTATCTGCGACAATGTTATCTTTTCCAGATAAATGAGTTGTGTTTAGGTTGTAGGCTTGGATAAACAAACTCCAACTCAGATTTCACTGATTTTGCTTAATTCTAGAAAGAAATACTAGTGGGTTGTGATCAGTAAGTATCTCAATTGGGATTTGTTAACCATTTACATAATAGTTGAAAGGTTTCAACGCAAGGATAAGTCTTAGCAATTCCTGCTCTATTGTGCTATAATTTACCTCATGTGGATTAAATTTGTTAGAACAAAAGCTAATTGGATGTTCGAGAAAATCATCTCCTATCTGTGAGATTACTGCGCCCATTCCTGTATTACACGAGTCTACCATTATTCTGAAAGGTTTGTTATAATCAGGTTAGACTAGTACTGGTGCTTTGGTGAGAATATTTTTTATGTCATTGAAAGCTTGATCACATTCATGAGACCAATTAAACTGAGTATTCCTCTTCAAAAGATGAGTCAAAGGACAACTTATGATAGAAAAGTTCTTACAAAATTCTCTGTAGTACCCAGCCATACCTAAAAATCCTTGAAGTTGTTTACGAGTTTTAGGGATGGGGAATTCTAGAATGGCTTTCACTTTAGCATTCACTGGTTTTACCACACCACTACCTACTACATGTCCTAGGTATTCAATTTTTGCATGGCCAGATTGACTTTTGGCTAAGTTTATGGTAAGATTAGCCTGTGTTAGTTTCTGGAATAGTAATTTCAATTGATCTAGATGATCACTAAAGTTATAACTGAACACTACAATATCGTCCAGATATGCATGGCATTGTGGGATATCATGGATAATAGTGTTTATTAGTCTTTGAAAGCTAGCTGGAGCATTGACCATTCCGAATGACTTTACTTTTAACTTAAATAGTCCATCAGGAGTTAGAAAAGTTGATATCTCCTGGGCCCTATCTGTTAATGGGATCTGGAAATAAGCAGTTAGTAAGTCAATCTTGGTCACGTACTTAGCAGGGCTTACCCTATCTATTAGATCATCAATCCTCGGTATGGGATACGAATCTGTTTTTGTTATTTTGTTTACTTCTCTGTAATCTACACAAAAGCGTAGCGAACCATCAGATTTGGGAACCAATACACATAGGGATAACCATTCACTGTTACTGTGAGTAATTATGTCGTTGCTGACAATATAATCAATTTCTTTACGGATATGTTCAAGTTGAATAGGATTAACCCTATAAGGATGTTGTTTGGTAGGTTTATCATCATCTCTTATAAGTACATCATGGGTAATCAAAGTTGTTTTGTTAGGAACATCACTAAACACGTTTACATTATCATAGATTAAACCCTTGATAGAAGTTTGCTCACATTGGTTTAAGTGTGCAAGTTTATCATTAAGGTTCTGAAGAGCTTCAGTATTTTGAAGTTTACTTTCTATGATTGACTTTTTAAATTTAGGCGGGGGTGTTTCAACTGTTTTGATAACACTTACTGGCGTAATGACAGTTTGTTCTTCCCTAACAACATACGGTTTTGGCATGTTTATATGGCACAACCTTTCTGTTTTCCTTCTATCATGGGTTTTTACAAGATAAGTTACATCGCTGATTTTATCTAAAACCTGATATGGTCCTGTGTATTTTGCACTCATGGGTTGTCCAGACAATTGAGTTAACATGAGGATTTTATCACCAGGACGGAAACATCTGGATCTGGCCTTGACATCATAGTAACCTTTCATCTTTTCCTGAGCCTGCAAAAGATTATCTTTAACATGGTTAAAAGCATGATACATTCTAGTTCTACAATTGTTCACATAAGCTAATAGTTCAGTCTCTTCATTGGAATTCAACAATGTTTCTTGCAAAAGTTTTAAGGGTCCCCGAACTGAATGTCCAAATACTAGCTCGAACGGACTGAATCCAAGAGATTCCTGCACAGCGTCTCTAGTCGTGAAAAGAGCGAATGGAATGCCGCGATCCCAGTCTTCAGTGTTCTCGAATCAGTATGCACGGAGCATAGTTTTCAGAGTCTGATGATACCGTTCTAAGGCACCTTGGCTTTGCAAATGATAAGCAGTTGAAGTGGCATGTTGAATGCCTAGTTTCTTCAAGACCTGGTTAAATAGCTTTGATGTAAAAATTAGTACCTTGGTCAGACTGTATAGTCTTTGGAAGACCGTACCTTGAACAAAATTCAATCAGTGCATCAGATATTTTATCTGCATTAATGGTGCGTAACGGAATAGCTTCAGGGCATCTTGTAGCAATGCACATGATAGTGAATAAGTACTGGTGTCCCGTCTTTGTTTTGGGCGAGGGACCCACACAGTCTATCAGTAAGTGGCTGCATTGTTCTGAAAAGGCAGGTATTGGCTTTAGAGATGCTACCTGTATAGTTTGGTTAGGCTTACCAACCAACTGGCATGTATTGCATGACTCACAGTATTTGGTGACGTCACGATGTAGTCCAGGCCAATAGAAATACAGAAAAATTCGACTATAAGTCTTTTTCACTCCTAGATGACCAGCATATGGCGTATCATGAGCCATGTGTTGTGTAATATATTGTTGCGATACACTGTTGGTACCACAATTTGACTTCCTTCTCTGCAATTGTCATTGTTACTTTTCACATCTCTCCATTTCTGCATCAATATTCCCTACTTCAGAAAAAATCCATATCCCTTAGTTTCTGCTTCCTGTTCAGTTATTACCATTTTCTTCAGGTTTCAATTCCTGAATCTCTATTCTGTTTTAAAATAAGTAATTGTCGAGGTGACAGATTACTTTCCGTAGTCTTGACTGAGGGACCACTCAAAATGTCAAGCAGGAAAGTTGCCTGAAGGTCAATTTCTGGTTCTGCTTTTGATTTTGACATGGTTTCGACAGACTTTTGTTGTTGGGCCATACCTCTAGTGACAATACATATAGGCTTTATTATGCTCACTCTTTTGTTAAGGTATTGTTTCTCTTTGGATATGGGACGTACCACATCTCCAGCAATATCATTTCCTAGTATTAAAGAGACACCTTTAAACGGAAGTGATTTGTATACACCCACTGTTAGTGCTTATAGTTATTTGTTGTTATTGGTAGCGTGGTAATTTGTATAAGCAACTTAACATTTTATTCAGATCAAACTCAGCCGACATTTAATCTATTCAGCATATCCAACGTAGACTTGAGAATAGATCAAGTGACAATTGTAGTTTTTACTTACTTTAAACTTTGTTCAAAACGTAAGACACATACATAGATATTTTCTTCCATGAATATATATATATAGGAATTGTAGGCACATATGATATACTTTAATTAAACAACTTTACAATGGAGATATTAAATCAGTTCTTTTACTTGGGGCCTACATGAGCAGAAGTCCTTCTTAACATTCTTACATAATCTTTTTCCATAGAAGATTTTCTTACAATATTATTTAGTGCACTGACATATATTTAATATTTAATAACTGATACTAAATAATTAATATAACAAAATGCAATTGTCTTAATATAATTATCAAATCAACCAACCAATTAATATAATTATTATCTTGGGAAAGGCAATATCTACACCCACAACTACATTTCCAGTGAAGTACGCACTCTTCAACTGTACTTGATATAAAGTAACTTGTACATTTTTCCTTGATACACCTTGAATTGTAAGGTTCTGTCCAGTATGTGTCGATTGCGACGTAGGAACAGTGTTCTTTAAAAATAGTGAAACTTCAGCCCCTGTAGCGCGGAGTATACTCTGATTTTCTTTTCACTAGTGACACCATTTATTATGGATGACACAGTACCTTCTTCAATAAAAGGCAAAGAGTTACTTGGTATCTCAGTATCTATACGATCTGTGTCCAAGCTATCTTTGTAAGAAGTAAGTTTATTACTCATTGTTATTCTATCTGATATAGACTTCTTTGAGCTCAGATTAGAATTAGAACTATTGAAAACCATTGTCTCTATTTTAGGAACTATTTCTGGTTTCAAATTCATTGGATACGTGTGTTCTGTCAGTTTATCTGCATTATCACTAAGTATCTCTGTTTGAGTTTTAACATCCTTCTTTACATTTATATGAGTTCTTTGCTTTGGCTTTGCTACATACGACAAGACGACATGATTATTCCTTTTTTCTTGGTTCTTATTCAACATCCAGCACTTTTCCTTAGTATGTCCAATTCTTTTACAATGGCTACAGGTTGCCTTGGATTTTATTGAACCTTCATTGCTCTGCTGATTTCTCTTTGATTTATAAGATTCATTTGGATTTATGGCTTTCTTGTCCACCTTCATATCTCGATTCTGGAATTTAGATTTATCAACTGTTGTAAATTTATTGCTGGAATGGATAATAACATATTCATCTGCCATTACTGCTGCTGTTTCCACTTGTTCTACACCTTTGTCTGCTAAATGTATTCTTACATCGCTTCTGATGTTATTGTTAAAGTTTTCCATTAGCACAACATTAGCTAATTTTTCAAAGTCTTTGTTTACGCTTTTAGATCAAATTCATCTTTCAAAATGTTTCTTTTTCTGTCTTAGAAAATCAACATGTGATTGTTCCTGTTCTTTCTTAGATTCTCGAAACATTTTTCTGTATTTCTCCGGTGTTAAGACATAACCCAGCAGAACTCTATTCTTGATCAGTTCATAATCATACAATTCCTCTTGAGTAAGACCTAATACAACATCAAGTGCTTTTCCTTTATTCAGAGCTGCGCGTAGAAGTATAGCTTTCTTGCCTTCTGGAAATTGATAGTCTATAGCGTTTCTCTCGAAAATCATGAAGAACTCTTCCACCGAATTATTTTCAAGAACTGGAATATGTTTCTTGAACTTATATAGTTCTGCATCTGCTTCAGAGCTTGCATTCGAATGATTTGAAATACGAGACCTTGCTAGTTCAATTCTTTCTTGGCTTGCTATTTTCTCTCTTGCTATTTCTAACTCAATTCTCTTGTTTTCTCTTTCCATCTCAATTCTCTTGTTTTCTCTTTCTCTTTCCATCTCTTATTCAATCTTCCTCATCTCAAGTTTGAATTTCAATTCTTCACTCCATTCACTAGTTGTATGTTTCACTTTCTGTGTTGTAGAGAAATGTGATTCATCATCTGATTCATCAGTACCATTATCATTAGCAGTAGTTTCTTCAATAATTAGTGTACCATGTTTTCTTAAGCATTCTGTTATCTCTTGAAGTAATTTAGTTTTGATGGCCTAGTTTCTGTGATAGAAATGCTCAATGATTTAGCCAAGTCTTTTAATTGTACCATTGGCATTTTATTAAGCTGTTCTGAAGTTAGAGCAAATATATTTGGGTCCAGTGTAAAGTTGTTTGTTGCTTCTATTTTCACTATTATTAAAAGTTACTAGGAATCTTGTTAATAATATAATAAAAAAGTTCAACTTACGTACTGTCCTTGGAGTAATTCACTACACCACTCAGTTCAGATTTATCACAACAAGGTTGTAAAAATAATACTTTCTTAGAGTAACTTTGCTTTTACAAAAAAATAAAAATAAATACACAAGATGATTTTACAGGTTGAATAGTTAAGTTTTCCAGTCCTCATTATCAATCTTCAATTTATTGGTATTGTATACTGTTCATATTTTACAACGTAATCAATCCAAGTCAAGATTATGTATAAGCAGTTGTAAATAGTCTGTGTAAAAATAACAATTCTTGAAACTGAAGTAAATCCTCTAAACATTGGTTAATAGATCACTGACGAGCAAAACTTATTTTATTATGACAGCCATTTTCTTTATAAGAAATCCTCAAGTTGAGTTATCAATTCTTATTACAAAGTCGTTATTTCAGTGGTCATCTATGCACTGTCATATATGCCGCAATAGATAAGTTTATTTTCTCACTGGTCAAGTCGCTTGATATGCTTTTCAAGTATTAATTCAATAACAATGTTAAATGACAAGACAGCTTTTATTACCTGTTGTAGATAATTATTAAGTAGTAGATGACTGTAGAATAATGAGTACCGAATTGTAGACGGTATTATTTATTTGGCTAGAGCCCCCGTTCAGTTATTGAAATATTTATTTATTATGTTGTCTTGTAGTTATTACAATTACTGTTTCAATTGGTAGTATCATTATTAGTTCATTTTGATATTAATTAAGTGTATGTCTAGGTTGATCCTGGTTCAAAAAATCCCCTGGTAATCTTTATAACATTGATTAGAGTCTTATTTGATTTCTTCAGGTGTATATTTATGTTGGCTCAAATACACAGCAAGCATCGTGTTGTTATTGTGTATATTTGGCAATAATTATTACAGTATAAATAACACACACAATACTGGAACGTGAAGAAACTGATATAAATCAAGTTTTGTAAAATAAAAACGAATTATTGGTTTAATCACAGAATCCTTAATTAACAGTCCGAATGATATTTACACAAGTGGTTAAGAATAGCACATCTCCATATAATCAATAAGAAATATATTCAATAGATTATGAATAGCATTGAAACTACTGGTAAAACTTTATTTAATCCTTAATGGTATAAATCGGTAGGAATTTTATCTCAGAGCACAAGTTAACATGTTTACTCGACGAGAGATGCCAAAGAACGGATGAAACTTTCAACTGATTCTCATGGGTTCATGATATGGGTAGATACGATACCCTAACCGAATACAACAAAACACATTGCAACATGGCTGTTGTAAACAGAGAATATATAATACAATATTAGCGTGCGAGGGAGTATCCGAATACTACCAGAAGCATTGAAGTCAACCATGTCGTCCGGGTGTGTAACTTGGAGAAACCGTCGACCTTATTAGATGGGAAAAACCAACGACCTTGACCTTTGAAATAATACGTCAATATTGCCCGGTCATTTAACTGGGAAAAAACAACGACCTGATTAGCTGGAAAAAACCAAAGACCTTGGCCTATGAAATAATTTCTATCATTACTACTGCAATTCTTATGAACGATTAGTACCAATCTAATTATTTAATTATTGTACAATGTATAAACTTACGTTTCGAAACAATATCGAATGTATATGAGATTGGTTCAGAACCACACGTCCAAAGAGAAATTTACTTCTGCCAATTTGTTATAGAAAGATGATTGAAATGGGTTGTTCTTCTTCTTCTTCTATCCCATAACCCGAGCGAGAGTCGTTGGGGCACCATTTTTTTACAGTTGCATTATTTTGCGCCATTTGTCTCGGTCCTGCGCCGCCCTCTGGGAGTCTGCAAGACACAAGCCGGTCCACTCCTTGATGTCATCATCCCATCGTCTCTTCTGTCTGCCTCTCTTTCTTCCACCTCGCACTGTGCCCTGCAGGATGGTTTTTGCCAGGCCTTCGGATCTTACCACATGCCCATACCATCGGAGTTTTCTGGATTTAATGGCACTGAGTAGATCCTCATGAGGGCCGATGACGTAGGTGATTCGCTCGCGGACGGCCTCATTTGTAACTCGATCTTTGTAGGAAATGTTTAAAATTTTACGTAGGCATCTCATTTCCATGGCTCTGATTCTTTTCTGGAGATCTGCTGTAAGTGTCCATGTTTCACAGCCGTACATAAAAACTTCCATCGCCAGGGAGCGCATCAGTCGAATCTTTGAGTAAAGTGAGATTGTCTTGCTTCGCCAGATGTTTTCTAGCTTGCAAAGTGCAGCAGTTGTTTGGGCTATTCTTGCAAGAATTTCCGGCTTGGATCCTACATCAGATATTATGGATCCCAGATATTTGAAGGAGGAGACTTTCTCGAGCTTCTGACCGCCCACTTGTATTTCGGATTCAAACTCCATGTTTGCCATAACTTTGGTCTTTTCAGCGTTTATTTCCATGCCATACGCTAATGATGTTATCTCCAGTTTGGCTGTTAACTCCCTCAGTTCATCTTCACTGCCAGCTAAGCCATCTATGTCATCTGCAAAGCGAAGATTGGTGACTTGTCTCCAACCGATGCTGACTGTCCCGACATGATCTTTCAGTGCATCGGTCATGATCCTTTCCAGATAAATGTTGAAGAGTGTCGGAGAGAGTAGGCACCCTTGACCCTTGAAATGGGTTATCAGCATTTATTACAATAACCTTTATCAGTGTTTGTTTTACACGATTTTACCTATTTAATTTTCTTTAATAGTAGACGTCCAATATTGTTTAGGGAATTATTATATTTTAATGACGTGTGAATTTAAAAGCTTCTATGTTTCAATTTCTAAACCAAGTTTATTTTTACCTCCCTTCTAACTAAAGGGTAAACATTTCGTTGTTACTCCAATTCAATAAAGACCTTTGTGTGGGCGCTGAAAAGTAGTTCATTGGTTTCTATGGCCATGACATTACCTGTTCGAGATTTTTCTCCTTAGTTAGAATGTACACGTCCTTATCTCATTAGGTGAAATATGTTTTAACTATGTTGTAAATAAAGCAATCTAAACAATTCAAATAATAACTTCAATCAATGTTTATTTTATTCAATTTACAATAGTGGATGTGTATAAACGTGGCCGCAAAATGTTTATTCAGAAAATATTGTATTGTTATAAACATATAAAAGAGAATGGTAATAATAATGCAAAAGAATATATTAATAATAATGCAACAGAAATAGGTTATAATCATACAATATTATAAAGGTAGAAAGAGAAACAGCAAGATTATCTATTCGTGCCAGAGAGTTTAAACATGATGTATAAAATAACACAAAGATATTTACTACGCTTAAATAGATCTGGAATTATTTTTTAGGTGCCGACTTCTTTTCACTAGTGAAGAACATGCTAATGGCCATAAATTTCATTTATGTTAAACTCGAAAGGAAGAAAACTGTTTTGCAGTGTAGCTAAACTTTAAGATGGAACATTATATCATACAATATATTATATATGCAAAATGTAGCTTTATGCATGAATTATAGACTATGCTAAATGCAAATTTATTTGTTTTCTTCGGGTCGAAATATAAAAACATCTTGATCGGACGATGCTGTAGTCGACTTGTGTTTTCTAAGAAAAATCAAACATTTCTCATCAATTCGGAATTTTCTGAAACAAATAAAAACATTTTTTAACATGTTAAACATCATTACAGCTGAACAAGTTTCGGTGTGGTCTGGAGCTTGATACTTAAATTTTTATTTCTGTATAAAGTTTGCAAAGTGCTTTAAAAATTGTAAATATATCAAGCTCTGGTGGTAGTAGAGATTAAGAATCCCTTTCAGTCCAAATCGGGCACATCATTATTCTTATTTGGCTACGACATACTACAGACTAGAGATTACGTGGCCAGAGCCCTACATATCCCTAACTACTGTCTGGTACCCATCAGAGCTGGATAGTTACCTACAAGACCCGGGAACAAATACTAGCATTCAAGATGATATGAACCCAGTACCTTTGGTTCGCTAGACCACCGCAACCCTTATTTCTGATGGCCCCCTAATTAATTTTAGAGAATAGAAACGATAGACTAGACCGTAGTTGCAACACATTTTACTGCTACGCGCTACTTGGCATTCATTATGGTCAAAAATGTAACCTTTTTATTTCTAGCAATGTGAAAATATAATTTAGGCTACCTTGAGAATTTTAAAGAAATCAGTAAAAATGTCAATAAAATTTATATGAAAAGTCAATACAATTTTTATAAAATGTCGATAACATCATCAGAAATGTCAATTAAACATTGTCAGAAATATCAATAATATTGTCATAAATGTCAAAAATATTGCCAGAAAATAAGAAACGGTAAGGTAAAAATCAGACATCTAGTGTGTTGACTAGTTTGAGTTGACAGATTGTGCATATATTATATTTATTTTCCGATCCACTGGGAACTGTGTTACATTAAGTTGGTGAATGTGACCGAGGGTGGGAAGGATCTGTAAGATTGTTCTAGATTTGAGGCCTTAAGAATACAAAGTTGAGAAAAAAAAATAACATTTTTTTCATCACCTTCAATTATAAAGCGTTTAAACAAGTACTATTCTTAAAGTTTTAACAGTAAGGGTAAAGATTTACCTGAACAAAAAGATGATAAAAACAATAGAACATGTCAAGATGGCGCCAACAAAAGCGGATGTTATGATGGCAGAAACACTCCAACCTGCATAATTACAAATTAGATGATTAAATCAATAAAATTAGAATAGTTCTTGGCAAAACATTAAAATACACTTGGTTAATTCCCTTTAACAGCACACACATCTCAAAATCCAAACATTGCTTTATAAATATATATATTCTTTAAATAGTTCAGGTAGGGGCGATAATCCCATAGATCAACAGGGGACTATTTTTGACTTGATAAATAGCGTCTAAAGCTAAAGAACAATCAGACCCAAGGAGAAGACGGCATATGCCCAGAAATGCTAAAGGCAGAGGAGGAAGCAAATCCACGGGTATTACAACCTATACCCCAAGATATCTGGGACAAAGAGACAGCACCAGAGAGCTGGAGAAAAGGCATAATTGTAAAACTCCCCAAAAAAGGCGACCTGGGAGAATGCAACAATTGGCAAGGAATCACACTACTGTCCCTTACTAGTAAGATCTACTGCCGCATCATCCTGCAACGAATTAACACCTCAGTAGACAGAATACTACGCCATGAGCAAGTCGGTTTTCGTAAATGGAGGTTATGTATAGACCACATATTCGTTCTGCGGCAGATCCTAGTGCAGACACAAGAATGGAATAGCCCTCTCTAAACAGTGTTTATAGATTTCGAAAAGGCCTTTGACAGCCTACACAGAGACTCTCTGTGGAAAATTGTAAGACACTATGGCATCCCACAGAAACTGGTAAAGATCATACAATCCCTTTACAAAAACTTTGAATGCAGAGTGATCCACAACAATAAACTATCAGACCCCTTTTATGTAAAGACGGGAATGAAACAGGGATGCTCCCTATCACCCACCATTTTTGCTCTTGCAATAGACTGGATACTTCAACAGACCACACAGAGCAAGCGACAAGGCATTCAATGGTCTCTCTCCTCAATACTAGGAGACATTGACTACGCAGACGACATAGCCCTTCTATCTAGCAGACATCAAGATATTCAAACAAAGACAAGCAGTCTGAATGAGAACTCAGGGTAAACATATAGAAAACAAAGATAATGAGAAACAATAAGACTATCAACACCCCTGTCATATTAGACGAGGAAGAAATAGAGGATGATAAGGAATTTACCTACCTAGGCAGTAAAATGACAACAATGGCGACTATGATCTGCAAATCAACAGCAGAATAAGTAAGGCAAAACAGACCTTTGCACTGCTCAGACCCATATGGAGGACGTCGAGCCTTGGCCTCCAAACAAAAAAAAGGATATTTAAGTGCAATGTCCTCAGCTTCCTGCTGTATAGGTCGGAGTGCTGGAAAACCACAAATACCATAGAAAGGAAACTAGAGGTGTTCCAGACAAAAAGCTTTCGCGTATCCTCAAGTCTTGAGGATACGCGAAAGCTGCTCAAGATCTTCTGGCCAAACACGATATCAAATGACGATCTACGCGATAAAACAGGAGTAATCCCTTTAGCAGAGAGCATCTCAGCAAGGAAATGGATATGGATAGGACACGTCTGTGTAGAATGTCAGCTGGCTCCCTCCCCAGGACAGCCCTGAGATGGACCCCCCCCCCCAGGAAAAAGGTCTGAAGGCAGACCAAAGGAATCTTGGAGAAGGACTTAAAGGCTGCAGGCCTGAACTTTTTGACAGCACCTCGAGTTGCAACAGCTTGAGACAAATGGAGATCCTTGGCTTCTGCCTCAAGCGCCAGCCGGCACTTACAGGACTGAGAGAGAGAGAGAGAGAGAGAAATAGTGTCATAAAAAAATAATTTCATATAGATTTATTATAATTACTAGTGGTTATGCCCGTCAAAATGACGGAGAAACGAATGACTACAATGTGTTTTGTTAACAGAGAAAGAAAAGAGACTATTACAATAAAGACAATGAACGTTTCTTTTCGGTATTTAGGTTTTGTTCTTTTTAATAGTTTCTGGTCGCCCTGACCCGGTCATATGCATAATAATTGTTACTGTCAAGCTTCTGGTATTAAAACGTAGCAAACAGTTGTGTTGACTTGACTTGTTATTAATAATAGACTATTAAATAAACAATAATATACTATCTAAAAGGAAAAAAAAACACAATACCAAACAATGAAAATGTAAATAATAAAAAAAAAGCGTAGAAAAATATATTTCAATACCATAAAAACTAAATTGAGAACGATTTTTTTCGGTATTTAATTTTTGTTCTTGCTTATTGTATTAACAAAACAGTGTTGAGAATGTTTCTTTCGGTATTTAGATTTTGTTATTTTGAATTGTTTCTGGTCGACCTGACCCTAGCATATGCATAAGAATTGTGGCCTCAAGGACTGGCGCGTGTGTAAACCGCCGATACATTCCCATTAAGAATACACTGGCGGTCGAACGCATGGGGCACAGCCCCCGCAACGGGTCCGAGGTCCGTTACACTGCCGAGAGGCCACTGGTCTCGGTGGGGAGGAAGCAATGGACGCTGCAATCCAGTCTCGAGAAACACCCGGTGCCTGGATGCATGTACCTATAGTAGGCCTATAGGATTTGTGCTACCGGGTGACAGTCCAGATATTCTTGCGAGCCACCACGATAATGATCCTTAGGGGAACCGCAGTGAACGATCGCTGCGCTGCGGAAACCTTCCCCGTTACACGGCACGCCGCGCCTTCGGCGTGTCATTGGGTGGCTGGAGCCTGGACAGAGTGGCTCAATCCTAAGCGTTACGCCCTGGACACAAGAGCCGAAAGGCTCGTTCAGGTTTTTTTAAGAGATGTTTTAATTCGATATGAAAATGTAGCAAACAGTTGTGTGACTTGACTTGTTATTAATAATATTAAATTAACAATAATATACTACCTAAAAGAAAAAAAACATAAATACAAAACAATAAAAAAGATTAATATTTAAAAAAAAAAGAAAATAATATTTCAATGCAATAAAAAACTAAATTGAGAAAGATTTTTCGGTATTTAATATATGTTCTTGCTTACTGTATCAATAAAACAGTATTGAGAATGTTTCTTTCGGTATTTAGTTTTTATTTTATATTGTTGCTGTCAAGCTTATGGTACCCAGTATTTAAAAGTAATCATATTTAGGCCTAACTTGTTTTTTTTATAATTCGTATCATTTAATTTATAGAGTGTATACAGTCGCCTATTAAAGGATATTCTCAATAGCGACGTAAATCCATTAAATAATTAAAACATTTGGTTATTTTTACTTAAAAGGATAATGCAAACATCAATAATGAAAAAAGAAATAATTTGATAGACATTACGTCATACGCTAGTATTTTTTAAAAGTAAACCATTCAAACTCTCCAAGCCAAATTGCGGTGCGTAACTTTTAAAAAAGGTCTCGTCACATTAAAAAAACAACAACAGTAGAATTGGGAAAACCCGGAAAGACCCTCGCGTTCAACATAGTGAATGTCGCGTTCAACATAGTAAATGAACGGAAGTGGCCATTTGCTATGTACCGTTATATTTATTTGCATAGTTGGATATGACATTTTGGATTTTTTAAATCAACACATTTATGATTATAAGTGATAAAATAAAATTATCTTTTGGAGGACGTTTCCAATTTATACATTTAATTTTTGGCCCGAATAGTCAAACGGCTTAGGAGCCTATAGCGAACAAACATATATATATATATATATATAAATAAATAAATATATAAACAAACATATAAACAAACTCACGGTAATTATATATGTTGATGATTAAAGTTTTTCCGCAGAAATCTTAATATTTTAGTCATCGGATAATTTCTTTATCTTTTTTTTCCTAGCAATGCGATAATAAATGCATTATTTAACTCATCTCCGTTTAAAGTAACCCTCAAAGACAACATAAACTTTATACTGTGTTCTTAAATATAATAAAACTTACTTTCTTTTCCATCGTCTTTTGTTAAAGGGGAAACAGTAAGATTATGTGTAAAATTACTTCTCACTTTCATGGCAGCAATGTTATTAACATCTAAAATAATGGAAGAAATGTACAAAACACAAAGTTAAAAATCTAAACAATGTGTTTTTTTTACAACTGTGTCTTTTTTTATGCCATTTTATATCTATAACGGTACATATTCATTTTATATCTATAACGGTACATATTCATTTTATATCTATAACGGTACATATTCATTTTATATCTATAACGGTACATATTCATTTTATATCTATAACGGTACATATTCATTTTATATCTATAACGGTACATATTCATTTTATATCTATAACGGTACATATTCATTTTATATCTATAACGGTACATATTCATTTTATATCTATAACGGTACATATTCATTTTATATCTATAACGGTACATATTCATTTTATATCTATAACGGTACATATTCATTTTATATCTATAACGGTACATATTCATTTTATATCTATAACGGTACATATTCATTTTATATCTATAACGGTACATATTCATTTTATATCTATAACGGTACATATTCATTTTATATCTATAACAATACATATTCATTTTATATCTATAACGGTACATATTCATTTTATATCTATAACGGTACATATTCATTTTATATCTATAACGGTACATATTCATTTTATATCTATAACGGTACATATTCATTTTATATCTATAACGGTACATATTCATTTTATATCTATAACGGTACATATTCATTTTATATCTATAACGGTACATATTCATTTTATATCTATAACGGTACATATTCATTTTATATCTATAACGGTACATATTCATTTTATATCTATAACGGTACATATTCATTTTATATCTATAACGGTACATATTCATTTTATATCTATAACGGTACATATTCATTTTATATCTATAACGGTACATATTCATTTTATATCTATAACGGTACATATTCATTTTATATCTATAACAATACATATTCATTTTATATCTATAACGGTACATATTCATTTTATATCTATAACGGTACATATTCATTTTATATCTATAACAATACATATTCATTTTATATCTATAACGGTACATATTCATTTTATATCTATAACGGTACATATTCATTTTATATCTATAACGGTACATATTCATTTTATATCTATAACAATACATATTCATTTTAAATTAGTATAAATTATTAAACATTGTATTTGCCAGGAAACATATTAATATATTATGGAGAGGTCGGTCTTTATTTTAGCTGTAGCCTATAAGTGGAAATCGCCTTGGACATTCGCTTCGAACATTCGCCTCGCATATTCGCCTCGACCGAATTATTTTCGGTAAATAATTTGTATGCATTCATTTAGTTGTCTATTATACATTTGTTTCTCTCACATTTATTTAGTTGTCAAAGAAAACATTAGAAAAAAATATTTCATAATCTGACTTGATTCATTTTGTCCAATTAACTACTGCAAATAATCACAGAACGGAACATGTTGGAATGATGGTGGGTAAAAGCGAGTCTATTAAAATAATAAACATACGATTTGCTTATGGTAGTACAACTTATAGATGTTACGAATTGTACGTCTAAATACTCGGGTTATGTACTCGATGGAAATCGTCTACTCTGTTAGACCCTAGGTATATCATTCATTTGAATGCCCATTATTCATTTTATTGTTCATCTTTCATTTTATTGTTCATTATTCATTTGAATGTCCATCATTCATTTTATTGTCCATCTTTCATTTTATTGTTCATCATTCATTGTGTTGTTCATCATTCATTTTTTTACCCGTCATTTTGTTTAGTTGTCCATTATTTTTTTAACTGTCCATCATTAAAAATAAACATAGTCAAGATAATCTGTATATATAAAAAGTCCGTGTTTGTCTGTACCGATCCCCATTGGTCAATTTGAAAACACGTCAAAGGTTGAAGTGCCATAAGGAGATGTTCAAATTGGCATGATTTAATTAATGGCTTGCCAGATAATATTATATCTAGCCAAACTGAATTGAATGCATTTAATTTACAGTTATTAAAAGAAAACTTTAAAAAAAAATAATTAATTTATTGTTCGATATTATTGACGAATATTATTCGGTATTATTATTAGACACTTTACAAACCTAGATAGGTCAGTGACGTGTTAACTGCCAAGCGGGCGATCTGGGTTCGATTCCCCACTGATAGTTGTTTTTTTTTCAACTTTAAAAAAAAATGCCATTACTTTTTCTTAAAAGAGTGTAAGGGTTTTAGGACTTAAAATATTCCTAAAAGGTTTTCAGTAAATAAAATATAATAATTATATTTTTTTAATTATTATTTCTATCCAAATCTTTTTGTTCATTATAGTTTATAGATGTTTATCTGTAGCTTAAACAGGCCTATTTAATTTTTTTCCGGGCAACGCCGGGCACTCTATTGTATTTGTATTTTATATAATACGAATGCAGATTATTAGATGTTGCTTTTTGTCTTGTGTCTAATATTCAGACTAAAGTAAATATCTTCTTGTTCTGTTTCAAATTCGTTCATTAGATTATCTATCCTCAAATTTATTGAATTTAATGAAAACATATTTCTCTTTATTTTATTTTGAAAATAGTAGATCTATTTCTTTTCCTTTAAAGGTTTGAAGCTAATAAACATTAGTCATGTCAGTAGGTCAACTTTTAGCAAGAATGTCTCAAAAAGGACATTAACTCAATTTTTTGTTACTCTAAGAAATTACACATTTGATTGTAAGCTCCCTTAACAGTAGTGCTTTTTGTTAACAAAAAAATGTAGGCCTATGTATTATGTTTCATACATTATTATGTTTGTGTACATTATGTTGAACTATTATATGTTAGGTATGAGGGTGTGTCCTCTCTCTCGTTCTATACACAATTTACACCAATGACATTCAAAGTTCGGCAATCGATACAGTATCTGTAATCAAATACGCCGATGATACAGCCATTGTCGGTCTTGTTTCCAGTGACGACAGTCTCTATCACAGTACGACCTCAGATTTCTACAAATGGTGCGGAGAGAACTACCTGATATTGAACATCACAAAAAAGAAAAAAATGATTGTAGACTTCCGGAAGGAGAAACACAAGCTGACTGATTTGCACATAAACAACCAAATAATAGATCAAGTCTCGCAATATAAATATCTTGGCGTCACAATTACTGACAAACTGACTTGGTCTGACCACTGCCAAAGCCTCTGTAAGAAAATGCACCAACGACTTTTCTGTCTTAATAAACTAAAAATATTTCACATAGAGGAAACCATTATGAATCTCTTTTACTCGGCGACTGTTGGTAGCATCATAACCTTTGCAATCACCTGCTGGTATGGTAATACCACCACATTGAACAAACATCGGATAGACCGCCTAATAAACAAAGCCTCTCGTACTACACAGACAGAATTACCATCTCTTGCGGATATTTTCAGTTCAATGTGCCTGTCTATGATTGATAAAATCCTCCAAGATCATGCACACCCGCTTCATGATAGTTACATAATATCTAGTCGAAGTGGTCGGCTTCTTTCTATAAGGGCAAGAACAGAGAGATTTAAGAACTCTTTTGTTCCACTGTCAGTGAGACTCTTTCAAAAGAATCATCTTTCAGCCAGGAAATACAATGGCTCAATAGCTGACTCCTAAATAATAGGCCTACTTTTTTCTTGTATGATAAATGGTATGATAGTGTGCGTGAATGTCTAATGTGTTTGAGTACAAATGGTTCTTTAATATTGTTTTAGCTATGCTGAAAGACGGAATTTATGTAATCAAGTCAATTTTCCATTCATTTGGATCAATAAAGCAATCTTATCTTATCTTATCTTATCTTATAAATGAAAATAATTGAAAGTAAAGTATTGTTTATATGCTCATTGGAAGATAGAAACTTTTAATATTTATCTTACCCGTGACATTAATTTCACAATAATTTCCTGATTTATGTTCTGGACATTTCCAACAAACTCCAGTGACGCTATCGCACATCTGGTCTAGACAACCAATATTACAACTTTCAAAACAATCCTGACCATAATACCTTGATTCACATTCTACCAAAAATATAATTAAAAGCTCCAATTAATTTTTAAAGAAAAACAATCAACATAAACAAAATAAACATTTTAGGAATGGCATTAGAGCGACGATCCCACATAATGTTTTCTTGAGGGCCTGCTATTGAGAATATTCTATCCCAGACATACTCATTAGACCTGTGTTCTACGTAGGAGATTCGAAGTATTTTTCTCATGCATTTATTTTCGAATGCCTGCAACTTCTTTACAGTTGCTAATATCAGCGTCCAGGTCTCACATTCATTTACCTGTATCGCAAAAGTCCCCGGTTTTTCCAGGTGGGCATCCCAAACAGATTCCTGTCGTAGTGTTGCAAGCCTGATCAAGGCAACTCATGCTGCACACATTTTTACAACCACTCCCATAAAAGGGAGGATGGCAATCTAGAAAACAAAGAAAACTACACTTATAACAGCTTTTCAATTATTTTTCATTAACTTCTTTTGGGTGTATTGTTTATTTAGTGTTGTAATAAAGCGTAATAAAAAGACTATTCCATATTTTTGTTTACCTCCAATATCACAGAAATCTCCGGATTTTCCCAAAGGACATATTATACATTTGCCGTTGATGTTATCACACATTTGGTCTAAACAGTTTGAACTACATCTTTCTCTACAGTCATTGCCGAAGTAAGTTGGATCACAAACTGTGGACAATAATTGATCTGATTATAATTAAATACTTAAAAAAAAACATATTAGGTCAATTACGGCGAAAACACGTCACAAAGTCACCCAAAACCTCACGAATTCTTCACCAAAATACTTCTTTTTTTTTTTTTGGGGGGGGGGGGGGCAAACGGAATGCGGACACTAATCATCTGCATGTATTTGAATTGGCTGTATTATGCAGATGATTAATTTGACCAAATAAATTCATTTGCAGAATTCTGAAAAAAGAAATCATTAAAGTATAATGATTTCTATAATTATTATAAAACATTAATTAAAGTTCATAGAGTTTCTGTGTAAAATATATGAAATTACATTTTTTAAGGTAATTTTTCAGGTAATTTGTATTACCCCCCCCCCCCCAAACCCCTTATAAAAATTCTACATTTTTAGAGACCCCTTCTAAAAAATTAGCCTACACACACACACATAACTAACAAAATTGTATATGCTGGCTTTCATGTTTTAAAGTGAATCGATAATTTAAATGTCTATAATTTTTTTTCAATCCGCCTACGTTTTAAAACTTCTTTGATCTTAACAATATTCCTTATTCTTTTTTAAGTGTTATTATTTTCACAGAAATATTGATTCATATTGAATCCAATTTTATTTTTCAATATTCATATTTTGATTCAATGTTTGCTGCTTAAGTATCGAATTAGTCTTCTTTTTCCACCGTACATTCACTATTCCCCCTTGTATTACTCCTATCTTTCAGTCGCACTTTATACGCATTCAATAACTTAAGTTATTTGTTATGGCCTCTTGATTACGATTACTATTATTACGACTCGTTAAATCGGATTCAATGAATATAGTTGTATCTTTATTAGAAGTCTCTAGATTCTGCTAATCTGTAGCCCAAGCTAGGGGTTTCTTGACTGGCAGGTCTATGCAGTAATGTAGTTATATTCGTGATAATTATCTTCAACACATTTCTCAACAATGATAGATCAAACAACTCCAGTTGTTGAATAAACAATTTTATTTGAATTGTAGACTCAATATAAACGATCTATAAACTTTATCAACTGATGGCAACATAAGTATTTCAACAAAATGACATTATATGTACAAGTATTAATATAGCGACTTCTCTCTACAAACGTTTAAACTGAACTAACTTTAAGGAGGTCGGGACTTTCCAAAGAAAACTATCATCGAAGATTCTACAGGGTCTTAATACGCATTTTAACCTCTTTCTCTATAAAATACTACGCTCCAGAATTATCCTCCAATTTCCACGGGATTTGAACGAATTATTTTTATTTAAACTGCCCTCAGGGCACAAAGGTCAAACCTTGGTCGCCTTGGACTCTGATACGCACTTGTTAAGAGGTCAATGCCTTACTACGTCATTCATTTATGACCGAGATTCGTAACATCCCCCTCCTTCTAAAGTTTTATAATTATTTCTTTTACATTTTACAATACTAAAAATGTTAATTTTAAGGAATAATTATAAAAGAAAATATTCCGGGGAAAACAATAGTTCAATTGGCTATCCCAATAATTCAATCGAACTGATAATAATAACCTATAATATATGCAATATAAGTTCATCTTATCAAATGGCTTAACTATAGTCATTCAATCATTCAATTTTTAATTCAAAACAATGGACAACTAAATTGTTTATCTAAATCTTGTATACAAGAAAAATACATAATCATTCTTAATAGATATAATATAATACAAGTTAATAATTTCTATTACATTGAACATTCCACTGAAATAAAAACTCTCTCGTCCATTTAATTATAAACTAATATCTTTTACAATTTGTAATTATACAACAAAAGAAAAAATCACTTAATGTCTATTCAGACACGACTTATTTTTTTTCCATAAGGAGAAAAAACTCGCTCTTGATGAAAAAATACTACTAGGCTTGACCTAATTACACAACAACACGATCATTGTCTTGACAGTATTTTTTTTTCAGCCTGTAGGCTTGGACAACATTAGACAACTGTCGGTGACGCGACCCAAAATGTAGGTCAATTCCGCTTTTCTCTCTCTCTCTCTCTCTTTTTTTCCTCTCTCATTCCCAATTGATTCTAGCAATATTGACATCGCTATGCAAATTTTTACCTCATCACCGCTTAGGTCAAAATCTCTACGCGACCAAAACGTTATCGTATTAAATGAGCATTCTTTATCAACCATTATCTCAAAATTAAATTCATTTATGTTAGTTTAAGGAAATTAAACATAGTCTGTTCCAGAATTAAAATAGTTTATAGACAATTTCATTAAAAATATTTCAATTTCTCATTTTACCATGACCTTTCGACGTCATTATTTTCTTTTTAAAAGAGTTCACATTGAAACATTCTATCTTTCATGCAGACATGGATTTACTTGAAACAAATTTGGTTAATTTACTTAATTAACTATCAATCAAAGCAGATTATATTATCTTCATACAATCTTAGTACTACACAGTAAGTACTTATTTTCTTTAGATTACATCAAAGACATTTCAAATACAATATTATTGAAGTACAAAAGATAAAAGATTAGAATTTAAAGAGCATAGACTATATTTTTTTCTGACAGAAATCAATTTAACAATTTTTACAAAACAATTTCTGGTCTGAATGGTTCCATCTCCCAGCTTTTCAGTTATGGTAAGGTTGGAATCCATTGCTCTTTTCCATGTTCCACAAAGGTTTTATTCATTATTCATAGATTCTAGGTTCTCCTGTTCCTCACAGTGTTCAGGTCTACCCAATCTTTTGATTGTCAGTACAATTCATTCAATCTATTTTAACTCATACAGAAAAAAAAATAGATTAGTTTTACAATCTTGACATGAAATCCTTAATTAATAATACATTAGTTGAACATTGGTGTGTCAACATTATAAATTCTCAACCATGACATTCTCAACCATTCTGGTTTACAGTGTCAAGTCAGTGGCACATATCCTAAATTTATACAAAACAAGGATAAGTTTTATTTTACATTAGTTTCACTTCTGGTCTGCTTTTCATGTAACAGTATCCTAAAAGTTAAAAATCATATATAATACATTTCTTGGAATTCTTGTTAGTCATAGTTCTGCCTTGCTGCAACTATTTTTACCCTACATTATCATACATTCAATGATAATATAATAAATGAATAAATTCACACAGAAGAAATTTGCATCCTGACTCAGTGCAATTATTTCAACAACAGTACATGATAAAATAAATCCATAGTACAATCATAAAACATTTCTCAATACTTTAGTGATAGAAAATTCTCTTTTCTTAAAATCATTTACATCTTTATCAATCAGATTATCCTCTCTGCCAAATGTTTCAATTATCATTTCCAGAGATTCTCAAACATATCTTATAATCAGTCCACATTTATAATGTCCTCTGATTTAGAAACCAATTCTGCGGATAAAACTGATCTTTTTCTCTTATAGCAATTATTTTAAATGCTCAACCTAACAAGTTTGTTTAGAAATATCACACTATAATGATATTTACTCTAACAATACTTTTACTCAGTCCTTTTTCATCACAAGTAAGGGATTTAGTTTTAAAATAGTAAGTTTGGTAACTAACTATCAGTGAATTTGTCATTCAATTCATCCTGTACTTCAGGCATAAATTTTACAAATAAGAGTAACAATGTTAACAACCTCAAGCATATTCCAATTGTTTTCAGAAGGTAAGGCTTTATCATTTTCAAATGATATAATATATTTGCCTTGCTTTCATCACACAACAATGGCATCTGCATGTGAGCAGTGTACAATTTTTTTCTAACAAACACAGTTATGTCAGACAAAAAATTTATGTACTTATCTAGGTACTTGATCAGCCCAAGGAGATCCAATTCGGTCTGCCATTCCTCTGGAAGTAGTTTGAGTGGTCCTCGGACAGTGGGTCCAAAGATTGGTCCATAGGCTCCTCGACTTTCCGGATAGGATTCAGTTGTCATCTCCTGCTCCAGGCATAAGTTCTTTAGGACTGGATTGAAGAGTTCCGGGGCGAAGTTGGTCCTTCGATCTGTCGGTATGGATTGTGGTAACCCATAGCTTTTGGTAGTTTCGGTCCAGTTCTCAGCACTCGTTTCTTCAGTGATGCTCCTCAAATCTTCATCTGTACCGGCAACTGCAGGTTTGCATTGTTGTTTGAGCATGCTGTGGTCTATATGTTCATAGACATCAGTAGTAGGAGTTTCTTCCTCGTCGACAGCTTTCTCATGCAACTGTAGCAACTCTGGGTCTACTTTCTGCTCAGCAATCATCTCTCTTCGTGATGACTTCTTTGATTGTTCATTTCCTTTCGGCCAATCATCAATCATGGAGAAAATAGTAGTATCAAGTTCCACTTCTTCTTCCTCTTTCTTCTCTCGTGGGAGAATTTCTTCTTTCTTTTTCTTTTCTTGTGAGAGAATTTCTTCTTTCTTTTTCTGTGGTGTCATACCTTTTATGACATCACCTACAGGATAAAGTTCTTTTTCTTTTCCTGTCTCCACAATAGGACTAGGGTCTTGATTTTCCTTCACAATCAGTTCAGGTCTCACCCTCCCTTTCGCCAAATCATTTGCTAGGAAAACAGATATGCCCTCAACAGGAAGTTTTGATATTACTCCAACTGTCACATATCCTGTCACCAAGTCAGATGTGAGGTATATCCTATGTAGAGGTATTTCTTCTTTCCATTCAAAACCTCTCAATAGGACAGTCTGTCCTGTCAATGTATTATCATTTAATGGTAATACATCTTTAAGCAGCAGTGTTAATGATGCTCCTGTGTCTCGTAATATGTTTACGGACTTCAGTGGTCCTTCCTTTTGTAAGGCCACACAACCTTCACTAATGAACGGTTGAAAACTGCACAGGGTCTCTGTGTCAATTTTATTCTTCCCTTGACCATGACTTACGGGTGTTGTTTCATCTTTCGATGACTTCAGACTCTTGTTCGAGTCAAAAATACTTTGGTCTACTTTCTCGTCTCTGTGGACTTGGACAATTAATCCAATAGTAGACATTCTGTATTTATAATCAGGATATTTATCCTCATTATCTTCAGTTGTAGATTTCTCTACCTTCTGACTTTTGCTCTCAGGCAAATCCACCCTCAGTGTTTCTGGTTTAGAAGAATCTTTCTTCGAATTCAGTTCGTTTGTATCTTCGCTTTCTTGTACATTCTGTATTGGTGCATGTCTGACGCACATTACCACTTTATTAGGTCCTTTTTCTTTCCTTATACTCCAACAGTCCTCGATGCTATGTCCTGTTCTTTTACAAAAAGTACATTGGACGTTTTTGTTGACAGGTCTTTTATTAACATCATTTTGTTTCACAAAATGCTCTTTTTCACGATGTTGTTGTGGTGTGTTTTCTGCTTGCCGTTGTGCCCTATTAAAAGTCTTTTCACCAGCTGTCCTATGACACAGTGTATACTGTTCCGCTAAATCAGCAGCCTTAAGTGGGTCAGTGATATCACGCTCGGATAAATACATTCTTATATCCGGCCTCACTTTGTTAATAAAATCCTCTAACAGAATGATATCTTTCATTTCTTTTAATGTGGAGATATTTCTGGATTTTATCCACTGATCCATTAACTTTTCTTCTGCTCTAAGGAAGTCTAAGTGTGTTTGGTAAGGGGACATTGTGTACTGACGGAACCTTTTCCGATAACTTTCAGGTATTTGGTTATAGGCTTTTAGTACAGTGTCTTTAATGACTTCATAATCATTTAAATGCTCCTCTTTTAACAATAGAACACAATCTCTTGCCCTTCCCTGAGTAAAAGCTGTTCTGACTAATATTCCCCATTTATCTTCTGGGAACTTAAAGTCTCTGCAAGAAATTTCAAAGGTCTGGAAGAAATTAGCTATTTCACTTTCTTTATCAATGTAGGTAGGGACTAGCTTTTTCCATCTGGCCATCTCTACATCATTATGAGATTCTTTTTTAGTAGCTCCTATCTTCGCCAGTTCTATTCTTTCTTGACTTTCTGTTTCTCTTTGACTTTTCTTATCTCTTTCCTGACTTTCTATTTCTAGACGTCTTTCTTCTATCTCAAGACGTTTCATTTCTAGTTGAAATCGGAACTGTTCAGACATCTGACCTTCAACTTGATATCCCTCCGCGCTTGATTCTACTTTCAACTTGCCACTCGCAATCAACACATCTTTTATCTGCTGTGTCAACACAGTCCTCGATGGTGTAGTTTCAGTAACTTCTATCTTCAAGATCTCAGCGATCTCTTTTAACTTCTTTATTGATAAAGTTTTCAGAACTTCTTCTTCTGGATTTTCAATAAATTCCATTCTTTAGTTAAGAGATTTATAAAGTGGTAAATTTTTCCAACTTACGTTTTTCCAATCGGAAGAATACTTCAGCGTTATTAGACTTGCTCAGTAGGTCACGGCTTCAACACACAACACAACACAACTTGAATATATGCTTCACTATACAACTATATCGGACACAGCCCGCAAATTGTTATGGCCTCTTGATTACGATTACTATTATTACGACTCGTTAAATCGGATTCAATGAATATAGTTGTATCTTTATTAGAAGTCTCTAGATTCTGCTAATCTGTAGCCCAAGCTAGGGGTTCCTTGACTGACAGGTCTATGCAGTAATGTAGTTATATTCGTGATAATTATCTTCAACACATTTCTCAACAATGATAGATCAAACAACTCCAGTTGTTGAATAAACAATTTTATTTAAATTGTAGACTCAATATAAACGATCTATAAACTTTATCAACTGATGGCAACATAAGTATTTCAACAAAATGACATTATATGTACAAGTATTAATATAGCGACTTCTCTCTACAAACGTTTAAACTGAACTAACTTTAAGGAGGTCGGGACTTTCCAAAGAAAACTATCATCGAAGATTCTACAGGGTCTTAATACGCATTTTAACCTCTTTCTCTATAAAATACTACGCTCCAGAATTATCCTCCAATTTCCACGGGATTTGAACGAATTATTTTTATTTAAACTGCCCTCAGGGCACAAAGGTCAAACCTTGGTCGCCTTGGACTCTGATACGCACTTGTTAAGAGGTCAATGCCTTACTACGTCATTCATTTATGACCGAGATTCGTAACATATTCTTTTTTTTTTAATCAATTAGCGGTTAAACCTATAATTATGAAAAAGATTGTATATCGACGTAGTGTTAATGTATTACCTCTTTCTTAGTAGTTAGCAAAAGAAAAGTATATATATTTACATATATTATTATATATGTCTCCGACTCAAGCTTCGCCAAATACGTACTTATCCTACTAACTAATAGAATATATTCTAACAAGTCTACAAACATCAGATGGTCATAGAAATACCCTACCTCTGTTGCACTGCCAACCCTCATAGCCGGGCACGCAGCCGTGAAGACAGTGACCATTAAAGTGTAGGCAAATGTCTGGCGAGACAGTGATGTCTTGTATACAGTTGGGACTACAACTGAGGGAGCAGTTATCTCCATAGAGGTTGATATCACATTCTGTACACCAGAACACATGATTGTTAAATCATAATGTCTTTAAAATAGTTCAAAATTGTTAAATAAATATATAGTTGACTTTATCTAGGTTTCTTAATAGGCATGCTTTTGTATTTTACAAATAAGTTAGAAAAATCCGGGTTGAGAATTGAGCATCCGTCTGCCGCTTGTGTAAAATAAAATGATTACACTTTACTACTTGAAATCATTTTAGGAAAGCTTTTGAAAGTCTTTACATTCTTAAAAAAAGTAATATTAATGGATATTTTTTTTAAAATATAGCCTGCGTATTGCTATTAAAGAAATAGAAAATAAGTTATCGGTGGGGAATTGACAAGTCCTAATGAGGCGTGACCTTTTCAAATGGAAGAGATCTTTAACTTCCGGTTCTATGTTTAAATTAGTAAACAAAGAAAGCATGCTTTTGTTGGTGTTTGACAATTGATTTCAACCTCGAGGGCCAGTTCTAGTCTTTTAGAAATATACAAAGGATACAAGATTCGTTTTGAGGAAAAGGTGATTTTTCACTACTGACTTTCACAATAAATCGTATTCTTTTAATAATAATAATAATAATAACGGTGCGTTTATAGCGCATATCCCGTTGCTGATAGTTCTATGCGCAGACATCTTTTGGAAATGAAAGATAATTTACCTCCTACATCTGTTGGTACAACCAGTAACGTAGCACACAGACATGGTTTTTTAATTAAATGATCGAATAAGACCGGAAATATCTTTTTTGTCGACCTTTTATGCATGCATATTTGTTAAGACTTATCAATGTAGGCATGGAAAGCGAAATCGCAAAAGTTAAATATAAAATATGAGACAATAAGGTCACGTGTCTTCAAATTAACCAAAGGCAGTCGGATTTGAAACAAACATTCAACTTTATAAATCCGGATGTGGAGGAAGACCATGGGTATTTGTCGTTTTCTCTTTCTCTATTTCTCTGTAACTTATTTTTTCGTTTCCCAAAAAGCATTAGGCAGCATCAAAATTGTGTCCAGCCAACTGACTTCATGCATTTGTTTTATTCATCACCTTCATTTCTTCTTTAACTCTTCTCAGTGGTCTTTCCTCTTCTCTTTTCCCGATTGTGTTAATCTCAGGACTATGCTAGAAAGCCTCTTTCTGTCCATGAGATTTATATGGCGCAGCCATCGTCTGTTAATTGGTTGTGTGATGCGTCTTGTGTGCAGCATTATCCTAGCCACCACCTCTTGCTTGCGGAAAGCTCTTCAATCTAATTAGGTTCAGAGCTAAATCAAAACTGAAGAGGGTACTAGTCGGGGAATTTTTCTATACCGATGATACAGCTATCGTCGTCAAATCTACAAATGAGGTCCAGACGCTAATTGATAAATTGGATACTGCATGCAACGAAATTCGGTCTAGGCATTAGTAAAAAAAAAACAAAGGTCCTAGATGGGGAAATCAACAGTAGTATAGTTAAGGCAATGGACACTGTGTTATGGTTAAAAAAAACGAAACTGGATGAACCCGATGCTTACTAACTTTACTAAATCATCTAGTATACAGAACGTGCGTTTAAGCACCTTGAGGTATGGCAGTGAGACGTAGTGCACATATTCCTGACAGGAAAGGAAACTGAACACCTTTCATCTCATGAGTCTCATCGTATCCTAGACAGAAGATGGCAGGACAAAATAGCAAATGCAGAGCTAGTCGTCTGCTGGGGAGTATAATTCAGCAGGCCAGGTCAAGTACAATGAAGTGTCGACTCCCTCAGGACATTTGTTACAAAACGTTAAAAAAAGAACAGATACCTGCTGCACGTCCAAAACTGAGATATGCGGATGTCTGCAAATAGAGACTTGAAACACCTCCATTTTGACCCCAACGTTTGGTGGGACATGGCGTACCATAGGCCCTCCTGGAGGGCAGGGATTAAGGAAGGTTCTCGGTTTGCAGGAGACGATCGCGCAAGGCACAAGAAGGGGGAGGAAAATGTGGCCCCTCCACTGTTTTCACCTGCTTATAGTGTGACCGTACCTGTATTTCCAGGATTGGTTTCTTCAGCCACACGAGGACATTTAAAGGGAAAATATCGTCTCGTGAGACGTAAAACACGAGGACATTTAAAGGGAAAATATCGTCTCGTGAGACGTAAAACACGAGGACATTTAAGGGGAAAATATCGTCTCGTGAGACGTAAAACACGAGGACATTTAAAGGGAAAATATCGTCTCGTGAGACGTAAAACACGAGGACATTTAAGGGGAAAATATCGTCTCGTGAGACGTAAAACACGAGGACATTTAAGGGGAAAATATCGTCTCGTGAGACGTAAAACACGAGGACATTTAAGGGGAAAATATCGTCTCGTGAGACGTAAAACACGAGGACATTTAAAGGGAAAATATCGTCTCGTGAGACGTAAAACACGAGGACATTTAAAGGGAAAATATCGTCTCGTGAGACGTAAAACACGAGGACATTTAAGGGGAAAATATCGTCTCGTGAGACGTAAAACACGAGGACATTTAAAGGGAAAATATCGTCTCGTGAGACGTAAAACACGAGGACATTTAAGGGGAAAATATCGTCTCGTGAGACGTAAAACACGAGGACATTTAAGGGGAAAATATCGTCTTGTGAGACGTAAAACACGAGGACATTTAAGGGGAAAATATCGTCTCGTGAGACGTAAAACACGAGGACATTTAAGGGGAAAATATCGTCTCGTGAGACGTAAAACACGAGGACATTTAAGGGGAAAATATCGTCTCGTGAGACGTAAAACACGAGGACATTTAAGGGGAAAATATCGTCTCGTGAGACGTAAAACACGAGGACATTTAAGGGGAAATATCGTCTCACCACAGAAACATAGTTTTTTTCTTCATTTCGTCTGTTATTCATGTCACATAGATGGACCAACCGACGAAAACTTCTTTTCTAGCTCCATAGACAAGTATGTTCTAACAGGAACACTTAGTCAATAAATACACAACATCATTTACTGTCAATACAAAGTGCTCCTGTGTAGCCATCTTTACATCCACTGGTACACGCCCCTGTTACTGCGTCACACTCGCCGTCACCCTCACAGTGTACACTACAGTTTTGAGTACATGCTGTCCCGTAGGTAAACACTGGACATTCTGGAGAGTAAAAGTTAGAGTTAAGGTTTAATACATTTTTGAGTACAGACCTTACTTTAGGTAGACATTGGTCAGACTGGAACAAAACAGCTAATGATGATTAATAATAAAAAATGTCATTTCATAACACTTAAAAAAATGTAGAAAAATGAAATTCAAACCTCAATTCAAAATTAATGTATGCATTAATGAATAAACTGCTTACGTTTCTCACAAATGTCTCCACTTCTTCCAGGCAGACATTCAAGGCAATGACCTCTGACTTTATCACAAAGCTGACTAGGACACCTCTCGTCACATTTACTCTGACAATCTTTGCCATAGAAAGTTGACGGACAGGCTGTGACAAACAAATTAAAAACGCACTCTTTTGACATATTATAACGCAGTCCTTTGAAAACTTTATAACGCCGTCGCGTTGCCATGTATTTCTTGGGCCGCCTCTTTTGGTCGGCTACGTGGCTTCCTTTCGGCTTTTACGACTAAACGTCATAAAACTTCTAGAAGTCTATTTCTTTCCCAGGTCAAAGTCTTCTGTTTTTTCTGTGTTTGGAGTATTCATAACAAGTTACTTCTTTTTACAAGAAAAGCTTGCTATTCTTATGTTTAACCCCCGACCTGGAAGACCAGGGCACTAGTTTTTGTCTGACCCCTACTCGCGCAGATTTTGTTGAACCTCCCGCTGATATAGCTCTTAAACTAAATTCTAAAACTGACATCAATTCACATCAATGATCATGACTAATAATGTATTTAACATTCTAAGAAAAGGGGCTCGTTTTTACTTCTTTTCATTTTGATAGAGAAAGATCTATACATGCCTTTTCTTTTTCACAGTTTCCAAGCAATTTTGTCCCATTCATTTTCTTGCTAAAATCAATTTCAAGTTTGACTTATTATGTAAGTGATCAGTTTACATTGAATCTTACCAAGGGAGCAACCGCTGCCTATATATCCATCGTCACAGCCAGATACACAACCTCCAGTGCTGACTTGGCAGGATTCAGTCTTGTTACGGCAGTTACACTTGTTCTCACAATCACGGCCATAGGTACCACTTGCACAAACGGTCTCTACAAAACAAAAAAAATCATCTGATTCTAATAAACCATCATTTACTTAAACATCATCTGATTTTTCTAAACCATCATCTGATTTTTCTAAACCATCATCTGATTTTTCTAAACCATCATCTGATTTTTCTGAACCATCATCTGATTTTTCTGATCCATCATCTGATTTTTCTAAACCATCATCTGATTTTTCTAAACCATCATCTGATTTTTCTAAATCATCATCTGATTTTTCTAAACCATCATCTGATTTTTCTGAACCATCATCTGATTTTTCTAAACCATCATCTGATTTTTCTAAACCATCATCTGATTTTTCTAAACCATCATCTGATTTTTCTAAACCATCATCTGATTTTTATAAACCATCATCTTATTTTTCTAAACCATCATCTGATTTTTCTGAACCATTATCTGATTTTTCTTAACCATCATCTGATTTTTCTAAACCATCATCTAATGTTTCTGAACCATCATCTGATTTTTCTAAACCATCATCTGATTTTACTAAACCGTCATCTGATTATAATGAACCACTATCTGATTCTACTAAACCATCATCTAATTTTTCTGAGCCATCATCTGATTCTACCGAACCATCATCTAATTTTCCTGAACCATCAACTGATTTTACTGAGCCATCATATGATTTTTCTGACCCATCATCTGATTTTTTTAAACAATCATCTGATTCTCCCGAACCATCATCTTATTTTACTAAACAAGCATATGATTCTACCGAACCATCATCTTATTTTACTAAACAAGCATATGATTCTACCGAACCATCATCTGATTTTACTGAACCATTATCTGATTTTTCTTAACCATCATCTGATTCTACTAAACCATTATCTGATTTTACTGAACCATCATCTGATTCTACCGAACCATCATCTGATTCTACAAAACCATCTGATTTTTCTGAACCATCATCTGATATTTCTTTACCATCCTCTGATTCTACCGAACCATCATCTGATTCTACAAAACCATCATCTGATTTTACTGAACTATTATCCGATTTTTCTGAACCATCATCTGATTTTACTAAAGTATTATCTGATTTTACTGAACCATCATCAGTCAAACAATTCCTAGTGGCCACGGAAACTTGCGAACGTTGCATATACAATCTAAATGATCTTACATGGATATTTTACTATTTACTTACTAACTGTTGTGACATTGGGTTTGGGTTAGTGTTATTACATGGAAGCATTTTATGAAGGAACGGAATTCAACAATTACTATTGGTACATGGGAAACTATTATTTATGAACTCCCATTTACAATACAAACACTTACCTCCAAAAGACTGGAATTCGCAAATTGTGATCAACATTCTTGGGCCAAAAATAGTGATCACCACAGATGTCAGTGGAATTTTCAAGTCATCAGGTGAAGGAATAACAGTATACTTAAATAAGGGATTCCTTTCTTGATATTTATTGTGTGTATAGTTAGTTACTACTTTGTTGGAATTTCTGCTAACTAAATTGAAGCCTTGAAGTCTGTCCCTTAATACTGTCAATACAAACAAAAGCAATAAGTCTATACACAAATATCTTTATATACTGTGCTTTATTTTTATACTTTATCATTATAATAAACATTTTTTAAGTTCCCTATGTGCGTAAAATCCCCTTTTATGTAAGATAATCATCAACATATATAATTGCCGTGAGTTTGTTTGTTTGTTTATATATATATATATATGTTTGTTCGCTATAGGCACCTAAGCCGTTTGATTAATCGGGACAAAAATTAAATGTATAAATCGGAAACGTCCTCCAAAAGATAATTTTATTTTATGACTTATAATCATGAATGTGTTAATTTAAAACATTCAAAATGTTAGATCCAGCCATGCAAATTAAATATAACCGTACATAACAAATGGCCATTTCCGTTCATTACTATGTTGAACGCGATGTTTTGTATGTTGAACGCGAGGGTCTTTTCGGGTTTCCCCAATTATGCTGTTGTTTTTTTAATGTGGCGAGACCATTTTTTATAAGTTACGCACCGCAATTTGGCTTGGAGAGTTTCAATTGTTTACTTTAAAAAATACTAGCGTATGACGTAATGTCTATCAAATTATTTATTTTTTAATTATTGATGTTTGCATTATCCTTTTAAGTAAAAAGTAACCAAATGTTTTAATTATTTAATGGATTTACGTCACTATTGAGAATATCCTTTAATAGGCGACTGTATACACTCTATAAATTAAATGATACGAATGATAAAAAAACAAGTTAGGCCTATAAAAGATTACTTTCTAATACCGGGTACCATAAGCTTGACAGCAACAATAAAAAATAAAAACTAAATACCGAAAGAAACATTCTCAGTACTGTTTTATTGATACAATAAGCAAGAACAAAAATTAAATACCGAAAAAAATCGTTCTCACTTTAGTTTTTATGGTATTGAAATATTATTTTCTACGCTTTTTTTTATTATTTACCTTTTTATTGTTTGGTATTGTGTTTTTTTTTCTTTTAGATAGTATATTATTGTTAATTTAATAGGCTATTATTAATAACAAGACAAGTCAACACAACTGCTTGCTACGTTTTAATACCAGAAGCTTGACAGTAACAATTATTATGCATATGCCAGGGTCAGGGCGACCAGAAACAATTGAAAAGAACAAATACTAAATACCGAAAAGAAACGTTAATTGTCTTTTTTGTAATATAGTCTCTTTTTTTTAACAAAACACATTGCCGTCATTTTGACGGGCATAACCACTAGTAACACAATAATAACTCTATACTCTCGATCACTTCACAGTTTTTCACCAAGCTGCTAAAAACTCTTTTAAAGTAATTCCCTACTTACAAGCTCTACAATACCTTTTAAAGACCAAGTGAAGAGCTTTTTATCAAAATTGAGTTAACATTTGATTTTGATAGTAAATAGTGTATTCAGTATCTGAATGTTAAAAAAAACATTTATACAAAATACCAAAGATACATTTTAAGTAATTAGTTCAATATTTGCACTTAAATGTGTGTGTTTTTCGGAAGATTACTCCAAATCTCGTAGCCATTTGAGATGTTTTTATTTCCGGCAATATAGGAAAGTGACGTAACATAAAGGATTCCGACTAGGAAAAATGAATATTGTCACGTGTTTTGAATCTATTGCCACATGTTTTGAATCTTTTCCCGGTTCTTATTTTTAACAAAATGGTTAAATATAGATTTATAGCGTCTATTTTTATTTATTTATTTCCCTTGTGATACGTCACTGCCGTATGAGGCTATTCCAAATCTCGTTCCTTTGAGAAAAACCTCTTCACTTGGTCTTTAACAATGCAATGTGTTGTTTATCGAGCTATGTAGTTATATTCGGCATACATTGGTTTTGTGTATCAATTTTTTTTATACATTAAAATATTATTATAACTTAGGGTAGAGATTGGTGAATACTGACTTGCATAAGAGTTTTTTGTCTTCATTACCTTTCTACTTCTAAAGACTATTGTCTATTAGTGGAGCTTACCTAGTGAATTACCTAGTTCCGTATCTACAAAATCCAAAACCTATGTAGGCCTACATATAGAAAGGGGATAATTAAAAAAGGGTTACAAGAAATGTTTTCAGAATATGCCGGACACCTTCTAAAAATACCCGGACACCTTCTAAAAATACCCGGACACCTTCTAAAATACCCAGACACACTCTCAAAATACCCGTCACCTTCTAAAATACCTGGACGCCTTCTAGGCCTACATATAGAAAGGGGATAATTAAAAAAGGGTTACAAGAAATGTTTTCAGAATATGCCGGACACCTTCTAAAAATACCCGGACACCTTCTAAAAATACCCGGACACCTTCTAAAATACCCAGACACACTCTCAAAATACCCGTCACCTTCTAAAATACCTGGACGCCTTCTAAAAATACCCGGTCACCTTCAAAAAATACCCGGTCAACTTATAAAAATACCCGGACACCTTCTAAAAATACCCGGTCACCTTCTAAAAATACCCGGACACCTTCTAAAATACCCGGACACCTTATAAAAAGACCCGCCATCTTCTAAAAACACCCGGTCACCTTCTAAAAATATCCGCCATCTTCTAAAAATACCCGGTCGTCTTCTAAAAATACCCGGACACCTTCTAAAAACACCCGGACACCTTCTAAAAATACCCGGTCACCTTCCCATTCTTACCCACTCAGGTTTGTCACACATGGGAAAATACAGTATTTGTTATACATGTCTGGTAATGTTTTATTTTAATGCCTATTCTATACCGGACAGTTTGTTCAAACACCAGACTGTCAGGTATAAAACCTGGCAACTCTATACTTAATTTATATTAAAAGAAAACCATTCCTACTATCTCTGTTAAAAAGGTTGAATTTGTTGATTAAATAGTTCCGTTTAAAGTCAACTTTCCACCAGGGATTCTTCTGCCACATAGTGTGCGTACAACTTTTTGTTAACAAGAAGCCGTTTGTATTGCCGTCTACCGCGTTTGCTGGATATGAACATGATTTATCACACTGGTTATCCGAATAGATGCTGGACTGTGTAGCGTTATTGTGTATTGCTACATTCCTTCCTGTTGGAGTCAAACGAAGAAGAAGAAAAACTAAATATCCAGAAATAGCATAACTATAGTAGTGTGGATAAAAGTGCTTTAAAGTACGCTCTAAAGTACTCTAAACTACGTGAAGATTGTAGAATTTATAAATTACAAGAGGCAGGGACAGGCAAACAGTGTGAGGGTTGGACGGATGAATAGACTAGATAAGAAGTTATATAAAAAGATCAAAAGATAGCCAAATTAGATGGAAAGATAGGCTTATTGACAGATAGATATTTAATTGGTTATATTGTTAATTAAGTCGTTAGTTAAATATAGGAATATATTATATTATGATAGATAGATATCAAGACCTGAAAATATGGTGATTTGTTAAATTACCGACCATTTAATAAATGTAAACACTAGATTAGTATCAATAAGAAAGTTAACGATATAAACATATTCAAGATATATAATACATCCATACCTCCAGTTACGTATATAGAACACATATAAGCCACAGCTTGTCCAGTAAAAATAATCTGCTCGACACCAAAAGGTCTGTCACAGTGGATATCGACGGACGTATTATTAACAATGGTCAGTATCTTTTTAGAACAACCAGTTTTTGGAGAAAACTGAATATCTAGTGTACTGAGCAAGTCAAGATAGCCTGAAAGGGTAATTTAAAACATATATTTAATCATTTAATTAAACAAACATAGATACAAAGTTCTCAACAAAAAAAAAGTGCATATTAGTTTGCATTTGTATAACTTTGCGTGATTGTGTGTAGTTGTATCAACTTTATTGTTGTATGCAAATGGTTTTCATCTATCTTAGTGGGCCTACTTGTAAAATCTAAGCGACTGATGACGTAATAATAATATATTCCCTTATGTGGAACGATGTACTGCCTTAAAAAAGGGAAAACCACTTTGTTAATGATACTTTGCCACACTCAAAAGCGAAATTGATATAAAGACTTTATTTCTATAGGCGCACCACAATATGCAATGAATAATAAAAAGTAAAAACCGATTTTTTTTAGGTTGTTTAATGTGTTATCATCGCCAACGTGTTTATCTGCTTCGTTTCAGCTCAATGGGATAACGAGACGTAGGTAAGTTAAGATAAGATAAGATAAAGTATTATAGTTTTCCGAAAAAAAAATTGAACGAAAAAAAAAAAGCAAAGCCAATATAAATGCTATAAAACAAAAAGGCAGCGTAATAAATTATTTGAAGTCTTCTAATGTGTGTGCAAAGTAGGTAAAAAAATAATGTCTAAATTGTCTCTGTAATATACATGTATTAAGCTTTTCTTTATTTGGATATGTGCTTGGTTACGTTGTGCTTGGTTACGTTGTCGAAAAATCATTTTTATGACCTACGGCAGGTTAACACAAAATAATTATAATATATTATGTATAAATTATACAACATTTTCCAAATCAGGAATGACTCGTTTACACTTAAAGTTAAATAAAAAATGTGATATTTACACCTGACAAGTGTAACATCTGGAATTAAATCAATTAATTTATAAGTCAATTATACCATATTTTATGTGCTTTGTCATTGACAAATCTTAAATCTTATGCATGCATAAATTTTGGATGACAAATCACTTCCGTTCCTATTCGCTAAATTGGATTTTTTTTTAATGGCTGGCTTCTGATAAAAATTCTGGCAAACTCACTTTTAATATCGAGGACATTATCCTCACAATAATACATAATAGCCTTTCTTTATTTGAAGTCGGCCTGAACTTGATAGTGCAATGAATTTTTCAACATCCGTGAAAGAAATACGCAGGCGTCTAGAAATCTAGAGAGTACTTTCAGACGCGTGCAGACTTAGGTCTGAGTTAGAAGTAAACTAAAATGATTTTGCATGGGTATTTATTGCATGTCGAAAATTGACTTGTTCGTCCGTCAATCATCCGGACCAGTCCAATAATTTAGGTGGGATCCAACATCCAATTAATTACGAGAGACAGAAATTCATTCTGTCAAAATTCCCAACCCGTATATTTCGTAATGACTGGGGAAAAACTGGTTGACTTCAAGGGACCTAGGTTTGTCATGATTGTAAGCACCTTGACCGAGTCAGATTGACAGATGTGCCCACATTTCCACTAGCCATTATATTATCTTTACAACTCTCAAAGCAAGCCCATCTCATCTGTCCGTATGTACACAAAGGGAGAACCCGCCACCCAGATTGTTCTAAGCAAAACAGCTCGAGATACCGACGGTGGCCAAGTTCTATAAATAAACAAAAAGCGATTCTGTTGTAGTGGCGCAGCCTTGGAAAAAGCCGATAACACTAAACAAAGGGGAGATAAGCAACCGACGACATTTTCTAAGTCTGACCGATTTGCTAAGCGCGGCCCAAAATGGGTCATTCTATCCTAAAGCTTACAAATTATCAAATGGGCATAGGCCTATCGCTAATATTGCGGGCTAATTAATATTATGCTAATTACATATTAGTATTATATTATTATAAAAATATATATATTATTAGTACACTAGAATTGTTTTTTTTACCTCAAAGATAATTCCCATTTACAAGACTTGTTTTTACCATAAACTATAATAAGATGGACCGCTTGCTCTATTTTTAGAGCTTATATCAACTTTTTTTCCGTGCGCAACCAATAAAGCTGTCTTAAATTACTTCTACGCGCCTCGTTTTTTCTTAGATGTTTCCGCTTTATACAACTTTCGATTTTAATTTTAATTTTTCATTGAGAAAATTGAAGCGATTCAATAAAACGGAAGTGCAAAGGAAACAACGAATCGGAAATTCCGAAAATCAGTGTTTCGAGTCATGATATAGAAGAAATACTAAAGCAAGCGGTCCATGTATATTATAGTTTATTGTTTTACAACATTAATACTTACTAAAATCAGTCACCACTAGTCTCATCCAGGTCATAATGGTCACGTTAGGCCAGTGTAGAAAGACTTTGAGTTTTCGTGTGTCGGGGTTGCAGGTAGAATCGTCACCATCGGTGAGGTTGCCTATGTCGGAGCGAGATGACTCCCCAATGTCTTCTGTTTGAAATAAGTCAAGTTTGAGGCACAGACAGACGACTAATCAAACGTGACTATGTCCGCCTCATAATCTCTCTGTCTCTCTCTCTGTCTCTCTCTCTCTCTCTCTCTGTCTGTCTCTCTCTGTCTCTCTCATATATATTTCTTTTATCTTTCTATCTCAATAACTCTCTATCTCTCATATTCTCTCTCCTTACCTATCTCTTTCTTAATCTATATCTACCTCTCTCTAAGTCTCTTGTTTTCTCTGTCCCTCTCTTTCTCTCATATTCTCTGGTTCCACGACAACTCGTCCACGGACTTTTCGTGAATGACGCTTCGTCTACAGAAAGTAGATCTTCTGACAATACGTCTACCACGACATATCTTCTACCGACACGTTATCTATTGCAACAGTTAGTCTACCAGACAATTCATTTACCGCGACAATTTGTCTACCAAACACTTTGTCGACCACGACATTTCACCTACTAGACATATCATTTACCGTCACATTTCGTCTACTAAACACTTTGTCTACCACGACATTTCATCTACCAGACGATTCGACTACCGACAATTAATTGACATTTAGCCCACCGACATTTAATGTTCGTCAAACGAAAATTAAAATAGGAATGTCCATAATTTGTCTCTTAAAATTTGGTCAATCAAAAGTTGGATAATAATTCAATTTAAAATAATAATAATGGTTATTTTAATAGCTTCTATCCATGCTATTTTAGCATGCAGTGTGCTCTAGAAGATAATTACGTCTTAGATAATTGGATGGAATGTACAAGATATATTGAAACTATTTATTTTATCAAATAAAGTTAATGTGTTTCATTGTAATATCATAGACTATAATATACATAGACCGCTTGCTTTAGTATTTCTGCTATATGATGACTTGAAACACTGATGTTCGGAATTCCCGATTCTAAATAACGTAATTGCTATACAGGAAATAAAGTTATTGATATACAACTTCCGTTTTATTTAATTGCTATGATTTTTTCAATGAAAAATTAAAATCGAAAGTTGAACAGAGCGGAAACATTTATAGATCAGTGTTGTGTGCGCACGGACAAAGAACATTAGCTCTAAAAATAGAGCAGGCGGTCCATCTTATTATAGTCAATGATAATAGAACTAATAGGCCTACAAGTATTCATTAAAGTCGGGAAAAATGCGATTTAATAAAACGGAACTTGTATAACAATTACTTCATTTAGAATCGGGAATTGCAACAACAAAAAAAAAGAAGATAATAGCATAAAAAACTAAAGCAAGCGATCCATGTATATTATAGTCTATGGTAATATATAGTATAATGAACCAGGACTTTTTTTTATATCGCGCATCTTTCCATGCTTTTACATTTAGCATGTTCGGTGCGCTTTCTTTATTGTTGCTATCCCATAATATGTCTTTAATCCCCATTTTGACTTTTTAAGCAATTAAGGATAAAATATTGATCATTACTTATTTTATTTTACCAGCTATAAAATTTAAATATTCTAATATTGCAGGTAGAATCGTCACCATCGGTGAAGTTGCCTATGTCGGAGCGAGATGACTTTTTCTCTATCACTTTCTTACATCCTTAGTATGTACCCGTCTTCTCTTGTCTGCTACACCGTGCAACTTCTGCACCAACGTTAAAGCCGGTCCTGGATTTTAAAAGAAAACAATGAGTTTTATCATTAGACTAGGCCTACTTGCTACTGTTTACCACTTAAATAAATAGAAATTTTCGGTTAAAAAAAAACACTATTGTAGTGGACGAGTAGTTATATCTGTATTTGGTGTATTGGTAGATGAACAAATGGGTAAACAAACTGTCAGTAGACGAACTGTCCGTAGACAATATTAGTAGACAAACAGTGGCAGTAAACGAATTGCTTGGTAGACGAAATGTCGCAGTAGACAAATCGTCTTGTAGGCGAACTCACTTCTGTACACATGGGCTTCTCTGTAGGCGAAGTGTAGCAACCACCAATACGCTTACATCAAAAGCACATTGGTAATCGAAAATCGTGGGGGGACAGCCCTTGCTCTAACTCCCGATACCCTCGCTCCCACTTGCATTCGAGAGGCCTGAGGCCCGGGTGGGAAAGTAGAAATGAGCTCAACCCCGTCCAAGTGTCTGGATGCCCATACCTATAGTATGGGATTTGCACTACTTTGCGGCGTTGTAGGTATACGGGTGAGCCACCACGATAATGACAAAGTTTTGATATAAGAAATTTCTTTAGACGAGTTGTCGTGGTAGAGGTAAAGTCGGTAGACCTCATTTCTGTAGACGAAGTTTTTTTAGTGTCGTAGACGAAAAGTCTTATTTCCTATGAGATAAGCACTTATATAAATAGATGGATCGATACACACACACACAACTTCCTACCTACCTACCTAACTACCTACCCACCTACCTACCTACCTACATACTGACCTACCTACCTAACTACATACATACATATATATATATATATATATATATATACTGTTACGAAACGACGTATTAATACAGATGTGAGGTGTTATATTAGTGTATTATATGTAACGCCGTAGGATTCAATCGTTAGACGCAATTGTTTGGTTGACCTAGATAAATAGATGTCACCGTTCTAGCTGAGTGTAATTTGACACTTGACCTCGTGTCGCTTCTCTAGAGAAGAAGTGTTAGCCGAGATAATTAACCCCCTTCCCTCCATTTCCGCTATCATTTACAAACATTTACAACTCTTCCACTAGGGTGGTTAAGTTACTTGGCCTGCCATCTACAAGTAGTACAAGTCGTGACACTGAATTGTAATCAGTAACTACAATCCCCCCCCCCCACCTACACCTTTTTTACAATTACCTCTCTCTCCTCCTATCCCGCATTTTTCCCTGAAGAAAACACATATACGCTCACCCACTTGCATAGATACTTTAATTGGAAGCGTCTCCAATAGCGCCTTAATGTCTATTTTGCTAAGGTTTAAGGGCACCCTGAGGTCTGGCATGATTGTTATATTGTGTGAAGTTTAATCAATGTACTGTAATTAAGTAAGATTAATGTTTCGAGCTAAACCCTGACCTCGCCCTATCCGCCCAGTCGAACAAAGAGAAATTGACTCTGTTGTTCCATTAATTAAACGACTTTCTAACCAGACTTGTGTCTGTGTTTTTGGGAGTGGAAGTTTTTCCCCTAGTTAAGATTGGCTGTACCTTATGCTATAAAAGAGCCCGCACGAGGTTGGACTTCAGTCGAGGGTCTAATATTTTGTAAGGAGTAGAACATGTTATTAAAGTACTTATTTTTCTCTATTAAATAGTCATTCAGTTTAACTTGGAACTTAGTCGCTATTATCTACATTATTTTTATACTTATATTTGGAACTGTGTTCATCATGGCTATTCTGACCTTATTATAATAAAGATTTATGTTATGAATTCACCACGGATTTGACTGTTATTATTATTTGCATTGTGGAACTATTACATCATAACTATAGTCAAGAACTTTCTTATTCCACTAAGAATCTACACTATTTATTTTACAACTGAGCCAACTGCAAGGAAGTAGACTGTTGCATTCGTATGGAGTAGAATCCGATTGATAGGTCTTCACCATCAATACTATCCTGGACTAATAAATAAATAATATATATATATATATAATATTCAAATCAACAAGGTTCTAATAATCTGGAGGCCGTTCCGGCTTCGTAATAAATTTGGGGGCAAATCGTCCACGATATTGCACTTTCTATCTTGCAAAATAAAGGAAGATTCTACAAAAAGAAGATTTATCTACAATATTGTCTGAATTGGACAATTTCTATCAAATTATGTTCCAGTTATACTCAACGTAATAGTGTCAATTTTGTGTCGAAAAGTGTTTTATTCAAAGGACAAAAGTAAGTTGACCACACTTTATCTTATCTTTACCAATATTAAAAACAAGATGGAAGCATCAACTAACTTTACTTCAGACCAACTTAACAAAATGACACTCACACAACTAAAAGACATTGCTCAAACGTTAGACATCCAGATAACTGAAACAACACCCGAAAGAAATAAACTTATTAAAGAAATTACTGATTGCTTAAAAAGGCAAGGTACATTGATGGAAGAATATGAATCGATAGTACATACTGCTAGTGAAGACGAATCAATTGAGTCAAATTTATCTGAATCACAAAAGACCAATCACACTGTCACTGTTCGTGAGTCAAGCATACACAATGGACTTAGTGAAGAACTAAGGTTCAAACTATAATTAAAGAAAATGGAATTGGAAATTGAAAAAGAAAGAATTGCTAGTCAGGAAAGAATTGAAATAGCACGGGCTCGCAGTACCAATCATGTACACTCAGAAATCGAATTGGAACTGTACAAATATCGAAAATACATTCCAGAATTCGATAGCAACCACATCGAAGAATTCTTCATGATGTTTGAGAAGCAGGCCGCAGATTATCACTTTCCAGATAATAAGATGGCTGTATTATTACGTTCAGCCTTGACAAAAGGTAAAGCATTAGACGTTGTCTTGAATCTTACCGTAGAGGAAGACAATGACTACGAACTGATTAAGAATCGAATCCTACTAAGTTATGCTTTGACTCCAGAAAAATACAGAAAGATTTTTAGAGATTTCAAGAAGGAACCAGAACAATCACACGTTGATTTTCTGAGAATCAAAGAGAAACATTTTGATCGTTGGATCAGATCTAAAAATGTGAATGGCGAATATGAGAAACTGAGAAATCTTATGTTGACAGAGGAATTTAACAATTGCGTTCGCAACGATGTAAAAATTCACTTATCCGACAAAGGTGTTGAAAACATCAAAACAGCAGCAGTATTGGCAGATGAGTACATCATTATTCATCAACACAACCGAACCTTCCAACCTGATAAATCCAAATTCAAGAATCAATATGCAGTAGTGAAAAAGAATGCAAAATGCACAGATGAATACAATAAGCAAAAAACTGATAAGCAGACGACTAATGGTTCCATGCAAAAGAAACCTACGTGCAGCTTCTGTAAAAGGATGGACACGTTAGGGAAAACTGTTGGAGTTTACAAAACAGACAAAGTAAAGAGAAAAAGAATATAGTACTAACATGTATCGCTACCAATCCTAAGACTCGTTTATACCAATCTGACAAGAAGGTAACAAAAGCTAAAACAGAGACATTTAGTGTTAGTCATGAAAATACGACAGAAAGCACAATGACATGTCCAGATATTTCAAAACCTAGAGAACTCCAGAAATTAGAGACCATGGTTTTTGAAAACTCACATCTGAACTCTACCGTGAGTAAAACAGATGGAACCTTAGCAACAGAAGTGTTCACCTCTTGCAGTAATATAGAACAGGTTGAAGAACAAGATCTTATAGACACCGATCTATTCAAGAACTTTTTACCCTTCATTACTGAAGGATATGTGTCATCTATTGATGATGAACTCAGTGAACGAAAGATTCGAATCCTTAGAGACACGGGAGCATCGACTTCATTACTACTCAAGGATACTATTCCTATTTCGAAATCGACTTACACAGGACAGAATATCGCACTGAGAGGTGTAGATATGGCAACAATACTAGTTCCTCTACATCGTATTCAGCTGAAGTCTGAATATTATAATGGACCTGTTACTATTGGGGTGCAGACAGCACTACCTATTAATGGCATTTCTCTGATATTAGGAAATGACATTGCTGGAGACAAGGTACGCCCTGTATCCAAAGAAATTCATAACCCTGACAGAAGTGAGACTACAGACAATTCTGTATGCGTCCTTACCAGAGGTAACCACAGCACAAACAGAAAATGAACCAGAAATTGATCTACAAGCGACATTCCTGGCTGACATTCTTAGTGGTCCCTCAGTCGAGACTAAAGGAAGTAACATGTCACCAAGACAATTACTTACCTTAGAACAGGAGAAAGACATGGATATCGAAAAGCTGAGAAAGGAAGCAGTAAGCGAGAAGGAGGTGGAAAAGATGAATATAGGTTATTACCTAAAAGATGGTTTACTCATGAGAAAATGGAAAGAGAAAAACACTGACAACGAAAATTGCAACGAGATACACCAGATTGTAGTACCAACCGTGTACCGAAAGGACATTTTACATATGGCTCAGGATTCGCCATATGCTGGTCACTTAGGTGTCAATAAGACTTATGACAGAATTCTTTCATACTTCTACTGGCCTGGACTACACAAAGATACTTCATCGTTGTGCAAATCTTGTCATGCATGCCAAATGGTAGGGAAACCAAACCAGACCATTCCGGTTGCTCCATTAAAGCATATACCGGCATTCTCTGAACCATTCAGCCACATCATCATAGACTGTGTTGGCCCACTACCTAAAACCAAGGCTGGCCACCAGTACCTCTTCACGATCATGTGTTCTGCTACAAGATTTCCAGAGGCTATTCCCATGCGCAGCATCAACGCTGACAAGATCTCCGACGCACTTATCGGATTTTTTTCACGATACGGACTCCCTAAGACCGTACAATCCGATCAAGGCTCCAATTTTACATCGAAGTTGTTTCGCCAAGTTCTACAGCGGTTAGGCATCCGCCATGCTATGTCGAGTGCGTATCATCCACAAAGCCAAGGAGCTTTAGAACGCTATCACCAAACTCTCAAGAACATGCTTCGAACATACTGCTTTGAACATGGAGGAGATTGGGATCGTGGAATTCCCTTCGTACTCTTTGCAACCAGAGAGGCTGTCCAAGAATCCCTCGGATTTAGCCCTTTTGAGCTGGTATTGGGTCATGCAGTTCGCGGACCCTTGAAATTGCTGAAAGAAACCTGGTTGTCATCAACTGAAGAAACTGGTCTACTCACCTATGTGGAGAACTTTAAGACTCGGTTATATAATGCATTAACCCTTGTAAAGCTTAATCTTTTACAGGCACAAAGCAAGATGAAGGCTTACTATGATACCAAGGCAAAAACCCGAAGCTTCAACCCTGGCGACCAAGTACTGATGCTGACACCCATGATTGGTCAACCCATGAGTGCCAAGTACACCGGACCGTATGAAGTGGTAGCCAAACTTAGTGAATTAAATTATATTGTGAAAACCCCTGATAGGAGGAAATCACAGAGGGTGTGCCATATTAATATGTTAAAGCCTTACATCATCAGACTAGTGCAGAGCGCCATTGCGCCAGTAAACACTGTCTCAAAGGTTGAGATCGAGTTGCCCAAAGTTGAGCGTAAGCTGGCCGAGAGTAAATTACACAATTCAGAATCCCTTAAGGACCTGGATAACAAATTGGCACACCTACCAAATTGTGAAAAGTCCTCTATCAAAGGTTTGATTTTTGAGAACATTGACCTTTTTAATGATATTCCAAGGAAAACTCACTTAATCCGGCATGATGTTATTATAGATGAAAATGTAACGCCTATTAAACAACATCCATACAGAGTAAATCCGATCCAGTTGGAGCACATCCGCAAAGAGGTCGACTACATGCTCGAGAACAACATAATCACCACTAGCAATAGTGACTGGTCATCCCCTTGTGTCCTGGTACCAAAACCTGACGGATCCTTACGTTTCTGTGTAGACTATAGGAGGGTAAATGCTGTGACCAAGACTGACTCCTATCCTATCCCAAGGATAGACGACTTGATTGACCATGTTAGCGACGCTAGTTTTGTGACGAAGATCGACTTGTTGACGGCTTATTTTCAGATCCCACTGACGGATAGAGCTCAGGAGTTATCTTCAGTTACGACACCAGATGGACTTATAAGTTCACGGTCATGCCCTTTGGCATGGTGAATGCCCCGGCAAGTTTTCAGCGCCTGATTAACTCTATTATACGAGACATACCACATTGTCACGCGTACCTTGACGACATTGTAGTGTATAGCGACAACTTTGAATCTCATCTAAAGTGTTGATGTCCTATTTTTATTATGGGACCATCAAACATTACTACCAGTCTTTTCAGAGTATTTGAGTTGCAGTAGCTGAATTATTTGCTATTAAACATCAAAATAGACGACATCACCACAATATAACTTCCAACTTGTAATAAATAAGAGAACGCCTTGTTGCAGCATATTATTTAATAACAATTCATTAACAGTTGACACTTCACATCCAATGAACAAATATAGCTTTATAGTAGCAACATAATACACAATTTTATTTATTTTTCCTGAGTCTAATTATAATGCCGGCGTTCCTTGTGAGTTATGAGAAAAGACTGCCGACCGCATGGACAGTCACTTGACTATATCCACTTCCGATATAGGTTTTCTTAATATCCAAAAATGGGTTTTATTTCGACTTTTTAATTATTAATATAGCTACTACCTATATATTATTTAGTTACTCCATAGCATACCCCCCAACCACAGAGAAAAAATAATAATTTATTATTATTTTTGATACGAAAAATGTTTACAATAATGAAAAAAAAATTATCTTAATCTTAATTAATGCATATAATCATTCATTTAATAATACATAGAGAAAAAAAATTCATTTAATATATGTACAAACAATCAAAAAACATATTTATAGGCAGAAATATGACACAAAGAATAATGTCTAATGTTTATATGACAATTAGTCATAGACAACTATCTTTAGGTATTGTCTAATCAACTTCAGTAATACTGAGATAAACTATTGGATATCAGTGATGTGTATCGATAATCTAGACAGCACATCAGGTAAATGGTTATCTTTTCCTACAATACTTTTTATCTGAAATTTGTAATCTGATAGAAGTAAAGCATATTTATTTATTCTTTTGTTATTAACATTAGAGACATTAAAATTCACAAGCGGTTTATGATCTGTGAGAATTGTGAAATGACGACCCAACAAATAGTATTGAAACTTAAGTACAGCATAGACTATACACAAACCCTCTAATTCTATGACACTAAAATTCCTTTCACTTTTAGTCAGTGCACGACTTACATAATAGGCAGGTTTATAAACTATTTCAGAGTCCACAATGACCTTTTTGTAAATACAAGCCCCTAAACCGGACTTTGAGGCATCACAAGCTATAATGATGTCATCATCTTTTTGTATTGTTTCTAGTATTGGTTCCTTAGAAAATGCATCTATTAGAATTTTAAATGATTTTTCACATTGGTCAGTCCAATTTACAATATTGGGTTGAAATTTTTTTGTGAGATCTATAATAGGTCTAACTATTTGACTATAGTTTGGAATGAATTTACTGTAATAGTTAAATAATCCAAGTAATGCCCTTACATGTTTTTTTGTTTTAGGCGTTTGTATTTCTAGAATTTTCTTATGTAAGTGCTGTGTTGGTTTTACTTGGCCATTTTCAAATTTATGTCCTAGAAATTCAATCTCAGTTTTTCCTATTTTTAATTTTGAAGGAGATACTGTTAAATTATTGTTTTTCAATATTTGCAACACTTCCTCTAATAGAATTAAGTGTTCATCCCAAGTATTTGTGAAAATACAAATATCATCCACATAGTGAACTATGTTTTTATTTTGAGGTAAAATATGTCTCATTAGTTTAGTGAATGTAGCAGTACTATTGACTAAACCGAAGGGCATGACGTTCCAATTAAATACGCCTTTATGTGTAATAAAAGCTGTATAATCCTTTGATTTCTCATCAAGAGGCACTTGCCAAAATCCTCTTGTTAAATCTATGGTAGTAAATATTTTACCTGTGGCCATAGTGTTAATGATATGTTCTATATTGGGCAAACCCTCTTGATCAAGTTTTGTTACTTTATTGAGCTTGCGAAAATCACAACATAATCTGATAGAACCATTTTTTTTTCTAACAATCACCATGGGTGATGAGTACTGAGACATAGATTTTTCTATTATCTTACTTTCTATGAGTTGATCTAATTCCTTATCTACCTTTTCAACAAGCATTTGAGGAATATTATATGCCTTTGATCGAAATTGTTTTTGATCAGTCAGTTCTATTTTATGTTCAATGACATTTGTTAATCCTGGTTTTTCTGTTATTGTTGTTTTAAATTTATTCAATAAATTCAAAATATTGTTTTTAACCATTTCATTTTCAATATGGTCTAACTGTATTTGATCTATTTCATTATTGGCTGGTGTGGTTATACCACAAAAATAGTCAATGTTTGGAATGTTCTGAACATTGTTATCTTCAAAAATTATCATATTGTTATTTTGAATTTTGCTTTCATTATCTGACTGACTGTCATTTATTTGGTTTTCCTCATAAGCTCTTAAATTGTTTAAATGAACAATTTTTTCTTTGTTATTAATGTTAACTTTGTAAGTTACATCAGATAACTTATGCATAATTTCAAAAGGTCCTTTCCATTCCATAGTATTGCCACTGCCAATTGGCAAATAAACAAGTACTTTATTACCAACTTCTAGTTTTCTCATGTTCTTATGAATATTTTCTCTGATTAAAGTTTTAGATTTGATTTCTTCATTTTTTTGTACAGCAAATTCATAAGCTGTTTTCATATGTTTTTCAGTTTTATTGACTAAGTCAAATGGAGACATTTTTTTTTCTTTAAGTCCTAATAATTCTGATTTGAAATTATCCAATGGTCCATTGGGATTTTTGCCAAGCACTAATTCAAATGGTGAAAAACCTGTGCTTTCATGAACCGATTGTCTATAAGCAAACAAAATAGCTGGAAGGTAATCATCCCATTCAAATGGATGGTCTTCACACACTTTTGTTATCATTTGTTTTATTGTTTGATTAGCCCTTTCTATCATACCATTTGATTCAGGATGGTATATAGAACTAAAAATTTGAGTGATTTTGAACATTTGTGCAAAAGCTTGAGTAAGGCTTGATTTGAATTGAGTTCCATTGTCACTCAATATGAACTTTGGAAAACCGAAACGACAAAAGATAGGTAAAAGAGCATTACAGACCCTTTCTGCAGTTATTTCCCTTAATGGAACTACCTCTATCCATCTACTTCCCATGTCTATAATGGTTAAGGCAAACTTTGCTTTGGTAGTTTTAGTCTGCTTCATGGGCCCTATTATATCAACTGCTATCTTGTAAAAAGGTTTGTTTATGGTATCGGTCATTTGTATTGGAGCCTTATGTTTAGAATCTTTTTTATTATGTCTAAGACAGGTATCACAGCTTTTAATAAATGTTTTCAAATCTTTTTCCATTTTAGGCCACCAGAAATTCTTTTTGAGTTTACAAACTGTTTTCTTACTACTCAAATGACCTGACAATGCATTGTTGTGCGAAATTTGCATTACTTTGACAGTTAATGTTTTAGGTATAACTATTTGAGTTACATCTAATTTATTGTCCTTTCTACAGAGAATTCCATTTATTATTTCAATGTTTTTATTTTTAACTTGACCTTTTTCAATTTCTGATACCATTTTAATTATGTATGGATCTTCTTTCTGTTCTTGTTTTAGAGTTAGCTCATCAAAAGGCATGTTTATTAAACTTATATTTTCTGTTTTTTTCATTTGGGTTTCCTTTTTATGAGGATTATCAATGTATGATAATATCTCACTCTTCATTTTAGTAAAATCAGATATTTGATTTTTAGCAATGTTGAATATTTGTTTATGACCTTCTAAATGTCTACATAGTGAAATAGCATGTAATTCTTTTGGTACATTGTTTATTTCACATTGACTTTCAAATTTGCTTACATACTGTTCTAGTTTTTCTGTTCCATTCCATTTGGGAATAGGATTATCCTTTTCATTATTTATGGATAAGTCAATATTAGGTGTCTCATTGAGAATATTATTTTCTGACTTTCCTATGGTTTGTAAAAAATTAAAAGTTTGTAGAGCAGGGTAAAATTCTTGTTCTGGTAAATCTACTAACTTTTCATTTTGCAATAGAACAGGTTTCAAATTCAAGTCATTGGATTTTTCATTCATCCATTTTTTAAAAATGTCAAAACTATTATCATGTTTGACATTGAAAGAATTACCAATAATTAAAGGTGCAACACAGTTTTTCATTATGGCTGCCTCTGCTCTGCTTTTCCTGTAAGCCAAGGACAATCAATGTCTTTTATAGTGACAGGACAATTTACAGTGGAACCATTTCCAAGTTTTATTGTATCCACTCTTATTATATTGGTGGGTTTCTGATTTGGAATGATACTTTCATCTATGCATATTATACTACTTCCGGTGTCTCTTAGACAGTATGTGGTCTTTCCTTCCACATAAGCAGGAAAAAGTATTAATTGACCCCTGTTTTCAAATATGACATTATTTGATTGAGATGTGGAATTGTTAAGTTTTCCTCTATTTCTTCTATTTTGGAAATTTGATTGAGGCCTATTTTGAGTATTAGGAAAATCTTGTCTTCCAAAATGTTGATTTGGCACATTGTTATTGGAAAAATTCTGATTTGGCATATTTCTGTTTTCAAAATTTGAAAAATTCTGATTTGGAAAGTTTCTATTATCAAAATTAGAAAAATTTTGATTTGAAAAACCTCTATGATCAACATTTGATCTATTGAATTTCTACCTCTTGCATTGTTATTTCTGTAACAATATTCTGATGAATGGTTTGTACCATTGCAAAAAATACATCTATAATTATTAGATTTTGGTTGATTACCAAATTTTTTTTTATTGCCAAATTGATTATGCCTAGACCTAGGAGGTGAATAGCTCCTTCTTCTATGTTGAATTGTATTTACTGTTTGATTTTGTTTAGTCAGTTCTACATTAGGATGACTATCCTTAAAATTTGAGATTGCATCTATCAAATTTTCAACTGTCTTAACTTTTCTTTCCATAATGTGAGTAAACAATGGTTTAGAAGCTTGTTCTAATACTTTATCAACAACCATGATTTCTATAATCTCATTAGGATTTTTGGTATCTATTTTTACTAAGTCTAACCAGGTAAGTAAAAATGTTTTCACTTCAGACACAAAAGCTCTCGGTTCTATCTTGTCTGTTAAGATAAAGTTATGAAACTTTTGTCTGTAATAATCCTCAGAGTGGATAAAGAATTTAATTAACTGTTCTTTGATAATGGCATAATCAGTTATTTCTTTATCAATATGTGATAGTGCTTCCCTACCTTTATCTTTCAATTGTGGAATAAGGTGAATGTAATATTCTGAAATGGGAATCCCATATCCTTTACATGTTGCTTCAAATAAATTTAGAAAATCAACAATTTTCTCTTTTCCATCAAAAGGAGGCATTTTGAATCTAACACCATGTTTTGATTTTTCATTATTTGTTTGCTCAACTTTAGTATTTTGCAACTTAGCCAACTCCAATTCATGAGTTAATTTTAGTTGAGTTTCTTTCAACTCTTTTTCTTTATTCATTTCTAGTGCTTTTAATTCTTTTTCTTTATTCATTTCTAGTTCTAGTTGTTTTTGTTTAATTTCATTATCAAGTTCTTTTTGTTTAATTTCATGAGCCCTTAATTCTGCTCGCTCATCTCTTTCCTTATCTGCTAATTCTTTTTTCAATTGTTTAACTTTATTTTCAACAAATTCCTGATATTCTTTCTTATCAGTAATACCATATTTTTTTGCCAACAATTCAGCCTCATCATAGAGTAATTGAACCTTTGACTCCATTATTATTTATTATGAATGTCAAGATTTATTATATTATAGTACAGTACAATTATTATAATGCACTATTTTATAGTACAGCAATGTTTTATTCTTATACTGGATGGCAATATTTATTAATTACTGAATGAGCATTTTTATATTACTGAATGACAATATTTATTAAATACAGAATGAGCATTTTCATATTACAGCATCTTTTTTAATCCTATGCTATAGTAAAATGTTTATAATTCAGAATGCAAGATGCTAGAATGTCAACAATTATGCTAAGCCAAGACACATTTTCTATTATGGCTTGTTTATTTTATTATTATTATCAATTTTATAGTAGAGTTGAAAGCAAGTGCAAGTCACTTTTTGCTATTATGACTTATTATTACTATATAGGTTGCACAATTATTTTCCGCAAAGCACCGTACAATCTTATTATTACCAATGGTAGCACATATACAATATTATTATTATTATTGAGGATGGCATATAAGAATTAGATTAATGTTATCATAAGCCACTATGATATTATTCTTATGAGCAATGGAAATGGATTAAATTATTATCAGTATTGGAAGTACATTTTCATTTTCATTAATGCCAATACACAATAATTTTACTATAATTAATAGCAATGTAAATTCTAGATAATATTATTACAGTAGCACTGCAAAGCACAATATTATTTTTATTTAGGTTATTTTACCTGTTATATTGTGAATATTTTGTACATTTGTAGTTACATGTATTAGATATCAATTATTATTTTGTTAATTGTAGTTACATGTATTTGGGCACTACTTAAATCATATAGTTATGAATCTGAATATTCATATTATTATTATATTGGAGAACTTATTATTGTTAATGTTCTTGCCATAGACCATTATACTCAGAGAGCAAAAACTAATCAATGCATATTAATGATATTTCAAAAAATACACAACAAAAAAAATTATATCAAGTAACAATAGAAAAAACACAATCACAATACACTAATGCTGCTTGGACCACAAATGATAGAGGAATTTTTGACAAAGAATCACAAAATGTATAACATTGACAAGACTATAGTAATTTTACTTTAATAATTCTTAACAATAACAAACAAAGTCAAGACAACTAACAGAAATAACCCTAACAAAGAATCATTTCTAATCAATCTCTTTTAAGAAATAGAAATAGATGATAGACAGAATAAGAATAGACAAGAGATTTATTTTAGAAACTCCCGCCAACCAGAGCCCGCTTTATACATAAATAATATATATATATATATATAATTCATACTAATGAATGTAAAAAATATGATTAAATTAAAGATTACTTAATAATCCAAATGAAAACACATTCACTGTATGAAATCACCGTAATGTAAATCCAGAGTAGAAATCCAGAAGAAACTTAATTAATTATTTAATAATCCAATGAATGTTCACACTGTATCAGGCTGAGTTGCTTCAAGTTTCCACTTCAGTATGGTATAATCCAATTTTAGAATTAACACAAGAAAAAAATGTATACCATTAATTAAAATTAATGTCAAAGTCTTTGGTATACAGATTAAATATTAATTATATTTACAGTTATTTAATGTTATTTATTTATATTTCAACATATTATTATGTCACATCAGATTTCAACACCTGGTCGTGTCACATCGGATTTGAACATATGGTTATGTAGGCTACATAAAATTCAACACATGGTTGTGTCACATCGGATTTGAACATCGGACTTGAACATTTATATATAGTTTAGGTTCCTTGTTGATAACATGTGGGAACGAAACTTTTTCCGGTTGCAAATAATGATCTACGTATAGTCACTTTTTTTTCGATTTTATGTATCGAATTTTCCAATGATGAAATATTTGTCATCGGTGGACAAACGTTATATTTTCTTAGAGCTATTATAGTTCTCAATCAGATAAATAGTATATGTATTTGAAATAATCGACTCAGGCTTCAGTTTTGTTCAAAAACTGGTACTCACATAATTTTCCATGTGGTTTATAGTACGTCTTCAAAAAGTTCAAAAAGTTTTGAATATTATATTTTTCAGCTTCTCTCTCCGTTAGCTGCCACCAAACCTGTTGATGTCCTATTTTTATTATGGGACCATCAAACATTACTACCAGTCTTTTCAGAGTATTTGAGTTGCAGTAGCTGAATTATTTGCTATTAAACATCAAAATAGACGACATCACCACAATATAACTTCCAACTTGTAATAAATAAGAGAACGCCTTGTTGCAGCATATTATTTAATAACAATTCATTAACAGTTGACACTTCACATCCAATGAACAAATATAGCTTTATAGTAGCAACATAATACACAATTTTATTTATTTTTCCTGAGTCTAATTATAATGCCGGCGTTCCTTGTGAGTTATGAGAAAAGACTGCCGACCGCATGGACAGTCACTTGACTATATCCACTTCCGATATAGGTTTTCTTAATATCCAAAAATGGGTTTTATTTCGACTTTTTAATTATTAATATAGCTACTACCTATATATTATTTAGTTACTCCATAGCATAAAGCAATTAAGGTTGTTATTCCAAAAGTTGCAACAGGCTAATCTCACTGTTAACCTGGCTAAGAGCCAATTTCGCCATGCAACCATAGAATACCTAGGCCATATAGTGGGAAATGGTACGGTTAAACCTGTAGGTGCCAAGGTCACGGCTATTCGTGAGTTCCCCATCCCCGAAACACGCAAACAACTCCGTAGTTTCCTGGGTATGGCGGGATATTACAGGAAATTCTGTAAGAATTTCTCCACCATCGCGTGTCCTCTTACTGATCTCTTAAAGAAAAATGTTAAGTTCAGATGGACTGATGAATGTAATCAGGCTTTTAATAAACTAAAAGATCTGCTTTCAAGGTCACCTGTGCTGATAACACCAAACTACAATAAACCATTTAAGATAACTGTAGACGCATGTGATACAGGCATGGGGGCAGTAATATCTCAGGAGGGGGATGATTCCCTTGAACACCCTCTTTGCTATTACTCTCAGAAATTTAATCCACACGAAAGAAATTATAGCACAATTGAGAAGGAGCTGTTGGGGCTAATCCTGGCACTTAAACACTTTGATTTCTATCTAAACGGATCACCGTATCCTGTTGATATTTTAACTGACCATAACCCCCTTGTGTTCCTTTCCAGGGTAATACAAAATCAAAGACTCATCCGTTGGAGTTTGTTCCTCCAATCTTACAACTTAAATCTGGCCCACATTAAAGGCAAAGATAACGTTGTGGATGACACTTTATCTCGTATGTAAAATAGTACCGGATGATGCTGATTGATAGGGACATTACCTACTGATTTTTCTTTATTCCTTAAATTATGATATTATTATCATTTTTAACTTTTCGTGAACATTTATCATGAAAATTGAATGTTATTTGATTAATGCAATGAACATGTATATATATATTATATGTTTATCAATTTTTGCCTCTATAACACTTGAATTTTATTCTCAAATATTACATAATTGC